>JNEY01000056.1:229403-363707 GCA_020875895.1 Aphelenchus avenae
GTCTTAAGGTGACCATCGAGTACTCCTACGAGAAGGGTGCCTGCGTACCGAAGCGTGTCCATACCATTGTCATCTCCACGCAGCACTCGCCGGACATCACGATGGAGGAGCTCCGTGAGCAAATCAAGGAGCACGTCATCGAGGCCGTGATACCGAAGGACCTTTATAAGGACACCATCCTGCATATCAACCCATGCGGTAGCTTCATCATCGGCGGCCCCATGGGCGATGCCGGCCTCACGGGCCGCAAAATCATTGTGGACACCTACGGCGGATGGGGTGCCCACGGAGGTGGCGCTTTCTCCGGTAAGGACCCAACGAAGGTCGACCGGAGTGGTGCTTACGCCGCTCGATGGGTAAGGAGCAGCCTCAAAGTGTGCAAAGTGTCATTGCTTCGCGTTCCAGGTAGCGAAGTCACTAGTCAAGGCTGGTCTATGCCGGCGTTGCCTCGTTCAAGTGTCGTACGCCATCGGTGTTGCTGAGCCACTGTCAATTATGGTGTCGCACTTCGGGACTGCTCCTATCTCGGAATCCGAGCTCCTCGAAATTGTCAATGAAAACTTCGACCTTCGGCCGGGCAAAGTTATCAAGTGAGTTTTCACATTTTAATGCCCGACACAAGGGACGCTATAAACAAGGGGTGTTTTTTCATGGCGTGTCATTTCAGAGAACTCGATCTCAAACGACCCATCTACCAGCGGACTGCTGAGAACGGTCACTTTGGGCACTCGGAATTCCCATGGGAGCAGCCAAAGGTGCTGAAGATCCAACCAGCGATTCTGGAAAAACTGAAGAAACATGCGGTCGAGGCTTGAAAATGTTTGTATTTATCGTCTAAGAAATAAACGTACTAAGTGTGCATTGTCTTCTTAGCACAGTTCATCTAGCAAAAGGGGCAACGCGACGTTGCGAAGCAGACAAAAAGATACGTTTATTTAACCAAGTCATATATTCTGCGGATACAAGTCACAGGGGTAGGGAACAAGTGACAGAGTGGGAAAGGCAGTGATTCGTACAGGTACACGTTCTCTCGTCAGCTTCACTGGTCGAAGACGCCGCGTCCGATGTACTCGGTAACTAGGTTCATCACGTCCACGCCACTCTCAAGCTAAAGAACGGTTTTACAACCAAACACGTAAACGAGATTTAGTTGGCAAAGTCCAGCTTGCGCACCTCATTGTGGAACTGCTGGTGGGAAAGACGGGACGACGCATCAGATAGTTTTGGGCCTCGCAATGTGCGACTGAAATCATCTCTAACTTGTACGAAGCGAAACAACTACCTTACCTTGTCGTGCAGGCTGGGCAAGAGTCGTTGCCTTCACTGTAGGACTCGAAGCAGTGCAGGTGGTAGGAGTGCTTGCAGAGGAAGTGTACCGCAGGTACCTAATGTACCGTATCGAGGAATGAACCAAGGACCGAGTAACGCACCTGGAGGCTGCCATCACAGGCACTGCACTTGGTCATTTGGAATATCTGGACTCTGCAAAACATCGAGTTAGTCTACAGAACGGTAAGAAGAATTAGAATCCTTACTCATTCTCAAGCGAATCGATTTCCTTGTGTATATCGGCAAGTTCGGCTTCGTTCGCGCGAATAGTATTCTCGTTTTTAGTTATCTAAAGGGACACATGTTGGATCGTGCGGTGCAGCCCACTTACCGTTTCATTTTCTGCTTCAAGCCATCGAATCACATAGTCTCGTATGTCCGCAACAGTAAGTGACTCCATGCGTGACAACACTTCCAGGACGACGAGCGGGTGAGCCGATTCGGCCTTCTTGATTCTAAACAAACACGGAGGCTAAGAACATCCTTACTTGTACATAGACCCAGATTTACCTTTCCAACAAGGAGTGAAGCACACCATGGTCGATCTTTTCCCGCTTCGATACGTGCGTAACCAGGTCAATCCACATTTCTTTTAGGCTAAAAGTATCAATGCAAGCATGTCGTACTTTCGTAGCAAACTCCATTTCGTCGCACAGGCGCATCACATCGCGAACGTCGCCCTCACGTAGAAGGTAGCGCAAAAGGTCGTCCATGCTGCAAGTTGCGGTACACCGACGGTTTTATTGCTGAAAAGTTACCGTTTCTGCGACCGTAGGATGTGTATCACTAGCGGTGGACAGCGGTACAGTTGAGCCAAGCGTAATGCGTCTGCGTAATCTTCCGGTTGAATCATGCGGACGAGGCCTTGTGTCTGGGACGCATCGACACCCTAGAAAGGATCCGATAAGAGTTTCATCCTACGGTGCGCATACCTTCTGCAGCTTATGCTCCAGGACAACGCGCCGCAGGTCGGGGTTCGTAAGCCGTGACGTGTCGATAGACGCAATGACCGAGTCCAGTACATCGGATCGATTGAGAAGGAACGACAGAATGCCTTTTATGTTCCCGTCTGCAACAGTGAACATAAATCAACGCTTAAAAAGCGCAACTGACTGCTAAGCTTGAGGATATCCGCAAGCAAGGCCCGCAAGCGTTCTGGTTGGTGCTCGAGCAGCGCACTTCCATAGTTGTCCAGGAGCTCCGACACCTGCAGTCTTTTTTCTGTTTCATAGCAAGCATCTTCTGCGTTACCTTTTCTGGCTCCAAGCTTGCAAGGAACTTCACAGCGGTATCGTAGTCCCTTAGGTCCTCCACGAGAGTGTCCATGTACAGGTCGAACCGATCACACTTCCGGGCGAGCTTAGCAGCCGCAGAGGAGTACTTCGACGTACGTAGAATCTAAACATCACCTTTTGTAATCCAGTGCACAAGTCGACGTACCTTTACAGCCTCGTCGACGTCGAAATCGCTGTGCTTCGGAGGATTTTCAACGAACGCGCCGATGCGATCGCTTGCGTTCGTTTTCACATAGGAACTTAGCAGAATGATACTATGCTGTCCCGTAGCGAGCTGGCGCTTGTCTAATGCCTCCAAGTATATGCTGAGTTGAGCGACGCGCGTGCCGTCCAAGAACTAAATTTCACTGCAGGTGCATACGCAAAGGTTGGCTGGCATCTACCTCCTTGATGACGTATGATGGAACCACGTGCCCAATCGTTTCGATGTACTGCCTCACTGCATTTTCGAAGTCGCCCTTCCTAATAAAATGGAGCGATTATTAGTGCATGTTATCGTAATCGTAATGCAGAAAAAAGTCGTGAATTTCGCAGTACTAAATCTTAATTGCGATCCCCCTTTGGTGCATACCTGTATAAATAGTCTCCGTAGCTCTTGTGGATGCCGTGAAGATCTGGATAGTTGCTCCGTCGCGCCAGCCTAAACAGGACGTTATGACAAGGAGTGTTCGACAGCACACCCTATGGCCACGTCGTAAAGGTTCTTCTTCAGCACAATGTCCAGTTTTGACTTCAGTGGCTTCTCAGTGAGCTTCGACAGAAGGCCGTCGCTGTTGAGGACGAAAAGCTCGCGGTCGAGGACGAATATTTGACAAAGTTGCGGCATGGAAACGGAGAAGGCGATGTAACGGAACTCGACGTCGTAGATCGTGAGCACGCTCATCATGGAGTCAGTCGTCGAGGACGACGTGGCGGATGGGATTAGTGCGGGGTGTTGCGTGAGCAGCGCGACGTATGAGCCGATGGAGACGACTTGCAGCTTGTCGTTGCCACGTGCAAGCGCGTGGCATCTTCCGATCTCGTTCCCTGGCTCCAGGCAGGCGTCGACGTCGTAGAAGTACACCATCTAAAGGACATCATCGATGACGATTAAGCGACGGCCAACTACCTCTCGATTGTTCACGAGCAACTGCCTGTTCTCGCGGCAGTAGTACCAGCAGCGTCGGTCGCATCCTTTCACGTCGTACACCACCTGCAAACATTGCAGGCTTAGGGCGAAACAGACGAATTACAAACCTTTCGAAGGACTTCCTCTCCTTGCAAAATGTAGGAGTGAAGCGAATTCTCGGCAATAACGAATACAACCGTGTTATGCGCGGTTGTCTCCGCAGCGAGTCCGACGAGCCCGCCATCGCTGAGCGCGTTCAGCCCGTCCCGAAGTTGCTTCCACTTGAGAACCTTTTCGCTAAGAAAATCCCCGTAGAAGAAGTTGACGGTGGTGTCGGCAAAGCCTGAATTGCCACTTCGATAAAGAACCAAATTGGTGACCTGTTACCAACGCATATGAAGTTGTACGACGCGGTCATGCTCACGGCTACGGCTGCGTTATGCCCCGTTTTCCTGGCCGTCGTCACTTTGTTAAGAAGCTTGCAGAACGGGGCACTCTTTTCCCAGCGACTGAGGTCCCAAATCTTCAGAAAAGATGGACCCGCATCTTCATCCTCCTGTGTATTGAAATGGATTTGAGGAAGCTAGAGTATGTGCCTTACGCCGACGGTAGCGAGTATGTCGCCGTGTAGAACGAGGTCTTGCAGCTGCCGTTCGTGCACCTTCCCGAAGAATGGCACTTCGAGGCTGCTCGTAATCTGCAGAAGAGCACCCATCGGTAGGCCCAACAATGTGAACCCATCGCCAGTGGCCCAACACTGAATATCCAAACCCTAAATCACAAGATTCTTCCGCACATCTAAGCGATAATCGACCTTGAGGTAGAACTTTTTCGATGCATCCGTTGGGTCTGGTGGCGTGGTCTTGTCGAAAAACAGGAATCTGCGCCATCCCAGTTCCACTTGCGACATTCTAAGCCAATGGTCGCACGAGTATGATTCTTTTTTACCGAAGGTAAGAAGGTAGGCTTCTACGCCATGCTGTACATCTCATTTCAGGAACAAAGAACGTCAAGAAGTCTTTATGCATTTCGCTTCGTTAACGTATAACGGCACCCGATACACGCGTATGCGAGATTCACGAGTCGACTGGGAAAGAACATGCTTTAAGGATTATGCGAATCGATTCGACAACCTTCGACTCGCCGCCGTAGATCTTCGTGAAAACAGGCTCGATCGGCTCCAGTAGTCCTCGAATGCGTTCTCGGTCCTTCACCGCAACGCTGAAAATCAAAACTACAGTTCTGCAAGCCAGCTCGAACGCTTACTAGAGGTTTGCCAAAGTGACTTTGGCGTGCATCAATGAGAGATCCTGCTCGGAATGATAACGTTCCTGTATTTCAAGCATCTGCTCACCCAGCTCGATTGCTTCTTTTGCCCTAAATCGTGAAAAGTTAGCATAAGTTGCTGGTCCACGACTCACTTTTTCAGCTTTATGGCAATCGCCATGGCTGTTCGGAGCTGTGAGAAGCGGTCGCCATTGTACTTGTAGACGATGCCTTCCATGAGCATTAGGATCTTCTGGCAGATGAGCCACTTGGTTTCCATCGGTGCGTTTGGAGCGCTGTCAAAGGCATTGGCGGCCGCTTTCATCAGTTCCGTATTCTGCTGGCACAACTCCATGTGTGCTTCCGACATCCTGGCGTTGCAGCTAAGACGCGCGAGGTTGCAACGATGGTATGGCAAGGTATGCGACCTACTTCAAGCAGGTTCCACCTAGCTCGACGCAGCTTCCGCACGCTTCGCAGGCAAAACCCGTGAGGTCCTTCTCTCTCTGCTCGTCACGGCATCCTTCACAGAAGCAGTCAAAGTTGTATTTAGACTAAACACATTTTCAATGTAACGTGAACTTTTTATACTCTCGACATACGCGAAGCAGGCGACGTCGCTCTTCACGAGGTAGCAAGTCGTTGATGTAGGAATGTTGCGCGTCGTCGATGGTCAGTACGAAACCTTCCGGCATGCGAATCGTTGGGACCATAATCGCCTCGTTCCCCGAATACGCAATCCGTGCCTTCGGTTTGCAACTAAATATCGTAAATTGTTAAAGGTGCATGGGAAGAGTCTTCCCTACCTGTGATTAATGGCGCTCAATCGGATATGAAGAGCAAGACCTATCTTGGCCGTCTTCGAGTTGGTAAGACTGAACGCGTTAATGCACATTTTCCCGTAAAGCAACTTCAATCTAAAGTGGAACGTTATCGAACTTGACGAACCGTAGCAACCTACAGCTCGTCGTCGATCCCACTGTTGGGTGCATACTCGCGGAAAACTTTCGCCCATAGCAGGTAGTCTTCGGTTTCGGTGACCGCCGTGTGCCACATCAAGCTCTCGAAGGTCCTCGACGGACCCGCTTCGTCGGATGCAACTTCCTCCTCCGGATGACTGCTCTTAACGTGTAGACGCAAGACGAGGCGCAGACTTTCCTCAACGATGCCTCGCGGAGTCTTGGGGTTCTGAATCCGATATCGTACTGGTAACGCGACTAATGTCTCGAGCATACGTACCTTCATGCACTTACACTCCGCCTTGTGCAGCAACCAGTCTGCTTTCTGGCAATCCGTAGAGCAGTAGAAGATCTGCCGACACCTTGAGCATCGTGAAAGATTTGAAACTTCGGAATCGCTCTTCACGCAAACTAAAGCAACGGATCGAGTACAATAGAATGGCGGATCCGGTCAACCTCACGGGGGAGAAAGAGGACACTACTTTCCGTGAGTATAAACACTAGACAGAATCACTCGCGAAAACGATGTTCACTCGCTGTATCAAAAAGCTTAGTGGTCTGAGAGAGGAAAGAATTAAAAAATGTAAGTCGGCATCGCTTGCAGCCTTGTAAAAACTCAGGAGTGCAAGTCATTACGGCGGGGTTTGGTTTGTGATCCCGCGATCGCACAAAATGTTCCAGTGGTGGAAGGGGGGGGGGGGGGAATCGGCCCCGGGGAGCGTAACGATTTCCTGGGCGTTCCTTTACGCAGAGAACAACATACCAGAACAATACTGCGACAAGAATGTGTCCCTTATTGTCAGGGCATACGCCCTTTCGCGCAGGTTCATTTCTGCAAGAGCGCTGAAAACCATCGACAGTAAAAGTGATTTAATTACAAGCATGGTTCAACCACAGTTTTTGGTATAGACGCAAGGTCCCCGAGAAAACTTAACAATTTATTCATGCAGTAACATTCACAAGAAATTCAACGCTTTTTATAAAGACAAGGATTCAAAATAAGTCCCAACGGACGCTTCATTTCGATTTTGCCGTTCTTCTCCAGACTTAGCAGGACGTAGTAGCCATCGCCGAGCTCTTTCTAAAGTGCGGTACTCACACAAGCGCAAGCTCGTCACGACCAGTAACAGACGGGCTAGCAACAAACCTTGCGTTTAAGCTGGAAGCCCATCTGCTCCAACGCCCAGATAAACTTCTTCACGTTGCGAAAGCGACTTTGGACTTCCGCGATCTTAAGCTTGCCCCTAAAATGAAGCTTGGCTTATCCGTCATTGGGTTAAGGGCCTTCCGACAGCGTCCTTACCCCATTCTAAGGATACGATGGGCCTCTCGAATAAAGTCCGGAAGGTTCGTGCACATCAGAGATAGGCAGAACACCGCTACGTCGACGCTCTCTCGCTCCAGAGGGACGTGTGCCATGTCACAAGCCGTTACGCGCGGGTTAGTCGAGACCAAGTCGAACGAGTGGACCGTCATGTTGTCGCCAAGTTCTTCAGCAATCTTTGCGTCGCCGCATCCCAGGTCGGCGACAACCGTATCATCCGACAGCGTTCTGAGGTCCATGATGATCTTCTCGACCTATTTCGGGCAATATGAATAATGAATCAATAAAAATAAGAAAAGTGAAAACGAAAAGTATACCGGATTCACGGGCCACTTGGAAACCTGAAAGTTCAAGCAGTTACCGAAGCGATCAAGCGACGGGATTACTTGAGAGCGATATCCCGAGTGATACGCCTCAAATGCTGCAGGATCTCCATCGAATAGTGTCTTGGCTTCGTCGGATGAGACTGTATACAGCCTCTCGTTGATGAAGCGGAAACGGGAAGCCATAAGTCTATCCGCCGGTGCCTGTGTCGTCTTCTTCTCCTTCTCGACAGGTTTCTTTTCTGCGCGTGGTTCACTGACGTCTGGCTTGCGTTTAACTGCCTTCTTCTTGCGCTTCTTTGGCTTGTCGTCGACAGCATCGCTAGCAAGTAAATTCCCTTCAGACTGCCCGACTAAGATGGTGTTGTATTAAATCTCTCTAACGGTAAAAGCTCCATCTTACGCTCTGACGGTTGCGTGGACGCGATCCTGGCCTTCTTTGCCTGAGCCCGCACCTTCCTGCGCCAGGGTCTTTTTCGTTTCACCGACACGGCGTTCGAAGTTGATGGCGTTGCATCGGCGATTTTGTTCGTAGAAGGAGCAACAGGTTTAGCCTCGTTAAGACGGTAGTTACCGGCCTCATGATTCAACTGTCGCGCTATTTTATTTTCTCTCCGCTTCTCGTTGACGACTTTTCGTTTACTCCTATGGGGCATGCTTGGCAGAAGTTTGTGGATATCTTCGAGTTGAAAACAAAACGCAAAGCGTGGGCCCCGAACCCTAAGCACAACCTCACTGAGTTTAGGATCCGATTTAACTAGGTAATTTTAATAACAATAATAGGATAACAAATAGTAACAACGATGAAGCAAGGGAAATTAACGACGATCTGTTTTCCCGATTCCACGCTTTCCAGCGAACAAATGCTTTGGGCGCTTGACGAACACGCGGTGATCGGCCTCTCCCTTCCTCGCCTCGCTCTGCATGGGCCTCTGCGACTTGAAACCGACCTTCTTCGCCTTCGCACGAACCTAGACGAACCAATGAAACCAAGCATTCCGGGAGCTGAGTACCTTCTTGTCAACGACGCCAATCTCCTGGCGAGGCGGCGGTCGAGATGCAGCCAGCGATGGACTGCGGCCGACGCGGATCTTCTTTCCGAGTTGTTCACGGTCTTGCTCCTGCTCGAGGTTTCGCATCTTCTTCTTGGTGATGTCCACACCTAGCGATCCTAGCTCTGACTCCAAGCGGCTCATGGAGCGCTCTCGCTTGCGGCCGATTCTCCTAGGCATCTTAGCCTTCTCGACACTCTTCCGTAGCCTCGAATCGAGCCGCATGAGATCTTCTTTCTCCTTGATCTTCTCGGCTTGTTGCAGCAGCTCCTTCGTCTCTTCGTCATCCTCTGCGATGTCCGAGTCGTAGTAACCGGCTTGCTCGCGAAGTTGTTCTTCTTCCTTGAGAGCTCGCAGTTTCTAAATGGTCACAAATTAAACTGAAAGATGGGGAGGTACACAAAGAGCTCGGAATAGTGCTTACCGCAACTATGTTTGGGTCTACGAAGTCAGCAACGTTGTGGCCTTCCCAGATCTCCGGCACTACATCATACTTCTCCTCTTCGTTCTTCAGCAGGTAGCGCTTCTTAAGGTCGAGGAAGTACTTATTCCCCATTTCGAGCTCGATGTCCCGCTCCAGTCTGCGCGTCCGCTCATCTCGGAACTTCGACATGTCGACGTCCATTTTCGAAGCCTTCCGCTGCAGCACCGACGGAGGTATGTACGGTGCACGCACTTTGTCGTCGCGTGGCTCCGGGTAGGCCACAAAGAGGCGGTTAAGCACCGCATGCTCCGTGCCCTTCGAGTGCAACTTTTTCTCTACGCGTTGTGCCAGCAAAGCATCGCATGCCTGAAGGAACAAAGATGAATTGTTCAACACGGGCTCTCCCGCACCTGGTCACGAAGATCGACGATGCCTTCGTTAGAGATTGTGCTGATCTCCATCACTGGTACATTCTCCTTCTCGAGTTTCTCCAGGATCTCATTCTTGTCCGCAGGCAGTTCCGCGCGGCGCATGATGTCCACCTTGTTGAGACCGACGAACACGGGCTTATTTGCGAAGAGAGGCCGAATGCTTTCGAAGAGCTGCGCCTGCTCCTGAATCGTGTGGTCGCACTGCTCGCTGATGTCCATGATGAAGAGCACAGCGGCTTTCAAATGTGCAAGTGCGGTGACTGCTTGCATTTCGATAGTGTTTCGCTGCTCCAGCGGCTGGTCGAGGATACCGGGGGTGTCGATAACCTAAAGTGGGGAACTAAACGATCGTCCGCTAACTAGGTAGTAGTTTTAAAGTAAAATTCCTCATTTGCGTAGGTGCACACTAAGACCTACCTGCCAACGAAGGTATCGGTAATCCAAGTGCCCAACGTAGAGCGACTTTGTTGTGAAGGCGTAGGGCTGTACGTCGACGTCAGCCCTGGTCAAGGTATTGATGAACGACGACTTTCCCACATTGGGGAATCCGCAGAGAATAAGCGTCCTGAAACAGATGCACATTTTATCGCGCTAATCGCATAGGCATGCACTGATGCCATGCTAAAAAAACGATTACCTAGTGTTTGGATCGATGCTGGGCAAACGACTCAAGTGCTGGCGAACTTGCTCCAGGTAGTCGAAGCTGGACTTCTGCCGCCGCAACAGCTTTACCATTCGGCCGAGAGCGGCACGCTTCAGCATCTTGCATCGGTAGAGAGAATCAGCGTACTTCATCAACCTGACGTATTCGCGCGCGATACCGTCGATTAGATGCCGAGCTGTGTTCATCTGGCCAAGAGCAATCTTGTAGTGGTCCTATAATACGCATCATTCCCTGTCGCTTGTGACATAGCCGGGACCATACACTTGGGTTAACTACTAACCTTGTCGTAAAGAATGTTCATCAAATCAGCGTAAAACGGGTGAACGTCCTAAAGCAGCATTGGCTTTGTTTAACAACAACAACCGTTACCTCCATCTTTGGAAATTCAGTGATGATCTGCGTGAGCTTATCGTGCAGCGTCTGCTGCAGGAACTTGACCTTTCTCGCGTAGAAAGCTCTAATGCGCCCGATCGAGTACTGCCTGTGGACGACGGTTGGCGTCTTGCGCTGTGTCTTGGACAGTACGACTTCCTTCAGCTCCTAAATGACCAAAATACGTAATGTAGCCATGTGCATCTTCGTGAGGAGGTTCAGTGCTAGTTCGCAAGGACAAATAAACCTACCGCTGCTGTCGGGACGACTGTGATCTGCTTGAAATTATACAACGACGTCATCGTAGCAGATTTGTCGCTAAAATAGTGGTTGACAGTGTTAAATGGTGAAGGTCATGTATGTAGAGGTTATCACGACAGAGCCGTTGGGAAACCTGACTAACTGCCTCATGAACACGGTAGTCAGGCGATTCGCTCCAGGACCATTAGACGCAGGCCGCACATGAACGAGGGCCGTTCATCCAAGCACCTTCTTGATGCAGCTTACTGATACTGCGACGTTGGAAAGTAGCATGCATGGGGCCGTCACATCCTAAAGGCAAAACAACAGCATGGAGACAAGAAAATGTAGCGGCATTGGCTGAACTTTGTTATACCGGGACTTGCCTCCAAAAAGTTGTTAGCTGTTCTCGGCAAATACCGACAGAGTTCATCCATAAAACGCCCCTCACCTTTAATGAAATCTTTGTGTTAGCTGTTGGGATGACGTCAAATTAAACTGCTCAGTTCTCGTTAGCCTTCAACAACGAGTTAACACAGTGGGAGGGACTTCCTCCAGGCGACGCCAAGGGCACCGCATCCATTCGGGCACTTGAGATTCCATGCGACGCTTATCCCCTTCTGTATAAAGAGGTCATCCGGCTGTATCCGTTGTACCTCCGTGTAAGCTCTCTATTATACGATAAGTTATTACCAATGCAGCCTGTTATTCTTGTCCTCTTCGCCTTATTCCTGCCAGTATCCACGATATTCTTTGGAGGCGGTGGATGCGGATGTCCGTAAGTTACACGCATTAAGAAAACGTGGTCCTTCGTAAGATGAAAACAGGTCAAAATCAACTTTACAGAAAAGCATGCAGTAATTTATCCCAACTGTTTTGGCTGTATTGTAGGTAGGAAGAGGCCGTGACATAGGAGCGTGCAAGACGGGTGGTTAGTCCATAGACGGCATGGCGCGACCTTAGCTTAGCGCAGTCCACGTGATCATTTTCCGCTTTTCACAAGCCACTAACAAGGAGGATCCCATAGCTATTTTTAATGCGGTACCTCGCTCCAAATTGCAAAAACTGTTTTGCAGGCCACCTCCTATTTGTTTGCCGCCGATCCAGCTGCCCAGCCTCTGCTTGCCGCAGATATCGTTCCCGCCGCCGTGCCCGTGCGGATGTGGTCGTAAGAAGCGGTCTACTACGAAGGTAGTTGCTAGCGATCGACTCGCATCCAGCAACGTGACATGCAGCGACCCTCAGATCCGGCGCATCATTCTCAAGGTTAGTGGAGTGCTCTCTTCAAAGGCCCTTGTTTGGACGCCTACGGCGCATTGAAAGCAGAACACTGCGCGTCGCTTGTGAAATACGTGCAACTGCTTGAATCCGAGTGTTTTGTAGGATCGTTGTGAATTGTACCCTTTGACCTAGATCTACTGTTTTCAGCATATGACGAATGATACGAAGACATCGAAATCAGAAGTGCATTCGGAACTTCAGGCGAGGCTCGGTGGAAACTGGATGGTCTTCTGCGGAACGGGACTGTCAAGCTTCGTTGCGGATGCAAAATCCTACTGTGTCGAACGTTACGTAGATCAGACATGCCATGTACTCCGAGTTTAAATCGTGCTTGTTGGAATAGTCTTCATTTCGATAAAGTTCTATCGTTCTAACTAACGTGCACGACATCCCGAACATGAGTGGTCGATGAATGGCCCAAGCTACGTGGTCTGGGCTTCTGTAAATGCGTCATGCGTCCGAGTTTTCTAAAACAAGTTGACCGTTAGGACACTTGGTTTCGATATATTGTCCCTAGGATTGGGCCAGGAGGTACTTCGAGAAGAAAGAGCGATAAGCAACTACCTATGCGTGAAGGTACTCACCGAATGCGAAGTTGAAAGGTTTGCGGGTTGGTTGCGGAAACGGACAGTTTTTTTGTGGAGGGCAGTAGCTATCGCTCTTTTCGGGCTGTTCACCTAAGTGCAAACTAAGCTAACGTTTAGAAAACGAAGTGACCTCTTTAGGCATTACTCCGTCGTTACCTACCTCTACGCTACTAAGATATGTAGCTGCTGAGGACATAGATTCCTTGTTTGCTAGATGTCAGCTAAAGCGCCAAGGTGAAATGCCCGTCATAATTCGTCAACCCCACGAGACGATTTTCCGACTCATCGCATTCAATCCCGTTCTCTGGCTCGTCGGGGGCCAAATTGCGTTGCGCAACTTTCGCTTTCGGGCTACGTATTTACGAGTGGTGGCAGTACGCACCTGGCGAAGGCTGCGTCAGGCGGCTTCTTCGTCTGTTTCTTGTTGCGTCGTCTACGGGCAGGGAAAACATGATCTGCCCGCGGGCAGATCATGGGAGGCGTTGCGTGGTGTCGCCCGCTGAGCTCATGAGAGAGCGACGGGCTTCTGCGACGACTACTCGACGAAGATGACGCGAAGGCAGCCGAAGAACGAGGCATGGGCTGCGCGTGGCAGTAGCCGAAAGACGCAAAAGATAAGCTATTGCGCACGCGCGGTAGAGAGCATCGGCGTTGCGCAAGTTTTGCGGAAGGAAGCCGGATTCCAGCTATGGCGCTGCTTTCGCTTTCTGTAACACCTTTCGCCCACGACGCTCTTCGCTTTCGTTAACGATCGACCAGTCTTCCCTGGATTTCCCAATTACTACTTTCACCCCAAGCAGTTCTAACCGCGGGCCCTCCTGGATGCGAAGCCAGAATGGAGATGGAGTGCTACCGGACCGTGCTCCCGGAACCGAAGGAGGACTCGCGCAGAGGCCTCACTCGTCGCGTAAAGCAAGAACTATGTGACATGGACGAGTCGCTATCGCATGCGATGCCTGCACAGCCCACGACCATGCAGTTCAAAGAAGAGCCTCATGACCATCTCGCCAACTCTTGCAGTTATGTCTTGGCGCCATCGTTTAACACATATCCTCAAATTGTCTACTCGCCGGACATTCCTACGGAACGACTTGAGGTGGTGTGTCGCTGCATTATCGACATGTCGACGCCCGACTCTTTGGAACGGGATTTCTACGCCTGGTTAAACGTACGTTTTGGCCGACGTTGAAGTGCCTATTCTTGTTCTTTTTACAGTATCCAGTATGTGCTGTTGTAGCTGTTTGACTTGCCTGGGCATTCGTCTTTCAGGGCGTGAATCTCAGTGTTCCTCGGAACACCCCTTGCGCGTTCGCATCCTCGAACTATGCTGAACTGGTCGACTACAGGTGTGTCATGACCTGGTGCTCGGCCTCCACGTCCTCGTGTTCGTCATCCGTGGACTCGGGCGTAGGCGCTAGCCCAACGGCGGTACAGCATAACCTGTGCTCGCCAGAGTTCTCCATGGCGTCGACGTCAGCGGACGCTGTGCGCAAGCCACGAATGCGCCGGAAGCGGAACGTCGATAAAGGCAGCTAACGGAGAACTCCTTTCTGAGTAACTAACTGTTACCCGCGTTTTCAGGGCGAGGCACGAATCTGTATGGACGTCCGTACTGTCCCGGAAGGCCGTTGAGCATGGACGAGCGCATACAGATCATTCAGCTCTTCCATGCCGGCATGAAGGTGAACGCCATCTCGAAGCAGCTGTGTATATCTCATGGATGTGTCTCCAAGATCATAACAAGGTACCTCTGACTAGACTGGCTACGCTTGAACGAACTCTCTAGCCGATCGGTGGTTGACCCAGTTTTTGCATACACCCAGTGGCGTACCGAGGATCCGATTTTATGGGGGGGGGGCAAGGGTCTCGGGTGGGCCAAGATCTAGTCCGCCGAAAAATGCCCTTGGTACCCTCTTACCATATTTTTCGTGGCGGCCGGTTCGCCACTGCATACAACGCTTCGCTTTTGTAGGTTCCGTGAGACGGGGTTGCTGATACCGTCGTCACATTCGGAATGCAGGCGAAGGAAGCGACACCAAATGGAACTAGTAGCTGCCGATTCGACGTCCCTCTAGGCCTTCTGTACATAATTATCCCAGAGCCAAAGTGGATTACAAGTGACCTTTAATGACTCTTGAACTATGCTTGTATAGTCTGTTCTGATGTACTTAGGTATTGCTGATACTCAATGCTAGGTGTGCCAAGTAGAAGAGGTTTATAAATAAATATTCGGAAACATGATTTTCAATAATGGCGAAAGTGTGGGATGGCACGGGATTTAAGGTTTTTTTCTGTTGTTTACGCTAGGTACTGGCTTAGGAACTTATCAACTAGCGCTATGACGAGTCGCTAGTAAGGCTCCAGTTTCAATGCTTGCCCTTCTAAGCGCCGCGCTAGCTTAACGGTGGTCTTCAGTCAAATGAACAATTTTTGTCCCATATAGAACATTCAACAGAGGACGAGAACCATTTAAAACAACGGTAACATAAGTGCATGTCTTAGGCCTTTGTCTCGGTAGCGGCCTCCGCCTTGGCCGCGGGGGTCTTCTTCTTCTTCTTGTTCTGCTTCAATGGCTCTTTCAGAAGTGCGACGAGCTTCTCATCCTCGAGCTTGACGTCGCTCTCGATCACGTCCGTCTCAAGCGGCAGTCCGGCGATCTTCAGAATACCGGATGGCATAAGGATGACCGTGGTCTTGAAGTGCGCCACCAGCTCGCCTTCGCGCTCGTAGAGCACCTAAACATAGCCAGTAACCCGATGATGTTCTACTGGTATTAGTACCTGGTAGGGCTGCATCAGGCCATGTCGCTCGCACTCAACTACTCCGAGTTTCGCCTTGACCTCGTCTCCCATCAGTCGAAGCGAGAACGGCATGAGACCAAATTTCTGCTGCACCTCGCTGAAAAATGCGCGCGACGCTTTCATCTTCAGCGAGTACACCAAGTCGTCGGTTTTCTTGTAGACAGTGGTCCGGGTGTCGAGGTTCTTGGCTTTGCCTGAAGTTAGGAGGTTTGCGAAAATATGAACACTGAGCCATACCTTCGCCGGTGGAGACGAGCACATCGATCGCGTAGACCTCGTAGTTCTCGAAGGAGCACTTCTCGACCTTCGACTTTTGCTCCTCGGTGGGGTTCTGTATGATGGTCTTCTCACCGTTCACCTTGAACCGCTCGATCTGGTGCGAAACCATGTTCTCGATGGGCTTAGTGCCGTAGGCCTCCGTGACCCGGCTGATGGTGTCGGTCACGTCCGTGTTCTTCAATTCTTTCTCAGGGCGCAGCTGGCGCAGCGATGCCTCCATGGCGTTGTACGCTGCAAGGACCACCTTCGCAGCCTTGTCCTTCACCTTGTTTTCCTAAATTTCTGCGTTTGAGGCTTGAATGATTGACCATATCGCAGAGGTCTAAGGCAAAATGCCGTACTTTTGAAGCGCCGACGACAATCGTATGCGCCGCGGTCGCAATGTAGCCATCAATATGAGCGCCAAGATCGATTTTCACCAGCTGTCCGTTCTTCAGAACAACCGGTGGCTCGGAGGCAAGCGGTGAGAAGTGGCAGATGCAGTTGTCGACGGACACGCAGGTAGGCATGGAGATACCCTTCTGTACGTTCTTCTCCTTCTTGTAGGTCTTCGCGGTGAGCTCCAGGAGTCGGTTGTCGCCGAGCTCGCACAGTTGGCGAACCTCTGCGCCTTCCTTGGCCGCTGCAATCACTTCCTAAAATAGCGAAAGTCAGTCACTGGCCGACATGCAGCAGTCAGCGGCCTTGTCTTACCTTCAAGACGGTGTTAACAATCTCGGCCGCCATGTTGTACTTGGTAAGGACGACATCGTTGGATGGCTTTGTGTTCTCCTGCTCCTCATCGGAGCTCGAGCTGCCTCCGCTGCTCTCGCTCTCACGGCGCTCTTTTTTGCCCGACATTTCGCAACGGTGATGCCTGAAAATATACATTTAAACAGGCTGCTGGTTGGTCAAAAAACAACATGGGAACCACGAAGCACGTGTGTACGAGTACAATGCTAACTCTAGCAGCTTGATTCCTCAGGTGGTACTATGCACTACTTTGGTTTTTTGTAATTTTATGTGTTATTTAAAACTCAACGAAATAGCCACGCCATTCACGGAGGAAGGAAGTTTACGGATGAAACCATGCGCGGGAAACAAACTTATGCAAACCGCGGCAGAACGCTTTAGGTAAATCTCACCCTCTTTGGCAAAGCGAAACAAGGCACCTGTTGACACATCGCCAAGTTTGGAGACTCCGTTAATGAAAGAGGGGCAGGAAAAGAGACTAAACTAAATGCAGTTCACTGGCATGCATTAAAGGATTCATAAGAAAAGCCAATTTTGACAGACTCGAAATGAACCAAAACCCGGCCCACCTCAACTCCGTTTTTAGACCATCAGAAGGCATTGACAAGATGGCAGAAGCAGCATTGAACGGTGCGCGTCGGTACCTCTTCTGGGTCGGCTACGACGGCTCAAAGTTCCTCGAAATGGCCAAGGGCAACACTGGCTACGGTGTCGTTGATCTGCTCAGGCGGTGCCTCGAATATGCTCTGCCAGTCGCTTCTCCCGACGACATAAAGCTAGCGCCCTCGAGTAGGTTGGTGGTACTTTCCGCATGCAAAGGATTCACTTTTCTCGGCACGATTCTTACCTTACGTGCTTTCAGGACGGATTCCAAGGTGCATGCTATTCGAACGCCAGTCATCGTGCACACGCCAGTAGAATGCGGAACGCTTGACGAATGCCCCGCCAGAAAGAGCAAATTCATGAACTACTTCAACGGCTTGCTCAGCGCTGCCGTTCCCGACGGCATACATTTGCTGGATTTTCATTCGGTCTCGCCAGGATTTCAGCCGCGACATCATGTCTCTTACCGGTAAGAGGCACTTTAGTTTATTATGCCTGGGCTCATTCAGCGCAATTTTTGGCTATGTGAAGTTTAGAAAATACGTGTACCGAATATACGCGCCAAACGCGGAAGATTACCTAGCAGGCGGACCGTCCATCGTATGCTTCTCGGAACAGCCCTACGCTTGGAGGGTCCCTTCGAGGTTCGACGCTCGGAAGGCTGCCGAGGCCTGCCAAATGTTCGAAGGTTCGAACAACTTCGCCTCCTTTTGGAAGCATAGGGAGCGTGATCGCAGGCGAGGCGACTGCAAGAGCGTCGAGAAGACCATTATGCACATCAGTATAGGGCCAGGTAGACTGATCTCCCTTGTGGCTCGTTACGCTGAATGTGTCTTGAGGTGAACCATATCGAGTGCCCAACAACATGTTCCGCTACTATAACCTGACGATCATATCGCGCTCATTTCTTCGAGAACAAGTAGGTTTATTTTCCCTTTGGAGGTACGTCGGAAACCGGGCGCGAGTCAAATAGAAGTTCCCGCAGTGTATACCTGATAGATGTTGGTGTGGAAATGGCCTTGTTCATATTGTAAGTCGGAAATTTAGCACCTTTTTTCACCACCCTACGATTTTTCGTGTGCTAGCTCTGCTAGCGCACGTTTTTAAAGTGAAGAACGTTTGCGCTTTCTGCAACTATTGATCTTATCAACCGCATTTAGATAAGACGGATGGTAGCCGTGATAGTCGCATGCGCATGCGATGACCGACCGATGGACATCGTTAAGTATTTGTTCGACCATCCGCACCCGAGGAACTTCCATCATCTCGGACTGGATCATGGATTCGTGAGAGCGCCCGCGAACGGGTTATTCCTT
The DNA here is from genome assembly GCA_020875895.1 of Aphelenchus avenae. NCBI lineage: Eukaryota > Metazoa > Nematoda > Chromadorea > Rhabditida > Aphelenchidae > Aphelenchus > Aphelenchus avenae. The sequence goes on from JNEY01000056.1 coordinate 247,790, forward strand.
GCAGACGTGGTCTACGATCCGCGCATGTTTGTGAACCCGGTCCCGTACTTGACCCACGGTTGGGATAACGAATTAGACGATATTCCGGAAGCCTGAGCTTGTTCGTAGTTGGATTTTCCCGTTCATCCTTGTTAGGCTGCATTTCGTTGTTACATTTTGCCTGTGCATAAACGTATTAATTATAAACGCTCGAGTCTTCTCCTGATCCAACCATGCAGTCAATGTAGCTGTCCCACCTCCTGCACAATATTCAAAAGATTTGCGTCAGACGGGCTCTTTACTGTTCATGATGACCTGACCTGCTCGCGTCCAGCAGTCCTCTTTATCACGACGTTGAGTGTCGTGGGTCTTGACACGCTGACCTCCTGCTTTGCACCGCCACCGTAACCTGCGAGGAATTTGCAGTTTAGTGCACGCCAAAGCTGTCCATTATGCTTGCAACTTGACTTAACTTTCTTAGCGCGTAATGAGAGCGCAAAAATGTCAGACCGTACGCGATTGTTGTCCAAATTCGAATGAATCAGAGCTACAGACGAACTCATCGTTTTCGTTTCAGGGTATTTTATAGGTAGTCGTAAACTGCTTCTTTCTATATTCTCTTTATTTCCTCTATAACGTAAGGACACTTCTTAACGTCTTCGGGGATAATAAGGTAAGCATTAAAGCGTTCTATGCAGATTGTAATCTTACCGGCTTTCAGACTAGTTACTAAAATGGGTGCTCAAGAAAACGTGCCTGCGCAGGAGACCGTCGAAGCCAGCACCGACTCGACCGCCATCGTGGAGAACGTCAAGGACACCAACTTCAAAGGCAACGAAGACAGGTTAGTGGTCGCAGTGTCCTGCAGAGTGAACCGTAGCGTTTTAGAAAGATCTTCGTTGGCGGAATCGCGTACGACGTGACCAATGAGGACCTCAGCAGCTACTTCGGCCAATACGGCGAAGTCGCGCAGGCCCAGGTGAAGTTCGACCGGGCCACTGGCCGATCTCGCGGATTCGCCTTCGTAGAATTCGCCACCGCGGAGGCGTGCAAGAACGCACTGGCCCAGCGCGAGCAGCAGATCAAGAACAAACAGGTCGAGGTAAAGCCGGCCAAGTCGCGTGAGAACAAGAAGGTGTTCGTTGGCGGGCTCCCGTCGGACTTCTCTGGTAAGTTGTTGGAAGGATAAGGGGACGAATCCTCATGGTAAGGGAAGCTAATTTACACTGAGCGCTTGCAGAAGAGGAACTGCGAGCACACTTCGAAGAATTCGGCAAGGTGGAGGACATCGAGTGGCCGTTTGACAAGCAAACAAAAGCCCGCCGCAATTTCGCATTCATCGTCTTCGAGGAGGAAGAAGCCGCGGATCGCGCCGCTGCTACTCCGAAGCAGAAGTTCGGCGTTCGCGAGGTTCGTGAGTTAATAAAGCTTCCTTTTCAACGCACAACTTTAGTGTGACGTGAAGAAGGCCGTGCCGCAGGGGAAGCGCTTCAACAACCTGGCTCGTGGTATGGGCGGCATGCGTCCGGGTGGCTACGGCGCCGGCTATCCCAACAGTCCGATGGGCGCAACTCAGTGGTAAGGTTTCGGTGTGTGCGGTCTTATAGCGCTCTATTAGGTACAATGCTACCAACGGTTGGAGCCAGATGGGCGCTCTTCCGTACGCCGCCGCCACGGGAAGCGCCGGTGGATGGGGTGACTGGTACAGCGGTGCCGCGGGCTACTACGCGCATAGCGCTGGAAACTCCACGCCGTACAGCTCCTACAGCGGAATGTCATGTAAGTCGGACCGTCGTGAAGGCACACATTATACCGAAATTTAGCGAACGGTTACGACTACTCCCACGCCGCGGTCGGTGCAGGCAACCGTCCCGCGAACGGCTCGACACCTCAGAACCAGCGCTACCAATCTCAGTACTGAGCAGTCTCCTCCTCGCGGTGCACGACGTAGTTGCGGCAAACTCCTGTCCCTTTAGTTGCTTCTCTGTCCGCTATCTAAAAAAAGTACCCTCAACGACCTCCATTTCCTTTGCAACCATCTAACCCTCACAAAACTCAGCTCAAAGTGCAAAAAAGGCGAAGAGCGCTTTTCAGCACGTGGTGCCTGTGGTCAGATGGTGCTCCCTAGGGCAATCCGCTGTTGTTCTAAATAGGCATCCAAGAACCCGGCCTACAGTCTGTTTCGAATCATTTCCACCAACGCACTGTCCCATGAATGGCCTCCGTCCGCCTTCCCTCCGAGGACCCGTACTGCCAAGCTTTTGTCGAGGTTAGGCGCTATGCGTCGTCACAGCCTCTAGGTCGTCACCTGCTTTGCCTTCCATCCCAACTTGTTACCGCCAGGTTTTTTTGTCCACCCTCGTAAACCCTCCAATTAGTTCTTCATGCTCCATTAAATCATTGCCCTCCAGGATGCCGCTTCACACGTGCCGGGCCTTGAATGCCTTACCGTCATCGCTTTTTGTTGTCCATAGTCGGATGACAGTAAACGTTTGTGCTGCTATTTTACCTCTTGCCTGATTGTTCATATTTAGCTGCTTACGGTACCAAGGGCTGAAGCTGCAAAAGTAACCTCTAATAGCTGTACAGCGAATGTGGCATAGACAAGGCGTACCAACACGTTGACTAGAGATCTCACCGAACGCACGTATTTTACTGTCGATTAAGCACGTTTTAGTGAGCGCTAAATTATGTATGCACCTCAAGTAAGCTTGGAACTAAGCGAGCGCGAAAGGTGAAAGCTTTCAAAGGTTAAAAGGCAAATGTCGCTTTAATCGCAGGACTCGTCATAATGAGCACGTACAGAGGATCTTCAAGACTCATTTTTGCGTTCGTCTGCATGTTCTAGCGTTGGAAACAAGTCCGGGTTCCTGTCCTCTCCGGCGTACCAGATCTCTCTAGAATGCTTAAATTTATGGCGATTGCTCCGACGCAAATTTCATTACGCACTGAAAGGCGGTCGGTGAAAGTCAACCTACCTAGTCATGTAGAGGATCATGGATAGCCACGAAAATAACAGAACCCAGCCCATGCGGCAAATTTGGTGCTCCCGCAGCACATGAGGATCAGAGATGTTGCCATAATACGGCGGAAGCTGCATTGCGAATGAGTACAGGGCAGCATTTTTACTGATCACAGCCTTTCGGGATTGGATTTCATGTCGACAGCGCATGTGTTCACGGCTCTTAACTTAATACCGCGGGTACCAAGTAATCACCTACGGCACTTTGAACACGGGCCAGGCATATCGAGAACGTGTTTTCTACAGAGCTGAGCTGCAGTTTAAATAAAGGACGGTCCGCCATTTGTATCGGAGTTTGATTAGACTTCACACTTCGGGAAGTGACCTCTACTGTGGCCAATCGAACGAAAGTTAGAGCGACTTGGATACCGACACGTACCGGCGTTGACTAGATCTCGTTGGTACCTTCACAAAGCGGGTTTCTGATTGAGACCCCCGTCCAGTCATTTGAGTTCTGCAATGCGGCTTGTTTTAAGGGAGCTTTCGTGCCTCTGATAAAATCTTTAGACTGATGGAAGTGTTGTTCGGTACTTTTCGGCTATACGCGTGCCCAATCAATCCTCATTAGGCGGTCTCGCATTTTCAGTGTCCGGACCGTTCCTCGCTGCCTTTTCGGATCCTTTCTTTATTCTTTCGGTTTTGTCTGCTTCCGCCGTTGGCATATGAGCCTCCAGAGACAGCGCTCCATCGTTGGTTACACGTACCAATGGGACTATTCTTCGCTCTTTTCGATTGTTTCTGCATTCTCCGCCTCATTCGGATGCTGATGCATGCGCGCTGGGCCAGACTAAAGAACGCCTCATCGCTTCAAGGAGTCGCACCGAAAGCATGTCTGTGGCGGTACAATCAAATTAATTGTCTTCCAGAGATATTATATTACATTCAATCCGATGTATTTAAAGCCCTGTTGGGAAGATGAATCTTGGCACGTAAATATGCGGCCTAACCGAGTGGAGCCATACCCCAGTCATAGACACCGCTACCGCAAGTGCAGCGATGGTCAACCATCAAACTATTACTGTTGTCCGTTGGACCTCCATCTCTGGTATAGTATTCGCAACGGTTTACTTATTCCCAGTAAAACTTTTCAGGGAAACTAGCGTATACCACGTGACAAAAGTTGCCTAGATGGACGGTCGGTAACTTATAGGAAAAAACGCTGAGCCTACGAGCCGACTTAGCCCGTTGTACAAGATAACTGACATTTTAGACTATGGCATAAGAGTTTACTATGCCCATGCGGATCGTTTGCGAACAACGAGGCTAAGCACACTCGTATGCTACCTATGAGTAGACTTATCCTCCGTGCAAACCAACAAGGAGATAAATGAACCCTTGCCCCTCCCCCGTATCTATCAGCAAGCGCACTTTCTCTAAACAGGTGTCCGTCGGGAAATGATGAAGAATGGCGCTACTTATCACAAGCCGAACCACCCGTGTTCGGAGATGGAAAAGTAGCATCCTGGGTAGATATATTTAGGCTCCGTCTTCAAAGGTGTCGGACGCCAAAAATATCGGATACGTTCAAACAAAATGATTGATCCACCAAGGTTACATAGAGTCAGACTAAGAGTTGTGACTTTTGCTCTTAAGGAAGCACGCCGCTATTTCCTTAGTGTCCAGGTTTAGTTAGCGGTTAGGGACTGAAACAAAATAGGATGACCATTAATGGTATGCGGCAGGGTAATTGGCTTACCTTTAGCGATCCGCCAAGCGAGTCTTCCGCTCACTGTAATCCCGCTGCGCACAGTTATACGGATGCCCGGACATGGACATTGGCTTTTCAGCCGAATGAATCCAGTTTTATTGCGTATCTTGCGGCCACTCGCAATTTCATACCTGTCACGATGCGCTTTCGAATGAGCGAGCATCGGTTGGCGGTCATTACGGGGCGTCAATTTCAATTTGACGCGGCACTCTCTGCGCCGTTCGCCGTCGGTCAAAAGTCCATGTGCTTTTCCGGTTGGCAACACCTTACCTAGAGAGTGCCGCGTGCATGTAGTATGTGCGATTTACAAGTGGAGTCGTAGAAAAGTTGCGAGCCGTCGCCTTCCGCAGACAGTCCCAGGCTGGGACGGAAAATGCGGCTTAGTTGCTAGCACAATTCACCGCCGTTTCGCCGCTTAAAAATATGCTTTCAAGAGCTCGAGACGCGCCCGACCCCGAGCCCGACCGTCCATCGACGAGACTGACTGGCGCGACCTCAAAGACGTCAACGAACTGTGCGCTTCGCCGCCTGGTGGAAGCAGCAGCCTAGCCAGCCGACGAGCCAGAGAGAATGAATGCGTGCTGGCTTTATAGGTGACGAGACGCGCTTTGTATGCTCTCTAGAGAAATTTGCCTCCCGTTGTTTGCCGCCTCATCCTGTATCCATTTCACGGTCACCTCCATTCAGACGTGCACTGCAAGTGATACTTTCGTGAGTGCCCTGCCCGCGGTGGTCATTCGACGTAATGGCCGCCCGGAATGGTCTGTGAGTTAACCTCGATTGCCACTGGCCGCTAATTAATTCGTTTCGAGTGAGTTATTTGATACTGACGCGCCTCTAGCGTGTTTCCGTCTCTCTAGCATGTTTACACAAGGACATCCTTGTTACTTAATAGCGACAACTTTTTCCGAGTGACCCTTCGTGCGATGAAGACGCAGCGGTACAATCGGTGTCAGCGGATGGGCCTTACTGACAGCCGTCCATTGGCGTGCTTTTTGCATTCGTCGGTGGCGTGCCCATTCTCCCGCCAGTAGTGACCGCTACCGGCAGGTCTTCTTCATGTCCGCCATTCTCCCGTCCATCGTTCTTTTTCTTTCAGACACCGACTAATTTTAACCCGCCCAGCAAACATTTCCCTGCAGGATAAAGTTCCGTACACTTAACCGAAAATTACATACTAATTCTATTGAGTATTCTTATTTGAAACACGAAAAAAACACATTTATCGCCGTTTATGTCCACTCGGTTACCAAACATGTAAACGTGACCATGGCCGAAGCGCGGCCAAGAACGTTAAACCTTTGCCTTGCAAGCAATTTCGTGGCTCCGCCTTCCGGCTGACTATCGCCCTTTATTTCAGTACTCCGTGGTCTTTCCTCTTCGCTTTTCCTCATGCTCAAGACAGAGAAACGCCTTTGTTTTATCCACATGAAAAGATTCTTTAGGCTATGACCGAGTTTACACCGCATACCAATCGGCCATTATGCGCCCGTCCCCAGCTAAAAACTTGCCGCTACTGGCCCTTTCGGCGTTCTGACGCTCATTGGACATTTATTATGCCGCCGCACATTTACGCGAACAAATCACTTAATATCGGTCATCGGCGATCCATTCACGCAGCTCTCGATCGAGAGTGACCATTTCGCTGAACCATAAAACATTCGTATCCCTCTTCAATGGATCTGTTCTCCGTCCGACGCGGGTTGTACTTGGTCTCCACGTATTCCGCGATAATATCCGGGCCATTAGTGTCGCTGCTTAATGTTCAAAAAGTGTTTAACGGTTTCAGGCCGTGCTCGTCTAGGCGGCCCTCAATTCAACACCCATCTGCTCGTCGTCTTGTACCGGTGCCGGCATGTGCAATGTCCAACATGAGCAGCAGATGAGTCGACGATTATAACAGTGATGATTCCCGAAGAGGTGCCGTCTACGTCGGCACAAGCAAGCGACGCACCGCCGCATCCGCGACGTCGAAAGCGCACCGACGACGGGAAGGCCTTCGGATGTGCTGTAAATACACCTGTTGCTAATCGTCCTCGCCTATGGATGATCTCAAGCGCTGCGCTCGCTATTATTCTAGTCAGCTACCTACGCAGTGTCGGACCTCTCACGTCGCAAGACACACTCATGAAGGCTCATGGAAGAGCGAAAACTGTCACCCTACGGACGGCTTATTCAGGTAGGCACCAATACGTTTTTGCATGCGTAGCATTAATACCTGCGACTCATGCTTTCCTATCACTTGATTATGCGCATAGTCATCAATGTCTACCGATAAGGACCGAAACCCATTTTGGCTAAAAGAAACACGTGAACAGCGGGAGCTAAAACTTTCATCCGAGTTGCTCTTGGAAGTCGCACTCTCATTATAAATTGCTTGCACTCCTGCAAATTTCTGCCTGCAAAAGGTAATGGTAGTGCCTAAATTTTGCCTTAGTCGTTCAAACTTCTGGCCTTGAACGACTTATCCGCAAATGGAAGCGCCACCTCGTGTGTGTATTTGCGAGAGGGAGTTAGTTATCAGTCAGAGAAATGATTGTCCTCCGTTCGGGCAGGGAGACAAGAGTCGTGTTCGGCTGTCAACTTTGCCGCGTCAAGACAAACGACCTGCTCCTTCTCCGGAAAGTGGGAGTTCTTTGATTGATTTGGTCCATTCCGTTCGGACTACCCGTCGCACTATTTTACAACTTCGCGCTAACTAACGCAAAAAGCGAACCAGACGGCGTCAGATGGGCTCTCTCGCGGTTGTCGGGCTATCGAAGCGACCAAAAAACGCCTCTCGAGAGCCAATCCGCTCATTAGTTGCAGCGGTGGGATAAGGTCTCTAGCGACACGGAGTTGTTTGCGCAGGACCGGTGACATAAAGGAAGTTGTGGCGGAGGGTTCATCCGAGGTCAGCGCCCCTTCCATTCACTCCTACCGAGACCCTTGTCTTTCACCCGACCGCCGTGATTAGCCGCATTATGCGAAGGGGACCACGTCCATCTCACTCACGCTGGACACTGCCTCCGACTCCCGCCAACACCACCGCGCCTAAACAACAGCAGTCTAGAGGTGTAAAAGGCAAACATCCGGTGCCGGAAAATGTCCTACGCCCGCAAGATAAGCAGACAACGGAGCTCATGCTAACAAAAACCGAACTCCTGGGGCATGAATTAGTCAGTGTGTACACATAACTCACTATCACGCCTTATGTCATCTATTCTACGTATGCCTAAAAAGCACTGCTCTGAAGCTGGCCACTAGCCAAAGAACATTGTCGATCACATACATTGCCTTCTGTTGATCTGTCGCATGACAAAGGGATTGAACCGACTGTTTGTGTACGCGCAAAGGTCGTTTACCCGCGGGAGATCATGCACAGTGCCGTTAATGACGCATTCTTCGTTCGCTTTCCCTTGGTGCTCAGTATCGTCAGGGTAAAGACGTCACAGCAGGTGGTCGTTAAATAATTTTCCTTAAGCTTTTGCCGTACCCAGGATCCTCAAGGGAGCGTTCTAGTTGAATTATACCGTACTTTCTCTATTATGTAGCTCCCTGCCCTATCAGTCCTCCTCCTCTAATTCCTCCCAACGCACCAACCAAATTCCCAGTCTATGCGAACATTTCAATCTAATACGATAGATGCATAGGTAAGGTTAAACAAGCTTGTTAAAAAGGAAAACAGTCATCCCAAGTAGACGTGAAATGGCACCTGGTGATTCCCCGCCTCCTCCGCGAACTCGAGCTCCTTTGTAAACTCTGGTCGTTTATCTTCTGTGAAAGCAATGACAATAGAACTGAACTCAGAAAAGAAAACTTTAGGCGTCGAAGTGGACCGTGGTGAAGTATGGTTGCTGAATCGGCACGAGACACGAAGAAGACGAAGGCAATCACCAGCCCGCACTGGTCGCTCGTCATTGCCCATTCGCGGTGTTGCACGAGACTGCGGTCATCACTGTACAATGCGACTTCATGCCGGAAACCTAGCAAATGGCACAGGACGCGACGTGCGAGTCCACTTTACCAGATGGAAAGTTCTGCCATCGCCACACGACTCGTAAGTCTCTGCAAGACTTCCATGTTCATGTCAAGGCCTTTTCAGCGAGACCAGGGACGTGCACCAAGACCAATTCGTGCCTCTGATCGAGCACATTGAAGCCGACAATTCCACTTATGTCAGGCCGTCGCGGGTGTCGCCGGACTGTTTCTATTCCGCGAGGGTACAAGGTTCCACCGAGCATTCGATCGTAAATTTATGCGACCGGAATGGCGGAATTGTGAGTCTCTTTGACGGAATTCATAATGGCTTATGAGCAAATTCGCAATGATGTTATGCGGAACCTGACGATCATCACGCCGAATTCGTTTTCTCATGCAACTCATGCCAAACAATGAAAGCGTTGACTGGGGCATAACCGGTCGCTCACTAAGAGGCAGGGTGAGAAATGTTGCGGTGATAGTACGCTTTGCAACCGCATCTCCTATGCAGGATGAGCAGTTTCTCGAAACTCTTTTGGGCCAAACACGTGTTTCCAATCGCCGCGGTAATTAAAGTTTAATGACTCATTAGATCGCTCGAAGCAACAATTTTATGCATTTCGGCCATGTAAAAACATCCACAGAATGCTTGGAACTGCATGGGATCAAAACATCTGCCGTGTTAACTTCTGTACTGTCTTGGCCAGCATAGACTGCACGTGAAACCTGCTTTTACAGTTCGGAACTCTGGCACTACCCGAAGGAGCGTTTATCGTTGAACCACTGGAAGCACATGCGGCTACAACGTCGACGGACCGAAGAAGAAGAAGGCGAAGCGTCGACTTGCGTGAGCACTTGGTCTACAAGGCAGAGTCTCCGCGCTTCGAACCTCCAGTAAAAGGAGACGGCCACAACAACGAACAGCATAGTCAAGGCGCGAATTACTCATTCGCGTTCGAATTTGCAGACGCAGCCAGGCGTAAGTTGCAGTTAGCTGCGACAGTTTGTGCATACCAACGCTACGCTTAGCTCGCCACGGAAGATCCCGACGCTCCGCAAACTCGTGGGACCATTATGTCGAAGTTCTCGTCGTGGCGGACCTTAAGATGCTTCAGTACCACAAGCAGGACTTGGAGAACTATGTCCTCACTCTATTCGCAACGGTAAGGGCATGCGGTACCATGATGGTTCGATTGTGTCAGCTGGCCAACCATACTAACACAAGTACTTTAGGTGGCGTCGATCTATCGTCATCCGTCGTTGAGAGCCTCCGTGAATATCGTTGTGGTCAGGCTGATAACACTGCGTGACGAGGTCAGCAACCCTCATTGCGCCACGTGTCCCTCAAAAACACTTTTTTAAGAATGGGCTGCGAATTTCGAACAGAGCGCAAGAAACGCTGCAACAGTTCTGCTCCTGGCAGCAAAGCTTGAACGACATGAACGACGAGTCACCGCAGCATTACGACGTCGCGATTCTGCTCACTCGGCATGACATATGCAGGTATGAAGAGGGGTGGAAGTCGTAGCTATATAATGCGTGCCCTAGAGCTACGAATAAATGCGACACGTTGGGCCTGGCGGAACTCGGAACTATGTGCGATCGTAGGAGAAGTTGCGCTATTATCGAGGACAATGGACTCTCAGCCGCGTTCACGATCGCCCACGAGCTCGGTCATATGTAAGTTTAGAAGGGACTTCTCGCCAGACGGACCGTTTAGTTTCAACATACCGCACGACGACGAACGGAAGTGTGGCGAGTACATGCCGCTAACCAAGAACAACTTCCACATCATGGCACCGACGCTAGAGTACAATACCAATCCATGGTCATGGTCGCCGTGTAGCGCTGCGATGATCGGAAAATTCCTTGAGTAAGCCTAGGGTCTACACAGTTGTGCGACGGCCTAGGACGTTTACCTCATCTTTTGCACAGCAGAACAAAGATATTCCAGCGTCACTTTTAGCTACCACCGAGGCCAAACTCAGTGCATTCTTGATCCACCCATGGTTCGCACGTACTACAAAGAAATGTTCGAGAATCCATCTCCGGGCGCCGTTTACTCCGTCAACCAGCAATGTCAGTTCGTCTTCGGCCCAAGTGCAGAAATTTGCCCCTACATGGTTTGTGAGCTTCTAGGGCAAACAAATACTGTAGCTTTTAGCCAACCTGCCGCCGTCTGTGGTGTTCTACCTACTACGGCTATCAAATGGGATGTCGCACTCAGGTAGAGTGGGTTTGCATCACCGGCTACCAACCATCTGCGTTTCCAGCACATGCCTTGGGCTGACGGCACGCCCTGCGGAGACAGCATGTGGTGCCATCGAGGCCAGTGCATTGGAATGGCACCAAATCAGCGCGAAAAAGTAAACGGAGGCTGGGGAGAATGGAAACCGTACGGAGAGTGCTCGAGAACGTGCGGCGGTGGTATTCAGAAGGGACTACGCGACTGCGACAATCCAAGGTATCGACGCATGCATAGCTCTAGCCACGAACAAATGTCCTAGGCCTCAGAACGGCGGAAGGTACTGCATTGGAGAACGAGAACGCTACCGTTCGTGCAACATGATCGAGTGCCCGTGGGACACGCCAGGATTCCGCGAAGTGCAGTGCGCGGAGTTCGACGGACGCGACGTTGGCATTCATGGCGTGCCTAAGGAGACGAAATGGGTGCCGAAGTACGCAGGAAGTACGTCAGCATCTCACATGGGCGCATGTACGAGAATGACGTTTAGTTAGCGAAAACGAGCGGTGCAAGCTGTACTGTCGCGTTAGCGACTCAGCCGCGTTCTATTTGCTCAAGGAAACCGTCATTGATGGCACCTCGTGTGACCGGAACAGCGACGATATTTGCATCGACAACACCTGCCACAAGGTCTTTCTGTCCTTTCTCGAGCTTGAACAAATTACGTTTGCTTGAAGGCCGGATGTGACCATATTCTGGGGTCGAACATGACGCGGGATGTTTGTGGAATATGCGGTGGCGATGGGAGTACTTGTCGCACGGTTCAAGGAGTGTTCAACGAGCGAGGTTCCTTCGGCTACAACGAAGTGCTCAAAATTCCTGCTGGCTCCGCCAACATAGACATCAGCCAGCGCGCATACAATGGACAGAAGGACGATGACAATTACCTAGGTATGGAACCCCTGCAGATGTGGAAGGAAATAAACAATTTTTAAGCACTACGCAGCGCTACCGGCGAGTTTCTACTGAACGGCCACTACCAGGTAATGCTGCGTCCTTTCTGCGAAACACTCGTTAACATTCAGGTCTCCGTGTTTCGACAGCAAGTGTCCATTCTTGACACCGTGCTCGAATATTCGGGCAGCGACACTGCAATGGAGCGCATCAACGGGACTGGACCGATCCGCACGGACATCTACGTCAACGTGTTGAGCGTCGGCACGCTGAACCTACCGAACATCCGCTACAAGTACATGCTGCCAGTGCCTGGAAGAGACCGGTCGAGAGAGCAACAACCAAGGGCAACGTTCTACTGGCAACCCGCTGATCGCTGGACCGAATGCACGTCAAAGTGTCAAGGTAAGGTCCATCCGCCGTCAAAGAGTTCACCGTCTGGAGGTTGTTTTGGGAGGAACAACATGTGAATACAATTTTTACAAGTGAGTATCTGCTTTAGGATCCCAAACTCAAATCTTCGTCTGTATCAATGCTGTCACCAATCGCGAGGTCCACGAATCCCACTGCGTCGCCCGCAAGCCAGACGTTAGGCAACGCGCATGCAACGTCGACTGCTTTATAAAGTAAGTCATGCTTAACGGCTGTTCATCCTCTCAATGGAATAGATGGACAACGCGTGATGCGAGTACTTGCTCTGCACGATGCGGTCATGGAGAGAAGCATCAGAAGGTCTTTTGCATTCGGCTTTATACCAGCGGCCGTGAAGAGAATGCAGACGAGCAGGAATGCATCGCACTGAAGAAGCCACCACTTCGCATGCCTTGCTTTTCGGATTGCTCCAACGGAAGAAAGTGGCTCTATGGCGACTGGAGCCGGGTAAGCTTCCACAGCCACAGATAAGAGCAAATTTTTGTTTAGTGTTCCGAATCGTGCGGTTTAAGTGGGCTTAGTCGGCGTGAAGCCTTCTGCAGCGACGACGGAAAACGACACATTGACGCTCGCTACTGCGACAGCATTCCGAAGGAGGCGACCGAGACAGAATGCAATCGTACTCCATGCCCGCAATGGGCGTACGGCCACTGGAGTGAATGCTCCCGCTCTTGTGGCGGTGGAATTCGCAATCGTCATGCAATGTGTCGCGACGTAGCGGCCAGGGAACTACATCCTCAGATGTGCAACGAAAAAGAGAAACACGACATCGAGAAGTGCAACGAACACTCTTGCACTGGCTGGCGCTTTGGCACCTGGTCGGTGTGCTCGGTGTCGTGCGGTGAAGGCGAACAGACCCGTGAGGCACACTGCGGGGACAGCGATGGACGGCTGCTTGAAGACGGTACGTACTAGCATTCAGGATTCATTATAGGGGCAAGAAGTATAGGGGTTAGGCAACTCATAGCCGGCAGAATACAACGGTAGGGGCGATATGTAACTGTTTGGTCACGTCACCTCTCTCCCATATTTCCTTCAACGAAAACATGAAGACATACAATCTGAATGTTGAAATGAGGGTTCAGCGGCGCGTGGCATGTGCCCTATACAAATTGCCGCCCATCTATGTATGCGCCTCTATTTTTTGCATGCCGCATGAATGCTCTACTGATATACGTACTGTGTCCACCCATTTTTGTTCACCTTGAATTGAATTGCAGGACGTTGTGACCTCACCGAGAGAATTGTTCGCAAGACATGCAAGCAAGCCGGATGTCCGAGGTGGAAGCTTAGCTCGTGGAGCACCTGCTCAGTGTCGTGCAACGAAGGGTTCCAAACTCGATCCGTAACATGCGTCGATTCGAATGACCGCAGACTGGATGACAGACACTGCGCTACAGCGGCGAATATTCGACCACCGACGCATATGCCGTGCGACAACGGTCCCTGTCCGTCCTGGAGGGCAGCAGAATGGTCGAGGGTAAGGTCAAATCACGAGTACATGAGAAATTTCCTCTTCATTTAGTGTTCTGTGTCTTGCGGAAGTGGAACGAGAGACCGAGATGTCGACTGCATATTCAACGAGCAAATCGTTGATGCGTCGCTCTGCTCGGAGGGCCAGAAGCCCTTGCGTACGGAACGCTGCACTCTACTGGCGTGTGCCCACTGGGACGTGGAGCAATGGGGACAATGCTCCATTACCTGCGGTTCTGGTGTACAAACCCGTGCGGTCAAGTGCGTCCGTGGATCCAAGAAGTCTGCGGCCAACGACCGGGAATGCCCTGTAAGCCGAGAACAGTGCCAAGAGAATAACAACCAAAACGCGTTTAGGGACACAAACCTCGAACCGAACGCAGTTGCGAACGCCAGTGCGATTCCCGGCAAGGCGATAACCGTTCGGCAGAAGGCCGCCAGAGTACTGCATACTGGTCCGTGGGACCGTGGGGCGAATGTTCGACTAGCTGCGGCAACGGCACACAACGTCGTCTAGTACGATGTCGTGACCAGTATCGCGAGCTACATGACAACTACTGCTCGCACGCCGAACGAGAGCCATCAGTTCGACCGTGTCAGGTGCAGTCGTGCGGGACATGGCGCACTGGCGAGTGGGAGCCGTGTTCGGCCACATGTGGTGCTTACATCGTACAGCAAAGAAGCGTCACTTGTGAGCCAGCTAACGCAGCACCCAACACAAAATTTGTCTTGGACGAGACAAACTGCGACCTCTTGCACCGGCCAGAGCCTTCGCGCAACTGCCACTTGCCAGCTTGTCCACGCGAACCCCAGCTGGTCATTGGTGAATGGAAGACTGGCACCTGGTCACAAGTGAGTCACGCATGAAAAGACAGCTCGTGACGCTTCAAAAAATTCTAGTGTTCGACGAGTTGTGGTGAAGGTTGGCGCCGACGGTCCGTGTACTGTTCCGCCGAAGTGTGCCGAGACGACTCGAAGCCCGTCGAATTCGAGCAGTGCAACAAGGGCGTATGCAAGAAAGCCTACTGGCAAGTAGGACCATGGACTCACGTGGGTAGCTAGACTCATGACACTTACCCAACCACGCTTTTCAGTGCTCTGTAACATGCGGTAGTGACGGTGAGCAGAAACGAGAAGTGTGGTGCCAAGCGGATGCAAATTCGCTAGGCATTCTCCCGGACGCTGACTGCGATCGCTCAGAACGACCGTCGTCGCGACGCGGTTGCGCTCTCTCGCCGTGTCCGCCTGTCATCAACAGTGCCAAGTACAAATCGAACTCGTTAGATCAGCTGACGTCGTACAATTGGCGGCCCGGAATGTGGAGCACGGTTGGTGAAAACACTTCGAAAGGGCCTCAAAAGTCTGGACACGGGTTGTCCGCAATGTTCCTGACGAACCCCTTGAACATTAACACAAGACTCTATAATGCCCACAGACGTAGGCATCGGTGGAGCGACGTTTTTGGTTAGCTTATGTGTTTGTGAAGTCTTTCATGTCGTAGTTGTTCGTCCGTTGTTACGGGTCCACAACGCAGGAGTTTCTGTCACCTCCGTCCGTGTACAATCAGTTGAGTGAGCTTCACGTTTATGTTGCCTGTGTTGCCCTACAGAACCTGCTCATGCATCACCTCCTATGTTACTCATCACAGCACACCACAATCACTTAGGTGTATGTACACCTCGTGCGCTACATTCCATTCTGTTGCTTGTAAGCGTTGACCCTTCGTTGTTGCACTGTTCCAGAACCATGCACGGCATGCTATAAAGCTTTTTTCGTGACTGTGTTATGGATACCAAGAACAAAATGGGTGAATGTCTCGTCACTACCAACAAAAATTAGATGCAACTCCCGCTCGTCAAGTCTGCCGGAGGTGCTTCATCACCCCAAAATTTAGTGCAAGCAAAATGCAACGAAAAGCTGTCGCGGATCACGCACGCGGAGAGTCGAATGCGTAGATTCGGTGGGACATGTCGCAGTAGACAGCAAGTGCAACATTACCGCGCGTCCTCCGAATAACCAACTTTGCCGTATCTCTTCGTGCGCTCGATGGCACAAAGAGAGCTGGTCTTCGGTAGGTTTTGACAACCACCCTCGTTTATGTCACCGGGTTTGACCTAAGACAACCCTATTCAGTGTTCAACTACTTGTGGTCCGGGGATCAGCAAGCGCGAAGTGTACTGCAAGCGTGGACGTCGTCAGAAAGTGCCGGAGTCTGAATGCTTTTCCGTTGCCAAGCCCTACGAAACAAAGAAGTGCGAGATGGCCAAGTGTTCGACATACAGCTGGAAAGTCACTCCCTGGTCGAGGGTAAGCTCTTTACGCACGAGAAAAAGCCACTTGCATCTAGATTGTTCACAAGAGTTGTAAAATTAGCATCATTTGCCGTTCGTAACGGCACACATTTCAGTGCGTCGATCCGTGCAAGCCGTCAGAACAATACAGAAAGGTCTACTGCATGTCCAAAGACAAGCGTGCAGCAGCGAAAATGTGCCAGAACAGTACGATGCCTACCATCCAACGCAAGTGTCCTACGGACAAATGCCCGTACCACTGGATTCCTGGACCGTGGAGCACGGTAGGCACCACTGTGCACTTTTCGTTTGACAGTCACTTCCAGTGTTCCAAGACTTGTGGCAAAGGNTTGCCGAAGGTGCATCATCACCCCAAAATTTAGTGCAAGCAAAACGCAACGAAAAGCTGTCGCGGATCACGTACGCGGAGAGTCGAATGCGTAGATTCGGTGGGACACGTCGCAGTAGATAGCAAGTGCAACATTACCGCGCGTCCTCCGAATGACCAACTTTGCCGTATCTCTTCATGCGCTCGATGGCACAAGGAGACCTGGTCTTCGGTAGGTTTTGATAACCACCCTCGTTTATGTGACCTAAGACAATCCTATTCAGTGTTCAACAACGTGTGGTCCGGGGATCAGTAAGCGGGAAGTGTACTGCAAGCGAGGCCGTCGTCAGAAAGTGCCGGAGTCTGAATGCTTTTCCGTTGCGAAGCCCTACGAAACAAAGAAGTGCGAGATGGCCAAGTGTTCGACATACAGTTGGAAAGTCACTCCCTGGTCGAGGGTAAGCTCTATACGCCCGAGAGCAAGCCGCTTACAGCTTGGTTGTTCACAAAACTAAATAAGCGCCATTGGCATTCGTAAATGTGTCGTTCTTAACGGGACACGTTTCAGTGCGTCGATCCGTGCAAGCCGTCAGAACAATACAGAAAGGTCTACTGCATGTCCAAGGACAAGCGTGCAGCAGCGAAAATGTGCCAGAACAGTACGATGCCTGTCATGCAACGCAAGTGTCCTACGGACAAATGCCCGTACCACTGGATTCCTGGACCGTGGAGCACGGTAGGGACCGCTGTGAGCTTTTCACTTGACATTCGCCTTCTTCGCCTTAAGCACTTGCGTCTGGATGGTTCAATCAGCGGGTGACAACTGTAAGTCTAACCATATTTCAACTCCAAAATTTAGTGGTTATGACTTCTATAGGTTATGCCAAACTAGGTTACTTCAGTATGCTGCAATGATCCCGACACCGTTCTGTTTTAGCTTTCGCGATAACGGATAAGGTTGGCCAGGGGAACTTTGCGTTCGCAAAACGTAAGTCACACTAAGATCTTTACTGCGTGCGTCTGCGTCGAGTGACCTGACTTTGCGTATTCTAGTGTTCGCATTCACCGACGACGGAAACACGTACAGATTCGCGAAGAGAAGTTCTGAGAGCCCTGCACTAGGGACCTTCGCCTATGCGGACGCGCGAAGCCGACTTCCGAAGACGCATCCTGGCAACAACGAATTTGCCTTCGCTTTCGCGAAGCGGGCAAAATTCGCAAGGCGCTTCGCGTTCGACGACGTTGAGGTCGACGATCCAACCTTTGCGAAATTCGCAAAGCGGGACGTTAAAGTGATCGTTCCCTCCAAGGGGCTGTCCACTGGCTTCGCATAACCTGTCTCTGTCTATGAATGCTCTGGGTAAATAAAGTGGCATTAAATCCTGTCTACTCACGATCTCATAATATAGGGGTAGGCCTGAAGCTAAGATGGAATCCATTTGTAATCGTTTATAAAGAGACTCAAGCTCTTCTTCTTTTGTACCAATACTGCGACAGTTGACATTCATGCCAGCCTACGGTATTCTTTCCACTAGCTACTTCGTATGCGAAAAAAGCAGGGCCTTTATGCTCGTTCGCAATATTCATAACCAACAGACAGCAGCATGCGACTATTCGTTGCACATTCGAGTGAAGCTATTGCCAGCAAAGAGTGAAGGACTAGAGAAGGATTGACGTCACGCCGAAGTGCGAAGGTACTGACTGATACTAGTCAATATAATGGAACGAGGAGATTTCCCTACTAGCGGTTTTTTTACTATATCGGTAATGAAAGCATCGTTGAGTGATCGCACAAAGTGAGGAGACAGATACAATGGCAAAGCGGCGGTAAGTGATTTCGAGATCGGCGGGTAGTTCATAGGAAGATGGACCAATACGGGACAGAAAAAGTTCGTTATATACAAAGAGCACCATGTGGGGAGAAGCTGCTACGCTAAGACGATTTGCACAATTCGGCAATAATTGGCACGAAAAGTCATTCGGAAAGCACCATAGGTTCGTATGACACGGAGCATTGCACGGTTCATTGCTGTCGGAACGGCTTGCAGTAGGAGTACCGATGGTTCATGTGCTGGGAGTAGCTGCCGCTGTGGCTGAACCTCTTCAAGCACTTGTTGCACTGAAAAGCAACATCATTATTTTGTTTTGTCGTCGGTAGGTTTACCTGGAACGGCTTATCCCCGGTATGCAGCCGTTTGTGCTCTGTAAGGTGGTGCTTGTGTTTAAAGGCCTTGTCGCAGATTTCGCACTTGTACGGGCGTTGGCCTAAATTAGCGCTATCTTATGGTAAGCATGGGACAGTATTTTGCATAGTGCCCTTCACTGCGTGCGGTAAAAGCCTGGCCGACGTCTCAGCCTTGCCGCAAATCCGGATCAGCTTAGGCGCCGTTAATTACAAGGCGCTACTGTCAAAGTCTTTCACACTCGCTCAGAAGTAACGTTCGCGCACGATGAGTGACTTACCGGAGTGCTCATATTTGTGCCGCGCTAAGGAGCTTTGCTTGCCGAAGGTCTTGTCGCACTGATCGCACGCGTACTGACCGTCTTCCTCGGTCTTGTGCGCGCGCCAGTTGGCCCGCATTTTCTTGCCGTCCGGGCTCAGAGATCCATCGTCGCTTTCCTGAAAACAAACGAACAGTTATTTCCAGTGTAATGAGCTTGATCTTAAAGTAGAGCTTTCATGAGACCTACCTCTAGAGCGCGTTGGAACTCCGCTAGGCTGTTACCGAGCATCGAGTACGGGGACAAGAAAGATGCCGGCGTCGGCCAAATGCTCGAAGGTGTCGGTTCGGCTGACGAAGGTGATGGCGACACTACGCTGTCGCTTGCGACTGACTCCGTGGCGGTGACTTCGGTGTGGTTGGGTGAGGTCTCGCCACTGTGGCATGGCTTGCCCGACGCTTGCTGTAGCAACGCTCGGATGTTTTCGCTTCCTTTGCTAATGAAACCTAAAGGAATGTGTGGTAAACACCAGGCTCGTGCAATGTCCGCCTACCGAGAGTATTCGAAATGGACCAGAAGCTATCGGCGTCATGCTCCCGACAGCTACTGCGACTGTGCGAACTCGCGGGACGCAGCGAAAGATCCAATGGAGCATCACTGCTCGAATCAGTAGTGTCGCTGTTGCTTCGCGGTGATGGTGACTCCCGTGCTGGCTCGCTGCTCTGAAAAATACCCCTGGTCATCTTCGTCACGTTTACAGCTGTAGTTAATCGAGCGTGTAATCCCCTGTCCGTTGTTTTTTATTGTCGTCCGGTGCGCATGACCCTGGTTACGTTTATTGTATTGGTGACCGGTGCGCGGACGCGCACTCCGCGGGTCAGGTCCATTGTCTGCCAATTAAGAAGCGACTATTCATGACCTATTCATCTTCCGGGCTCAGTGGGCCCACTTCGCGGAGCGACGGCCAGGTGGGGACGTGCCGGGAAATGAAGTGGGGCCCAGGAAAGATGAATCGTCGTTTACGGCGTGACAGTCGCCACGTAATTAAGCGAAACAATGCGCGCGCCCCCGTGCCACGGCACACTCGGAGACGGCGACGCGGCTCGGCAGACGCGTCGCATAAATCAGCCTGGCGTTTGCGTCATTTAGTCGCCCATTTCTGAACTCGGACAGCTGGCCACCGGTCAGGGTGCAACGGAACCAATCAATTTTAATTGAATTTAACCCCTGCCCACCGATTAGCGACGCGTGCAAACAGCCTACCTCTTCGCGAGCGTAGCCATCTGGTTTCGTTAGTGCGTCGAAGACCTGCAGGGCCTCCGCGGAGAAGGGGCCATTGCTTTCAGGAGTCTTCTCGATGGAGGAAGTCGAACCGAAGTTGACCGAAGAGGTGACACAGTTGAATGCAGCGCTTTTAAGCTCCGCATTGCGGCTGAGGCGTTCAGAAATGGCGGTCAGTCGGCTTGTTCTGCGCTCCTTGGCGCGGCTGTTTTGAAACCACACCTGAAAACAACGATTGATTATGCCCTGACATTGACCAACATTTGCTAACAGCAACGACATAGCGTAATTAACAAACCTGCACAACTCGCTTGTTGACGCCTATCTTCTCCGCAAGTGCCGAAATCTCGTACTTCGACGGAAACGGGTTCCTTTTGAACTGAGCGCTGAGCAGATCCACCTGGTCGTCGGTCAAGAAAGACCGAGAGCGTAGTGGTTTCCAGTCGCCGTTGAGAAGTGGGAATGCAGCGTGAGCTTCAGCGCTAACGGACGAACAAACGTCCATGGACTCCTCGGAGTCGCTACGAACGGCTGACGTCGTGTCGGTAGCAGCGTCAGTGTCACCGCTAACTTCGGTGCTGTGGGTTCCCGTTTTGGACTCGGCTTTAGGTGAGGCTGTTGGACAGTTGTCGGCCTGCGTCACCGCCACCGGCGCCTCTGACGAGTATTGCTCTGCCTTCACCGATTTCATGCTGTCTTTTGCGTCGTCATGTCCACTGCTGATCGCGTCGGAATCGGGCTCGGCATCTTCCTCTTTGCATGCCAAGATCGCTGATGCAAGATCATCAGTGTCCTTCGGCTCCGATGCCTAAAATTTCACTACATTCGTTCCTCATTGCGCGCTGCATAAAATAGATGCGTGACGGGATAAAATAGGACATACCTGCATTAGCTGCTGTTCAAAGAGGGCACCGATACCAGACGTCGCTAAAGGTGGGTTCTGTAGCAATCCTTCTACACCGAACGTCTTGTTCATCTCGCGAGCGGGCGTCACCTTGCCCTCGTCGTGCGAATTGTCCTCCGCCTGAGACTGCGTTCTTGCCATCGCGGCGGACATTGCAGCGAACTGGAGCAGCGCTGCGTACGCCGCGGGATTCGGCGTACTGGTCGCCATCGGATTGTTGAAGCCGCCTAACGCAGCGCTCGGTAGTGCCAAACCGTTGCCGGCAAGCATTCGGTAAGCGTTGATCTGGTCGAGAATGTTCGGCGCGAAGAACTGCGACATCGGGTTCGCTGAGTCGGTGTTGAATAGTGAAGGTGTCTTTTGCGTTCTTTGGTGTTGTAGCATGCACTTCCGGTTGCTCATGTGCGAGGAGTAGGAACCGGAATGTGAGAAGCGTTTCATGCAGTAGCGGCACTGAAATGAAATGAATTACGCAATGGACGTAACTGTTTTCTACTGAGCGAAAATAGGACAAATTCAGAAAGGCAAACTCCAGGAGATCACGAGGATACAACGGGCATACAATGGGCGTAGGCAGGTGGGCACCGGTGTTGTTTACCAGACTTCTTATGAATGCTTATTTGACAAATGCCCTTTAATGCTCAGAGTGTAACTAGATCCCTTATATCCAGCAATAATTGCGCAATTCTCTGTAGAGGACAACGACGAGGTAGACGACGGTAGGAAAACAGTGGCACTTAGCGGGCGCACGCGCGTTCACCGATACACGAGACGCGCACAAATTGTGGCTGATTAGCGTAACTGAAAGGTGAGAATATGGCCGACCGGCGCGGGCTCTCGAGAGGAATTAGGTGGCTTCTGCTGTCGTATTAATGGGGAACTCGAGACCGACTTGTCCGTATGCCAGAAAGTGAAACAAAAGGTCACGCAATTGGAGCCCCAATCCTACAAATCTTCCGCAAACAGACGACCGCTAGCCGCCAGATGTGAGATGCGGGCCTTGCATTCGGGATCCTAGCGCTTAAAGTATAGGACAACACTAGGGTACCTTGGAGCAAGTGCATCTTGCCTGGACCCAACTTCATACTACTCCGGATTTGACCTCAGAATTTCATAAGTCAATCCACGAAACGAACGGTAGGCTATGATTACGCGACCGAGTGTCTGTTTGGCACCGTTGGGAAAGGTATTAACGAGGCCTGCTGTGGGACCTAGCAATAAACACGCAGTCACCGGGCTGGCTCCCCATTGGCCGAAAGTGAGCGCCGGTTGGCTAAAGAAGAAACGGTTTCGGACTGTTTATGACTCGTCAGGGGATCTCGTCCGCTTCTTCCGCCCGCTTGCTCGTCATAAACACACCGGAGGTTCGTGGGGAAATCAACACAGAGCACTTCCGCTGTAGCAGGCTATTCGCGACCGGTAGAGCGGGGATCGATAACTACACTTTGCGTTGATTTGTGAAAATATAGGGGTCACAAGACAAGTGGTTGCCCAGAAAAGCGGAAGCGTTCAGACGACACTTTCACATCAGGTGGATGTTCAGAAAGCCATAAAGACGATAATCCGGTAAGAGATTATGCGTCCAGGTGTCAAACCGAAGACAAACCAACCACTTACCTCAAAAGGCTTTTCACCGGAATGAATTCGTATGTGCTCCTTGAGGTGGTGCTTGAACTTGAAGGCTTTTGGGCATTCGTGGCACTTGAACTTCCGCTCGACATTGTCACCTGGCGTCGTCTGACCGAGAAGCGACGGGCTAGCGCTAACGGTGTTCGCCTCGGTCATCGTCCCGGAGGTGAGCGAATTGCGGGCCTAAAGTAGCGGATTTTGCGTAAACATTGCGTCGAATGAGTTTATCTGATAAAATCGCGTTGTACGTTAAGCGCATGACGCACAAGTTCTTTCGCAATGAAGGTAGGTATATGCCAAGAAAGACCCCGGAGCACAGGGCTGCTTTAATTTGCGGGCCTGCACGCATAGGGAGGAAATGCTCCTTCCGCATCACGGCGAGCACCGGGCGGTAATGAGACTCGAGAAGCGGCACTCGCGAGACAGCCTTTCAACGTGGCGCTAGGACAAGCCGAAGGTGAGAATAGATTTATCCACAACACGCATTCGTCCGATTCCGCATGTCAACTAACCCGTGGACACACGGAATCTCATTCCGGCTGTCCCGCCTACTGGACGGATAAACGTGGACAACGGATGACACCTCATGGGCGGACCGGGACCGCGTACGACCTTGACAGGTGCAGTGCAAACATCGCTACCGTAGTAGCGCGGATCTATCGCACGGTATTTTGGAAATCCAGGCGGATGCCTACCTGTATCGTATGCATCGTGCTCGGGGCAACCTTTCGGAACACCTTTGCCTAGCAACGACCAATTGCGGCGTGGAAGCGGGCCGTTATTGCGCGAGCGGAACTACGGCCGGTGGCCGTCGAGCACACGGGAGTGGTGTGCGGGGACTGACTCGCAATCCCTCCCTCCTCACTCATGCCGCACCTTTTAAATGAAGCAGCGGTGGACGATGGCACAACAAATGCCTCAGGGCCCGGCGCTGAGCCTACCGCGCTCTGTGCCGGTCGCGGTGCGCCGCCTACGTATGAGGAGAGCCGGCGAAGGTCGTCAGGATGGCCAGGAAAGAAGGAAGACTCCTGGCCAGGAGCGCCGCGGTGGGCAGGATTGATTAGTAGCCAAAAGTACACGGCCCGAATGCCCGTAGTTTTAGCATCGAAACACGGCGGCTGCCACGTATTGCGCTCCTGCCAATACCACCATCAGGAGGCAGCAGAAGCAGCCGCGCTAGCTAGCTACTAGCGCCGGCGTACCGTAGACGCACGTAAGCCCTCCTGGCCGCCATATCGGGACTGAATGCCTCGGACATCTCGTAGGGGGCGATTATGTGGCGTTCTAGTGCTAATATGAGGGCCAAGAAATAGCAAAGTACTAGGTGAGAAGTACCGTCTTATGAATACTAATCAATGTCGTTAACGCATTGTTTTTAAGCTGATCATAGTACGCACCTTATTGTCACATTCAGTTCAGGTTTTGCAAAAGCAGGAATGGGAGAAAAGAATAAGAGAAAACGATGAAAGCGAACTGGGTCGGGATTAAGTTGAAGTGGATCCTGAAGGTGCAGCAGACGTCTGACACCTTCACGGAAGCGCGCAGAAAGGGAAAGTGACTCGGACCAAGAGCGAATTGACACCTGGATCTGCTGCAGGGCAGCGGCGGATCCAGAATCGGCTGCGCGCAGCGGGGCGGACGCCGCAGGAGTTAGCTTCCTTCCTTATCCACGGGAGGAGAAGAAAGGGAAAGTGAACGCCAGTCGGGAACAAGAAGTGGCGTGCGCCTCGGGGCATCGACGAGCTCGCAAAAGGTGCGCTTCTCGGTCACGTCGCGCCACGGTGACCGTCAAATCGTGGCTGACCCACCGCGGCCGCTAATTCTTCCTTTCATAGCCGAAAAGAAAGTAAAAGGAATCCAGGAGAGAAGGAAGGGAACCTCGAGCGCCCTGAACGGGACCGGTTCGACCCTGAATGTGGCGCCAGGACTGGTCACGTCCGACGCGCACAAGGTGATATCCGATGACCAGCTAATGAAAGTTCATCCCCGCACACGTATCCAACCCTCCGTTTCACGCGCCTTAAGTTAGGGGGGGGGTCGCGGAGGACCAACCGACTATGATGGGCTAAACCGAGAGGTGTGCAATGGACGCTCAAGCCTTGCTGGTCCTGGTAGCGGACCCGCCTATCCTGGCGATCTCGAGATGACTGGCAGGCAGGGATAATTCCTCCTCGACTGTGAGATGCGCCAAAATGGTCAGCCGAGAAGGCGGGACTGGCATAAGGTGAGCCGGGCAAGGATCCGTCAGCCGCCGCTCGCGCGACTCTTCCGAGCAGCGGTCTGCCGAAAATCCACGCGCGCCCTTGGCCGGATGGCCGCTCGGATGAGTGACTGCATGGCAAACAACCTCCGCACGCAAAGCGATGCCGCCCATTGTTTCATTCTAGACCGTGCATGCAAATTTTATGCAAATCCCACAGCTTCTGGCCACTCACGATGACTCCGCGGGACCAGGTTTCGAGGATCTTATCTGGCAGGATCTCAGTCAAATTTTGATGGCTCTATGGGTTACCCGAAACTCAGCGCGCAAGGCAAATTTCCCGTATATCTGAAGTTATGCGCACTCGACGCAAAGAGGCTATTACTACTACTTTTAGAAAATTTTAATATGCCCCAAGTTCCCGGAAGGCCTTATGTTGGTCACCTTCGTACATAAATTGCCGCTGTCGGCGAAATCATGTTTGCATTTCGAAGACGATCAACATGCTTCTGTCGCCTACTTCCAGAATTGCGCTTTTCTGAGCCGCCGCTCTCTCATTTTCCGTTGTCTCTTTCTCGCCCATTTAGGGAAAAACTCCAAATGCTAGGTTTTGATGGAACGAAACGAAGCAAAAGCACTTCCTGTACGCCATGTTTAACTTCAATAATGCATACGGGGATGAGGAAAAAATGTACGCGGCAATTCATGCCTATGTCGTACTTATGTTGTGTTCTAGCCAGCACTTCCCGTATTCGGCCAGCGCCCTGCTACAAGCCGCGCTTCCTTCTGCGCGGACGGACAGTTGGGCCGGCGGAAAGGAGCATGCTGGCAGATATTGGATTAAATCCCCGACGAAGGTGCCATCTGCCGCGCAGAAGTGGCGCTCTTAACAGGAGGGCTAAACGCGCCAGACTTTCATCTCGCGGTGACAACTGCATGAGGCGGGGCGGAGCGTGCCTCTCACCAGGTGTCTCGATGTCACCATGGTGGCAGCCACCAGCCGCCTTGACAAACAGCCGTGCTAACCTCGGGGCCAACCCGGAGGCATTGGACGCGTGCGCGCGGCCACTACCGTACACACAGATCTGGGATTCCGAAACAGTAAAAGAACATGCCGTGCGTATAACTGACAGTTTCATAGAGGTGAGCGAATCATAGTTTTGGGATACAAAGGTCTTCGCGTAATCATGCCGGTCAACACTAATTTTCAGTCAGTCCAATGGGTAAAATGTAGCGTAAATGTCGTATTTTGTAAGGCCTTATCCATTTATCACTTCAAACTTCTTTGTTATTGTTCTTAGGGTTCCTAACTTCGCGCGCTGAGCGAATCCATGACTAAGGTCCGGTGCAAGGGGGAATCGCCTGAGCCGTCTTGGTGGCACGTAATTAGCTCATTGAATTACCGTCTTAGTGCTTGCTGAACGGGCGCTGAAACGAGCCAGGAACATGGCCGAGGTGGACAGCTGGGACCTGGCCAAGCACCGCACAGGATGGCTCGACGTCCGTTCCCGGAAAGATTGCATTACAACTGGCGACTAAGGAGCGAAGGGTTTGGATGAATGCATAAGGCGATCATCCCGCGCTGCAGGCCCGCTAATCGCCCAAAACACTGCCCGGAACGCGCGAGGCCTGCCGGTCACGGGATGTTTGTAAGCAAAGTGTCACAGTGACGTTCCAAAGAGGAAAGCAACGATGGCAAACACCTCTCGCTAGGTGGTAAACAGGTTGAGAAACGAAACGCATAGTAATGTATTCGTTAGAGGTGGGTGCTGTCGGACGGTGCGGATGAATCACGCTGGATAACAGGGTCTGGGAAATGAGCGCGTGAGTTTGGCTTCCGGTGTAAGGCTCTTCCCTTGCCAAATCATCATCCATCGTCTGCATACCGGCACGTTTTATATCATCGGCCGATGTGTAAAGCATCCCGTGAGTTAGCTTTGTGAAGTGGATCCCAAAACATAGCGCATACCAGTTTCCCAGTTCACAAAGTCCGGCATTGCGCTCGAATTTCGGCCAGAAGACCCTGAACACGTCCTCACATAACCCTTCGCTGACCTTTCCCGTTCTCCGTTTTCCCGCAAACAATACGCAAATTAAGGTAATTAGGCAACTCCTTGAGCAAACAGAAGATGGACACAACCTTTACGCACAGTAACACTTCGCGAGGACGCCGGTAATTAACCCTAGGACGGCCGGGGCACGTGTTCCACACGATGTCCACCGGTCGAGCACCTAGCAATTACTCAATTACGGGTTCGCGGATTGCTCGCGCAGTACTTCAGGCTTTGTGTCCACAAGCAGGGTGGGCATCGCTCGGTCAGCACTCAAATGTCTTGACCTCAGAGGTTCTTGCTGCAAGCCAGTTGACACCGGAATAAATGGGCACAGGGCCAGAAGAAAGTCGAAAAGAGTGAGAAATCATTAAAGCACTATCCATCTTGCGGACCTCGACGGGAACGCCACCAATGAACTCGCTTAACCTGTCCGGAGGATGCAGGTCCGTCGCCGTTTATGTGAATTGGAAACACATGTAAAAAGCGTGTTCAACCAAGCCAACGGCAAGGCGACCCCGACACTCCACGAGCACACCTGGCACGATCGAGGACGCAATGTGGGAACAATGCTTACGGGCCGGGTAGTAGCGCGAGAAGTCCTGTGCGATCTTGAGAGAACCCTACCTAACGAGGTGCAACAAGGTGTTCGATTTGGTTACGTAAGATAAAATCTGCCCCGCAAGCGGTGCCTTCAAAAGTCGTAATCGGTTGGCAATGAAAATGTCTGCGGAAAACCGCACCTGTCCACCGTCGCGGGTAAATGGTGCCGACAACCGGTCAGCTGTGATTTCGCGCCTGTTCTATCCCCACTTACCCTCGTCAGGGATTACAAAACACCAAAACAGTCTGCGATCCCCGGATCCTTAGCCTCAATCCGCACGGGCACAAGACTACTGAAACACCTCAGATAAACATCAGAATAAAACCATTCACACGTACCAAAACGTACGGAAGCCAGAACTTTGATCGAGCAATGTCTTCGCAGACTTACCTAGTAGGTCATGCATTGTAAGTTTTCCAGCATAAGTGCAAATAAATTTTGGAGTCAAAAGAATAAATGGCAAAGCGAAAAGCCGAGCCGCGCTAGCAGTTCTTGCGCGTTCAGAAGCAATGCTCTGAAAGTCGCGGCTGAAGAGACTTTGGCCGGCTGCCGGACAATGCGGGCCTAAGAAGACCAATGTCAGTCAGAGGCGCGAAGGTGGACATTACGGGTTGAGAGAAAAACGTAAGCGCAAGAGAACGGAAAAACTCTTTGCGGTGGCGGCCCGATGCTGCACCGGATGCTCACCTGAAATCAAGATTATTCATCTGATAACGCCTGTACTAAGCGTGTGCCATGGGAGCATGCATCCGCTAATCTCATTCCTAGTTCCTTCGTATCGCAAAATTTGGTTATTTCATGATGTATAAATGCTAGGAAAAAATCAAGTCGAGATGTCAGACAATGCGGCCTTTCCAGCCATCCGTTGATGCGATCCGAGGACGACAGCATATTTGAGTAGACGAGTCAATTACGCATTCTTTTTGAACATGCTCTGCTAGGCGCTCATTTACGATTTTGAAGGGCGAGAAATTACGCTTCCTTAGCGTGCCGGCCACTGTTGTTTCGAAGTTGTGTGGTTTTTTTGGCGGATGTGAAGTATCAGATGGGCACCTTGCGGGCCCGGAGGGAGTTACGCTCCTCGTCGGAAAGCTCCTTGAATGGAATTCATTTCCCGACAGCCTCTGGGGGTGCATATCCTTTACTTCTGACAGGCCAGGCATAAGGTTTTGTCTTGCGCCGACATTCAAATGCGCCCGCCAGTCCGACGGGAGTTACCGTGAACATCGTCCGGCGGTGCGTACCCGACGTACCAGGGATGCCGTTTGCGCAATCGCGGTGCCGCGTCCGAAAGACGGATTGAGTGCTTCGTTTTTGGAAGCGGTGGTGCGAAGTGAATGCCTATGGGCACGTTTTATCTTCCTTCGTGGCCTCGCGGGGCTCGTAAGCCGCGAGGCAGGAGGATACGCGGGACTACACCTCCGGGATGCATTAGCAGACGTGACCGGTAAGCGGTGAGCAGTAACAGCCGCCGGTCCCATGGGTATTCGGCACGTCTTCTTTGGCGACTTCGCGTACAGCGAGTGAGTAGGCGGATGAGCGGACACAACAGGGAGTCTTTCGGATGAATACAAGGAAATTCCGTTAGCTATGATGCTCGTTACTTTTTATTAACCTGCAGGGGTCTTGTGATTTCACTAGGCACAGTTCCTGGGCCAGCTGGCATGACATCCGCGACGTAATCAACTCCACCGGTCGCTGACCCGTAAAATGCTCGTGGACAATTTTCTTATAAAAGGTGTCGCTTTCCTCCTTCCTCGCTCCGCGCGTCGCACAGCAGTTCCTGATTCCGTTTTACGATCGCTCACAGGTGTCGCCCATCTGTCGCCACCGCATCATCCCGGACCACTGAGCCGGTGATACTTCACCGGTCGCCCAAATTTGGTGTGCGCCGCTTTGCAACATTTGCCGCACATGTCTTACCGCACGCTGCGATTAAACTCGGCGGCGTCGTTACTCTAGCGGACATGGCGCACTCAAAAGGTTCTAACGCTTCCAAAGCTAAGTCGATAAAGAAAAGACTTCTACTTACCGTTTACGTCAGTTGTGACCGTTGAAGCTAATTAACTAATGCAGGGATTACCGACGGATTCACCGGCACCGTTTATCCTTAGTCAATCGTACCTCTCAGTTACGTATGCCCTTCACGTGCGCCCATCCATGAGGATGCGGTATCGTGCGCCTAATGAAAGCGAGTGCCGTTTCGAGCGTCGATCGACCGGAAGCAAGCCGGCGGTGGGCAGACGCGCTTACCGGACCAATCCTGCTCGGTTTCACATTACGCAATTCACAATCCGCAGCGATAAAATAAATTGGCTTAGCGGCAAGGACAAAGCCCGGGACAAAAGGGTCAGGTGGGGCCATCCCCGCTATTCATCCTGCCGCCCGTGGTCTCCCCTTTAATGAACTGACCTTCACTGCGCCTGTTTGGCCCGCGATGCCCGCGTTGGCCGTAAGGCGCAAATATGCGGAACGAAACACTGCGGGGCATTTTATGCATACTATTACCGTGACGAATACAAGGACTCAATACCATTAAACGACCGTCTTCCTCGTAGCAAGTTACATTCCAAATATGGGGTCTTTAACAGTGTGCTTCTGCGACGGTGCAACGAGGGCGTGTGCCCAATCTACATCATTCTTCTCTCTCTCCTTGAACTCCACGGGATCTGCGTCGTCGAAGTAACAGTTTGTCAGCACGGCCAGCAGCAGACAGATGACACCGACCGAAAACGGAATGACACATTGCTTAGCGCTAAAGAATTAGCTAGCAGAAAGCTATACGTAGACGAGCTTCCAACATACAATTCCTTCAACGAGATGTCATTGCCGCAACAAGCCTGTTGTCCGAACACCAAGCAGCAAGAGAAAGTGTCATTGCATAGGTAAATATTTGGCTGGAAGTGACGCTAGAAAGCTCTACCTTAGCGAACTACCGTCGTTACCTGGTACGCAGGTCTGCTGGAGTTGATCACGCATAATACGTCTGCCGTAGCCAGTCCAAATGCGACAATGAGCACAATCAGCACGAGATAGCTTGAAGCATCCGGACGCATTACAGTCTTAGCAAGCGATTCTTTTACTGAGGACAATATTTCCTAGTGTCATCCTATAATGCATGCAAATCTCCTAGCAACCATTATGACTCCTGTCTTATGTGATTTCGCCTCGCAACGGATCCGTTGGGTGAATGAGCCAAGGAATTTAGCGTGGGCACACCAGTGCCGAAGATTTCGTGCGGCACACTAATCGCGAACAAACGGCCCTAATTTCTAGCAGGATATTCCCAGAGGTCATCATTTGGAGGCGCACGAAATCGGTAGCCCTAAGCGACCGTGGTAAGATGTCCCGAGGCTCGGAAATCGTTATCCAACGACACGCAAGTCCCGAAACTTCCTGTCAAGGGCCATGGCTCCTTGACGGCATACAAGGATACCAATTTGCCTGCATTCATGACCACTTCCTTCCATGCAGCGGAACGGAACTAGCAAACGAACCCAGCTACGGTATCACTTGCAGAAGCCGTGGACACTCAGGAAACCACAGGGACGGATGTCTAAAAGTTCAGCTCACAGAAAGATTTTGATTCGCTTAAAACACTTCGTTATACTGTGGGTCTTCCCGCTCTTGAACGAACGTGAACCGTGGGTCAGCCGCAGGTTTGCGAAGCTTGATTGGGGCTAGTAAAAAGTACCTAATATAAAGAACCAAATTTTGACGTAGATTGCTTTAATTGGCAGCTACGCATATGTATTTATAAGTTCTTACCTTCGGCGACGTGCTTAATCCGAAAAAAGGTTCCGTCATTCTTTTTTGATGTTGTGTAACACCACACGCCAGCTTCCACTTCCCTTGCATCCATCACAAAACTTTTGGGGAAACGCCTGCTACAGACCATGCTATGCGCATGCATACGTGCAGTCATGTATACTGAGTGTTACTGCGTCATGCGTACCGAGCGGCACCGCATGCACGAGCATGCGGTCGTGCGATCCGGATCCATGGCAAGGCAAAGAGGGATTAAATTGTTTTGGTACGTGCCCGCATACGTGGATCCGATCAGGCCCCGGACCGGGCTTGCTTTAAGAGCATGATTCTGAATCTTCCAGAAAAGGCCAACGAGCAAAACGGAAGTCGCAGGTAAAATCAGTAAAATCAAATCACTATCCTAAAGCGCTTGCATCATTTGCCAAAATATGCGTTTCATGTTTTCGCGCCACATCGACGAAGTGATTCTTGGAAAAACAACCGCGACCAATTTCTTAACACATCTCAAACGCAGCAAAACGCAGCAAGGGTATATTCAAAGTTACAGGAAAATGCAAGCGAACTTAATGTGGCACGCATGTCATGCATACTAAGCCTTAATGCACGGCATGGCATGAAAGCGTTTGATACGGTGCCGGGCCGTATGGATAGGGCCGATGGCATATTTCATGTATCTCCGTCGGCAGGTATGCGTCCATGGAATGCGCGTACGTCACACATTATGTGTGGTAGAGGTCGGCCCCCGTACCAAGTTACGGGCCAAACCCGTACCCGTACCCGTATAATACGGTACGGCAACACGGCACGGCCTCGAAAAAAGCCGTATTACACGGGCCAAGCCGCATTACGGGCCATGTTTTATGCCGTGTTAGTGTATGCGGCATGGCAACTTTTCGTCCACCACGGGTACGGGTTTGGCACGGGTCTTTTTCAATGCTGATCTCTAATGTGTGGAATGACGCATGTTGCGATGTACGGCGCAGTGAGTGCACAGTGAAATTCGGGTGTGAATTGCGGGCAGAAGACACATGCGTAAAATGCGCAACAGACCTCACGTGCATGCATGCAGAGTCTGGATTCGAAGCATAACCATGTGTCCGTAGCCCAGCAGACTAATATGCCCTAGCCTGGTGTACATCACGTGAGGGCGCTAAAACCAACATCGTATATTCGTACAGGAGCGGGACTTTAAGAATCCGACCGATCGGATGACAACAGCAAACAATTAACTCGAACGTCTAAGAAAGCTGGGTGTAACTAAAAATGGTCACTTATGACTGGGGGTTTTCGTTTATTGGTTTAAACTAGGGATCGGCGCTGGGACCCCGTGCCAAACCCGTACCCGTGGTGACCCCACCCGTGCCGTACCCCGTACCCGTGGTGGGTAAGAAACTGACAAGCCGTATACACTAACACGGCATAAAACATGGCCCGTAGTACGGCTTAGCCCGTGTAATACGGCTTTTTTCGAGGCCGTGCCGTGTTGCCGTGCCGTATTATACGGGTACGGGTTTGGCCCGTACCTTGGTACGGTCGCCGAACTCTAGTTCAAACGACGAATGTACTTTTGCAATCCTCATTAGCGATGCTGGCTGCTTAAAGCACATGCGATATGCTAGTTACACCTAAATCGCCCGACTGTTCTGCTAAGTAGCGAACGATACCTTCTTGCAATCACTTTAATCATAAGTGAGCGCATATTAATGGTCAACAAAGCGCTGGTAGGCTGGTGACGACGAGACGGCACACAGAACCGAACAGTTCTTCAGTGAGAGAGCAATCCCGTTTAGGGACGGACTACACGTAATATTTCATGCTGAGTGATAAAAAAACGAGTAGTATAACGAATACAGAGCTAATAATAGTAGGGCTAAGTAAAGAAGGCACCCGCCTAGTGGACCATAGTGAAGATACGCCGGGCTAGACGAAGACAATCGATGTAGTGCTTTTCCGAAAGACTCGATACAAAAGGTGGTGGAATATTGAGTGTTTCAATCAGAATTAGTGAGCTTGTGGTGACGATACTAATATTGGCGTGAAGCAATTAAGGAAATAGAAGAATAGAATGCGGACATGGCACTTTCGTGCAGCCGTCCAAGAGCCCGTAAGAAGTATTTTTATGGATAGTTTTGTGGTTGAGCAGTGCGATGCGATGAACAGAGAACCCGGTAGAACTAGCTGAATGTTTGCACTAAGGAAGCACTTAGAAGATATGTAAGCCACTCATAAGACACAGGTAAGACAAAGAAGCGACCAGAAGGAAAGAGAGTAGGCGCGCGTAGCGAGGAGAAGGATCGCTGCTACTGAATACGACCGTTGGGCAAGCACGACTTCGACATCTGTGCACGTTGAGCTTTTTCCCAGGAGGAGATCCGCTGTTTGAGCACTTCGAGCTTGGCACGGAGGTCCGCGTGCTTCTGGCGGGCGTCGAGGAATTCCTTGTTGCGTTGGTACTCGGCGAACTTCGACTGGATCTTCCTCTCCACCTAAACCGCAAGCTCCAGGAACGCACCGCGAACGCTTCAACGAACCGTTTCGTGGTCCGGTGTGTTCCGGGGCGCACGCCGCAGCTCGCGTTCCAGCTCCATGAACTCGTTTCGGACCTTGCACAGAACGTTAAAGCACTGCTGGTACACCGGATAGTCGGCCTAAAACCAGTTACGTTGTGTTAGAATGCCATGTTTGAGACCTTACGTCAAAGAACCGATGGTACTCCTGGGCAGTGCCGACACTTTCGATCTCTCTGTAGACCTTGGACCAGTCGCGGGTTGGTCGCGACGGTTGCGTCAGACAGCCTTCCGAGTAGTGGTTGTTCTCGTCGGGGCTGGCGGACTTGGTCGATAGAGAGTCGTTGTGCGTGGAGGCCATACTCTCCATGGTGGCTGAAAGAGCTGCGTCCGTCTTCGACGGCTTCTGCGGCTGCTTACTCTCCGCCGGTTTGCTCTCTGCGTTCAATGCGCGGAACACCTCGATCTTTGGAGGAGTCTGAAATAGTTGTGTGTGCCATAGTTAGACAAGGCTCTAAGTCATACCTTCGAGTTGTTCCCGTTCGACAATCCACGATCTTGACTTTCGTTACTCTCCAACGGAGACACGGACGGCATGCGAGTCTTGGTGTCGTGCGCAATACGACGCCGCTTCGGCTCCACGCCAGCTTCAACTTGTCCATCGCTGGGAGTAGCATTAGGTTTTGTCGCAGGAGAAGATCGGTCCGAGTGAGCAACGCGCTTTTTAAAGGCGCGTATGGTATCCGGGGACGAGTCTTTCGGCTTGCCCGTGGGTGTACCATTCGTGGGAGTGAAGCCGTCGAGCGAGCTGAAACGAGAAATTAAGTTGCGGGTACGACTAGTGACGTTTACCTGTCGCTGCTGCCACTGTTGGGCACAAATGTCTCCGTTGGAACGGCTAAAACGAAGGGAATATTAATTGGGCAATAGTGTCAAAATAATTTTCGACGTATCCGCTTGAGATTTTACGTCTCGTCGAGCTTACAGGCATAAAAAGGTAGTTTAGGAGAAAGTCTGTTTGTTAACTGGAAGTCTTTAATCATTCGCGATTTTCATGAGGCGCGACGTTAACTTTTGGATCCCTCTTCTGCGCCCGGGCTGTCACAAGCAGCTCACCGTTATCGGGCGATCGGCGTTGGCTGGCCGTCTGCGGTGCAGCAGGAGCAACCGGCGGTGCGGACTTGTTCTTGCGCGTGGGCGCGAAGTTGGAGGAGCTAGCGGCGGACGTGTTTCCAGAGAGCAACTTGCGGACGTAACCCTTTTCCTCGGTCGTGTACCACGGCCATCGCTGGTCCAACTCGTTGTACGCGGACGACTTCAGGTGGATCCTAGTGGAGCTTCGCGTCTTGTCTCCAACCTAATGTTACTTATCAGAGATGCGGTTAGGTGCGCAAAGGCTACCTCTTCCACGACCGCTACGACCTTAGCGTAAGCGTCCGTGGACGACTCGTCTGGAGGTAGGCCTTCATTTGAGATGCGCTTAAACATCTCGTCTGGAGAGGTGTAACGGCCCGTGGCGAGGAGGTGTACAGTACGGCTTCGAATAGACCGCTTCATTAGCTCCGACTTCAGGACATTGGCTGCCGACGATCGCTGCTGAGATTGCTGGGAATTACCACCGTCATATTTCGTCGTTTGGCTGCTCGGTTTCGATGAGTTACTGGAGTGACCGGAAGTCTAAAGTAAGCGGGTCACCTTTTTACTTCACCTTGTAGTAAAGTTACCTTGCCGTGCCCGTCCGACGAGCGGGGTGCAAGCGAGTTCGACGGACGACTGAACGGCTTCGCACTCGACGCAATCGGACGATGACCGAGAGATTTTTGATTCTGCCGGTGACCGGGGAGGTCCTTCGTCTTCTTCTTCTGGTCGTCATCAGCCAACTTCTTCGCCTTCTCCCGGGTCTCAGCGAAGCTCTTCTCGGTTGCTTGGACCTTTAAGTGGCGAAATAGGTTAAGTTAGGGCAAGTAACGCAAACCTGGATCCTACTGCGAACCGTGCTGACCGTAGCCACCTGACGTTGCCCTCTGTCGAAGCGTACTGCATCTACGGAGGTGGCGCTGTCGAGTGGCTGGATCATGCACTGGAACTTGAGACAGTCGGAACCGACGCGACCGATCTCAAGCGTGGCCGACTAAACCCCGATAGCATTAAGTCCAGTTGCCATCTATAGGCGTACGGTCTTGCCGAAGTGCATCCGGACTGGGAGCTTCTCCGCCAAGGCCTTGTGAATTGCGGCATTGCATTCGTCGGTCAACTTGAAAAGGATGTTCGACTTCTTAGTGCCTCTGTCCTGCAGTAGTGCCGACACCTCAAGACGTGGCATTGCGCTGTTGGCATCTCGAGGAGGGCTTCTGCTGTGCATCAATACCTAAAATGCGTTGAACTTGCCAAAACAGAACAATGTGTCCAGTGGAACTGTTGGGACACGTATTAGAGAGGCTAAATACTGATTTAACGCTAACCGAGGACGATCGAAAAGCAGAGTCACGCAAGGTTCTGGTCCGAGGGACGAACATGGTAGGGGATTAACATACTCAGTAATAATCACTTTCGGAACTATTTAACGCGTCAGAGCAACGTGTAAATTAGCATAACAGCTGATACTTGCTGAAAACTACTTGTTCACATGAGTAATTTAGTCCATCCAGATGGCTTTGGCCAGCACACGTTTCATGAATAGCCACGAGGAACGATAAAAAACGGCTTTGACATGACCTCAGTCAAAAAATGATGCTTTGGAATTGGAGTACCTTAAAAATTTACAAAACAATAATGCAACGCATCATCGAGGCTGCACGTTACAGAACCGTAGAAAAGATGCAGCGAAGGTTACTAACTTTTTTGAATGCATGGCAAACAAAGGGCTACAAATGTGGACGGTATAAAAAACCTGCACTAGCGCTTGATGGGTTATCTACGAGGCGCACGTGGGTGCCTTCCTCGCTGCCGGAATTTTGGGTTATGACGTCAGTTGAGCCCGCGATAGATTCTGCTGAGTCCGTTAATGACGCAAATGAGCCATTTGTCTCTCGGACGCCAGTCCAACAGTGCCATATAATAGAGCCCAAAGGTCACTGCCGCAAGTATGTTCAGCATTTAACCGGTATCAAAATAGCGAGAAATGTGTAACCGTCAAGGTTACTGGTACAGAAAAAAGGTATTTACGCGGTAATGGAGAATACTCGGTTTGTCCCGAATAAAACGAAAGATGCGTCAGACTCGCAGAGTGAACGAGAATTGCTCTTTGTAACGCGAGACCTCGCCTGTTCTTCGCCATTAGATTGGTACGCGGGAAATTACTGGTATGCGAACGCGGCGGCCATTGTCATCGGGTTGCTGCGACTGCGACAGTAAGGGGCGCAGTGCTCGAGCGACCGGGCAGGAGCAGCGGCGGGCGGCGAGGTAGTCCGTCGGCTGGCAGCAGAACACCACGACCACCGACGACTACCTGCCCCTGTTGTCTCATGAACTTCCTCCGCACTCTTACGCCACTTGGTCTCGTAAGAGAACCATTCCGACCAGCCAACAGGTGCGCCTTTCTTCGCCTCTCGCCTGTTTATCCCACCACTGACAAGTCCTAGAATATTTTCGCGGCGCACCTAGCTGCTAATTGCAAATTGCGTGCAAAACCCGTGCCCCGTTCCGCAAATGAGCAGGAACTCGCAACAAACCACCTGAAGCTAGCAAGCGCTAGTGATCCATAGCAGGACCTTAGAGTGCGAAACATTTACACGTGCGAGAGTGGAAATGCGAAGCGCAGCGACTAGTTTCGCGAA
This sequence comes from Aphelenchus avenae, assembly GCA_020875895.1. Taxonomy (NCBI): domain Eukaryota; kingdom Metazoa; phylum Nematoda; class Chromadorea; order Rhabditida; family Aphelenchidae; genus Aphelenchus; species Aphelenchus avenae. The sequence continues at coordinate 285,284 of JNEY01000056.1, forward strand.
TTAATATTGGGGAAGGGACGAGTCAACATCGCGAGCCAACAGAGCGCTCTCGCGGAGAGAACCACCACGTCCATGTCAGCGTCGTCTGGGCTTCGAGCAGGTGAAGCGATTGTTCCGTCGGATGCCCCTTTTCACAGTAAACGTGAAAACGGCAAAATCGTCGAAAAACAGTTCCCCAGCCATGGATATTCTCGACGTCCGCGTCGAACGAACCTTGTTTGCACACGCGCGCGCAGCAAACGAGAGTCAACACCACGGTTATCCCTACTGGATTATGATACGTACGACAATCACGACGGGATGTTGTTTTTGTTAACTCGCCCCACAGACAACAACATTAGCGCTGAGAAAGCAGGAGAGCTCTAACTATTTCCCAAATAAACTGCTGTTGCAGACATCCTAGCAAACATCCAAAGCTTCACGCAGGACAGTGGGAGATATCACTGAAAGGAAACCCACTTTGGCATTGGAGGGGAACGCTCTTACACTAACTCTAATGTGGTGGCGTCAAGGAAGCAGCGGTCGGATTTCAGGGATTAGTTGTGCCCAAGCGCACCTCGGCTACAAAAATGCACAGAATAAACATGTCGAAGCGCCGGACATCGCGCAGGCAAGAATGTTTTACATAATAGAGCTAGGTTAGCCAGTTAAAAGGTGTAATTGTGTCCAAGCGACCACCGACCAGTAATGTAAACCATAAAAAAACCTTCACTTCAAATGTGTTTGAATTTTTATGTCTCGCATCACTTTAGTGTACATTGCACGGTTTATACGCAAGTGATGAGCAAAGATTCCCAGAAAGAGCTATCAGTTTAGACCGGGTGCTCTATGGATTTACGTACTAGAATAAATGGGCCCGGAAAGTGAGTCATTAAGTCGGCTCTGCTGTGAGGTAGTGGAGAAGAAAAGGATGGTTACCCGCTCATGGATGTCCTCCCGTTTGCGCTTCCTACACCTACACAGACCACATGGCCCGAATACCTGTCACGGCCGGCGCATATAGCGAGGGGAATATAACGATGTTAATTAGCCAATTCACGATGCCTAATCCGCTTATCCCAGCAGGCATGACGTCGCGTCGTGGCGTACGCATGTACACAGCAGCTTCGGTATTTGCTATTCATCGAACACGGAACCATAAACCTGAACCCGCCGCGACTGCTACGTCCCGTCGATGACAGGCAGCGTCGACCAGCCGCCGCGCTTCGGATGCTAAGAGCCGCGCTGCTGCTGCTGCTTTCGTGGAAGCGCCGCCGGTCCAAGCAGCAGACGACGATGGGCTCAGGCGGGGTTTTTCTCCATCTTCAGTCACTGTCATTTCCAGTTTCCTTCTACTCTGCGACCGAGAAAAAAGCCATTGCTCGAGTGAGTTGTCTAGTGCGTTTATGGCTCATTCCTTCACACCGCGCAAGTTACCTGAACGTCCAAGACACAATGTTGTCAGTCACGCTTAAGCTCTTTCTAACTAGCTTCAGGCTTATGCAATGAGCTCTAAGTGATCAGCGCAAAAAGCTCTACACCGCTAGATGGCGTCAATACCAATGAAACACGATGGTCCAGTTACGAGACCGGGCAAGCGGACCACGGTCTACAAGCGAGGGGCCCTTCTCTATCAAATGAAAGGACCGTTCAGCCGACGCATACTATTCGCCCGTTCCGGCTTTCCTTTAGAGGAAGTCCCTTCCTTTTCACACGATCGCACACCTGTTTGCTCAGCTGTGTTCGTTACCGCTATTCGGTCCTATTCCGCATGGAGGTAAAGGAAACTTCCGGTCGAATACAAAGTCTCTGTGGGGCATCAAGTGGGGCATGTGGGGCGGGCATATTGTACCGATAAATTCTAATACAGCGAAAAGTGCCCTTATACTTGGCTAATTTTGAAAATATACGACTACCAAAGCCAATAATGGTCCACAGCAAAGAGTGGTCGATAGTCACTAGGAAAATGATCTAGCCCGCACAGCTTGCACCTAGTCAAAACAGATTTCGTCGAGCTTGACCGACAGCAGGGTCGAGTGACACGGGATGGCGAGACGACCAAAGACTGTCGCTCAGAATAGCGGAAAACAGATCACGTCGCCGTCCCTTATGGAAGCGAAACTATCCAGTGACACGCACAGCAATGAAGAAAACAAACGAGAGAACGTCATCGTGGCCAGAATCAAACACTCTTTAGCGACTTCCTATCAGCCCACTCGGGGAACTCCGTCAGTCAGCCGGTGGTTGGGGACCTTTTCGGTCAAAACTCGTTGAGCCGGAAGGGTATTACGCATTACGCTTGTTCGGCATTTGGAGAGGCCACTGAGAGCTAATCGATAAGCCTTACGGCAAACTGATATAGGGTCATACGTCACGCTCGGCTTGAGTATTCTAAGCATCATCTGCGATAAGGTTCTTCTCACATACCGCCCCAGAAAACATCGAGTTCATGCCCTTCGACAAAATATGGCTAGATAGTTCGTTGCTCGTACCCGCTACGCGGAATCGCTATCACTGTCCACACAGTACAACCCGATGATTGCGATTTGCAAATGATTCCGAAAGAGAAATCGCCGCTGCTTGCTGCGGGAAGCGGGCGAAGGCGCAGCAGCGTCGCAGCAGACGGATTCCCCAAAACTCGACCCGTTTTCACGTAACGGCTACGACTCTAAGAAAGACAAAGAAGTGATGAATTGAACGCTTCCGCCGTCACGCGAAATCAGCGTTCAGGAGCAACATCGTTTGGATTGGACGCGCGTGCACTTCAGCGTCTAGAGATATTTGCATCAAACGAGAGCTCGATGGGAGGGCAAACAAGAGCAGGACAAACTAGCAAAGCAAAAGAGCATGACAATAAAGCGGGTTAATTCCACTAAGCAATATTGCTTATCGAGTAGCAAACGAGCAACAAAACAATTTCTTCGATAAATACTCGAGTTTGCTGCTGCTGGAGATCGGCGCTAGTCAAGAGGAATTTCGAAAGCGCTCACTTGCTGCGACTTAACCGACGGAATGCCACACCCGACGTGGGCAAGCAAAGAAAGGCGCATTCATCGACGCTGGACGTCTGATACGGACAATGGGTGTAATGGTTTGCGGAACGACACGCGTTTCTGAGGAACAGTTCCGCCACAGCGACATTTATGACAGCGCGTTTACGTACAACACCGAGGCCCAGTTCCAGAACACGTACAGTTCACTTGGTAAGATATTTCGAGCATGTTTTTCTTGACAATGCTCAAGTTACCGGTATTTTAGCTAAGAACTACAGTTCCTTTGTGGAAGATGAACAGGCCGGCAAAGATGATCCACACGATCCGCGTAATCGCCCACCACAACTGCAACCGCTGGAAATGGTCGTCGTTGCCCTCTCTAGCTTGCTAGTCATCTGCTCCCTCCCGGTGTCGCTGCTCTTCTGCCTCAAAGTAAATCGGAGAGCATCATGCGGTTTTTTTAGTGTCAAGTTTTAGTTCGTAAATACTTTCGAGAGGCTCGTAGTGATGCGCCTCGGACGCACGTCGAGAATCTGCGGCCCAGGAGCCGTCTGTGTCCTTCCGTTCATCGAGCGCGCGACGAGGGTCGACATTAGAGTCAGCACTCATCAGATTCCCGCTCTTCAAATCATTACTTTCGACCGTGGTCTTGTGGAGCTGAGCGCTGTCGTCTTCTCGAAAGTGGCCGACCCTCTAGTGGCAGTTTGCTCACTACAAAACGGCGAAGAGGTAGGTGAAGCATGAATTCCCTTTATCATACCGACCTTCTAGACCATACGCTCATTGGCGTACACTTCGCTTTTCAAGGAACTCGTCAAGAGGACGGTGTCTGACATCGCTAATCCCTCATGCTTGGCACATTCACTGGCAAAAGTTCAGGTAAGCCTTATCAATCCCGTACGGTATTGGGATCATACACGAAGTGCGAAGCATTTGTTTCTAGACTGAGCTTAACGGTTTCGTGAAAGCCTACGGTATCGAAATCACCGAAATATCGACTTCGAACATCCAAGTTATGAAAGAAGGAGAGAACCAAGCGGTATCGCTCTTCAACTCGCTTCTGAAGTCCGACGTTGGAACGACAGTAATGGGTCATCTTGGCGAACACCTGAAGAGCTACGTCGCTGAAGCAGCTCCAAGTTCGCTTGCTGCGAATGTTGGACTGCAACATCCCCAGGCAACTCCAGCCGTGTACCGAGACCCCGAGCTGGACGAGATCGTCCGAAAGGTTCGCAGGATAGTGGACGAGAAGCTCGTGGCGAAAGTCGGGAAGACCTATCGCATTCGATGCCTTGAGAAGTCAGGTGCGTCCTCCGACATCTTCGTGGACTTGCGAAACGGCTCGGGCAGCTGCATGTGGGCCGATGCGAGCACTCCACAACCGGATGTTGAGTTCTTAATGACCAAGGAAACCCTGCTCGCGCTAATCGAGGGACGAATATCTCCTTGGAGTGCATACCTCAACGGGGCAGTCACAGTATACGGCTCGTTATCGGATGCAGTGGGACTGAAGTTCCTCGCAGACGCGGCAAACAGACCAGTCACTTAGCTTACCCGCCTTGCGCAATGTAGTACCTAATAGTGTGCAATAATTGTGTGCTATGATGTATAGTCCTTACCTTCGTTCTTGTCAATCTCCTAGAGCTGCCTAATATCGTTTCATGCTGTAGTTTGCTGTGTGGTTTTTGTGAATACAATCCCTAGTCTTTGAAGTCTCAAATTTTGTTTCTGCGTACCATGTAGTCAAGCTGATCTCATGTATGTTGTCTAAAAATATAATGTATGTAATGCTAATGTAATGCTCTCCATTCAATAAAATCGCATAACGTGCAAAAGCAAAAGTCAGTGGTCAGAACCATTTTCTTCTTGAACAATCTATCAACGTCCAAATAACTAGCAGTACTGAGGCGACATGGCGGGACGCGCGATTCTCCTCTTCGACGTGGACGGCACTTTGACACCATCAAGACAGGTAAAACAGGGTTCGGGTGGTGGTGATCTCCGTTTTTTACAGACTATTTCGGAGGAGATGAAGACCTTCATGCGTGAGGCTAGCAAGAGTGCTACGCTTGCGATTGTCGGGGGTTCTGACCTCTGCAAGATAGTGGAGCAACTAGGCCCGAACCTTGACGACCTGTTCGATACTTACGAATACATCTTCAGCGAGAACGGGCTTGTGAGCTTCCACAAGGGCAAGCCGCTTCCCGTAGAGGTACTCAATGTCCTCCTGCTCCATTATACGAACGCTTCGGTTTAGTCGATCAGCACAAAGCTCGGTGAGGAGAGGCTGCAGGACGTGATAAACTTCTGCCTGCAGTACATCTCCACCATAAGGCTGCCCGTGAAACGAGGGACTTTCATCGAGTACCGAAAAGTAAGTATTCAAACCATGATAGCGCCACCCAGGGAGAATCACGTAAACTTTATTGGAAAGCTAAGCGATAAAGCCAAAGAGGTGGCGCTTTCAGGGAATGCTGAATGTTTCACCGATCGGACGGAGTTGCAGCCAAGCCGAACGAGACCAGTTCGTGCTGTATGACAAGGAGCATGGCATCCGCGACGCCTTCGTTAAGACGCTAGAGACGAAGTTCTCCGATTACGGTCTGAAGTTCTCCATCGGCGGACAAATCAGCATCGACATATTTCCGCAAGGATGGGATAAGACTTACTGCCTCAAGTTCCTGCAGCCTCACTACGACCGAGTTTACTTCTTTGGCGACAAAACTGCACCAGTAGGAAATGTTGTCACCTCCATCAGTGCGATGAGTCATTTAGGGCGGCAACGACTACGAGATATACGAGCACAAGGGAACGGTTGGGCAGACGGTGACGTGCCCTGACGACACGCGACGCTTCGTTAGCGAGCTACTCGCGCAAATTAAAAACTAACAGGTTTATTGCTTGCTGCCTGTGTTTGACACGCCTCCAGACTGTGATACTAGTTATGTGACTTGTTGGTACAATGCATGACTTTGCTTGTTACAACAGTTTCTTAGCCTAACAACGCGTTGATGACTCTAAATAGCCACATGGCTCGTATGACTGCAGCACACTAAAGGGTTTTAAAGATGCCATGCAATGCGGTTAGCAAGGATTTATTACGGAAATAGACCGTCGAAGCACGCGTAGAGATCGCAAGGCATTACGAGAAAAAGCACATGAGCCCGTACACACGTGCACACATGACACTGGCTACCCGACGTTCGTAGCTACACACAGAGTAGCCCATGAATAGAGTTCAAAAACACTTCGAAGCGGTCTCGAAATGAGCGCTTGTCGCTTCTTGTTAGCTGCATCGGCTCATCAGGTGGCAATAGCGTGACAAACGCGTTCTGCATCTCGGTTAAGTTCCTAGCATTCTCTGGGCGTTGGAAGATCTCGGCGATATAACGCGAAAATGCGGTCTGAAATCGTTGAAATTTCGAAGGTAATGACAGTGGTAGACACCACGTTCGATACAAAGGTTAACAGCGACGTACCGCGTTTAAGCAAATGAGCGTGTAGAGCGTACTGGTCGCAGGGTTGAACACATCTGTATCGCAGCTCTGTTCTAGACAAATTTCGAAGCACCGCTAAAGTCTCGATAGCGTAAAGGAATCCGACGAAGTCCAACTACTTACACTCTGGAAAGACGTAAATGCATCAAGGACGAAGGGTGAGGCCTTTCTGAGATTCCGCACTATAGTTAGCGATGTTGTTGAGGATCTCAAGCGCTGCCGAAAGTCGCTCGGCCCCAAAGTCGCCGGAGAGTGCGACTCGCAGGCACGTGAGAAAGTCGTTCATCATGCGGTCGTTGATCTCCAGCACGGCTTCAGGAGCCATTTCGCTTAGGTAGAGCAGAAGCCGGAAGAAGGATGCGCAGACGGTGGGCACCGACAGCAGGTTCTCGTTCATTAGCGGTAGCAGCATCTCCAGGCCTGAAAAGAGAAGGACGTAACTCTAACGTCACTGTCAACCACACTTACCGATTAAAGCCGCCTTGGCAGTTTTGTTTGTGCTCTCGCTGCCGTATGGCAGGAACGTCTTGGACACGCAGTGGGACAGGATATTTATGAGGGTCGTAAGGTCGGTGGTCCGTTCCTCATCGTCCTCCGTAAACGTTCCTCGGTACTTGTGCAGCTGCGTTTCTCTGTACGCATCGATGATATGGAGCAGTGTCGGATAAAACACGTCGCAATCGTTTTGCATGTCCATGTAGAGAAGGAGCGCGTCCGTAACGGCGAGAATAAACTGCAACACCGCGTTGACGACCAACTGCGACTCGGCCTTTGCCCTTAGCAGCGGCACGACATGACTCGATAATCGGCCGAAGGTATTCTGTAACGTACATTATTTGCATGCCTACAGCGTATGCAACTCACGGAAAAGAATAGACGCTGACTCAGGTTGAGCCGCATCGGTCACTCCGGAGAAGCATTCGAGCAGGTCAGCCAAGTCAGTATCCTTGGGCCCTTGAGAGGCGCATAAGCCCTGGAATTTAGCCGCCAATGGCTCTAAGATCTAAAGAGGACGTGAATTCGAAGCACCGGAGTAGGCCCATGTACTCACCGTAGTGTACATTTTCTGGCGGACGTCATCCGACTCGACATTTGAGCCGATGAGCACCAGAGACTTAACGAGACTTCTTCGTACAGGCAGGTTCTCGATGTTGACGTGAGCCAGCGATGAGTAGAAAAGTTCGTTTCTGGCGAGCGACTGAGCCCTAGCTTCCGACAGCGTTATCAGTAGGTGTATGGCGTCCGAGCAGAGCCTAAACGGAAGCAAAATCTATTGTAGCATTTTCTACGCTTACTTTGTTTCGCCAGTCATCTTCTCGAGTATTTTGAATATCTTGTGAATGCTGAGCTCGATGACCCTCTCTGCTAGCGTTCCTTCGGCCGGGATAGACGGTAGCTGAGCGCGTTCCTGGTCCTTGACAGCGGCGAACTCTTCGAACCCGGCAGCATTCTCTTTAGTGTTGCGTACAGTCAGTGCCGCAAGGAGTCGGCCAAACGCCCAAAGAGACGTCCGCATAACTTCCGGGCTGAGCAGCTGACCGGCATTTGCGCCACTTGAGAGGACCGTATGCTCTAACGTGACCCATGCGACTATATGTCCCGCAGTCCTAAATGAACTTGTTTTAGCCCCCTGCATAGTTGTAGTTCAGCTTACGAAATAAGCACATGGCTTTTATCCGGTAACAGGTTCGCTTCGAGCGGATTCGCCATGCAGGAGAGAAGGAACGCTTCAAAATCAGCGGGCGTAACCTGCCCACTCGGCTGCCCGTTCAGCCAGTGTTCAACGAACTCGTCGGGCAGGTTGGTCTCGTAGTCCGAGTCAGACTCCAGCAAGGCGTATCCGAGAATTAGCAGAATCCAATGCATGTCTTCCTGCCATGCTTGCAACTCGGCCGGACTTGCGTTCGGTAGCTGCATGAACAGCGAGAGACGCTCATTGAATAGCCTACAGGAACCAAGTATAGCAAAACAGCGTGCAAAACATGACGCTTACCGTAAGAGTAGCGGAAAGCAGGTATCCAAGGCGGTACGGAGGAAGTACGCAGTGTGGTTTAGCAGATCCGAATAAGCCTTCCTGTCGTCCGTTTCCTCCTCGTTCTCGTCGACGATATCTTCGTCCGTGCTCTAAACACATTTACTGTGAACTTGGCCTTGTCGTTTGCCGATTACCGATGGTCGCGTGCCGAACGGAGGCGCTAGAACGGCCTTCAAGAAGGCCTCGATAACCTTCGGATTTTCGGCCATCAGCAGCGAATCCACGGAACCACCGAAAATATGTCGGCTTTTGAGGAAGATACCCCAGCAGTTGAAGAAGTTCGATAACGCCTCGTGATAGGCCTCGTCGCTGTGAAGCTGAAACCTCGGCTTGGCAACGAAGACGCGTTTAAGTCAAGCTTACAATTGACGCCGACATAGCGGGCGACGCTAGTGCGCATGCTGTTTGAGACATAAACAGTACGAAGCGGGTCAGCACCGACTCTGGCAACCTTTTGAAGATCACAAGCTAAAAAAACGCTGTTATGACGTTTTGACGAGACCTAGTGGTAACGTACGGGATGGAAAGTAACGATTCTGTAAACGGCCGTCGCAAGCGGTAGCATTTCGTATGCTTGGATTCCTCTAAACCGTCATGTGACTTCATTCCAGTGATACGAGTCCATGTGGTATCCAATAGCTCACTCAGCAAAAAGTTGCAGTAAGGCCTCGACGAATGTCTGAACGTAGACCTCATGCATAGTAGGCTCCTCGGTGCGCGGTCCCTTACGGCCTGGTTCGAGTACTTCGCCCATAACCGAAGCGAGTTGGATCAAACAAGACATCGACTCGGCACACAGCTCCTCCTTGTGTCGAACCTTCGAGTGCAGCTAAAAAGGAACCAGATACCCAACACATACGTAGGCTAGATGATCATTTTTGCCAATAAGCGTACCTGGGCAAAGAACCGAATGAAATCCATGTTGTGGAAGAGGTCAGACCACGAAGCAGGCGGTCGCAGTGCGTTCGTCGACGTGACGGTGCATACACGCATTCGGAGGCGAAGAGCGAGTATTTTGGGAGAAAAGTTCCACGAGAGGACGATAACTGCAACCCGCATAAACTTCGAACACAATGCTTCCTGAAAGCACCACGTCTTAGCTGGAAGAAGTCGTACGGTAACGAACGGATGCTGCGGAGTTGACGTCCGTTTGCGATAACAGTTGTGACAGCGTAGTGATGGCCATGTGAATGAACTGCTTCAGCATTTGGTTCTGAAAGAGCATTTGGAAGAGCGCATGCAATCGGTCTACTACCTCAAACTTGCGCTTCGCTCTCAAATGGAAATCCCATGTTATCGAAATATTAGACGATCGCCATGCGGTCGAGAACTCAGTGGCAATCGACTCGATGAGCTGCAGTCCCCGTGTACGCTGAAATTCTGTGCGTACACAAAAGAACCATGTTTGCAAGCCGTACCATGTTTTCATCGGGACTTTGAAGAAGATTCTGCACGGCTTCCAGGACAAAAGAGCTGTCCCATTCTCCGGAGACGCTACTGCGTTTGATCACAACTGCTGCACCTCGCAGGAGTTCAGCAACCACGAAGTTTGGCAGCCTGAAAGCAGCATCGTTTCAGAACGACATGGATGTGCGTGCATGTGATCGAAGCAGTCAAGATGCCCAACATACCCTGCGTGTGATACTGCAAGGTGCATCAAGTACTTGTACACGCCGTCCCTGTCGTCGGCGCCTAGCGTTCCCCACTGTCGAAGAACGCTCTGTACGATTATCTGAGAGACCTCGAACATAACAAAGTGGTTCCTTGTGCTTTCTAAATGGGCACGGATTCGGCACACTGAACCTCGATAGCCAACGAACCGAGAAAGTGTCGAGCTGCCTCAAACGAAAGACCTGCTTCTCTTATACCCATCAAGAAGCTCTCGGCTTCGCGCCGCTGTTCGGGGGTGACATGGGTAGGAGCGGCCTAGAGCAAACCCATGATAAATGTCCTGCGATCAGACCTCACCATCACGATATCGCCCGCCGCCTCCAGCTTAGCTAATGTGTCCGTTAAGTCGGACATGACTGGTGCTAAAATTTCCCCTAGCGTAATAGTGGTCATCACGTTACAAAATATTCCTGGTGTACTCCCCACGTTAACGAGTAAGTGAGAAGACGACGAGAAGAGTCACAGTTTACTCCTAACAAAGCGTCACATTAGAGACATATGAGCTATGATCTGCTATCGCATGAAGCCGGCTAAGTTCGTATCGACGGCACGCTTAGACGGCCGCAGCTCCGGAGATGATTTCGATGAGCTCGCGAGTGATGACGGCTTGACGCGTGCGGTTGAACTGCATCGTGAGCTTGTCGATCATTTCACCTAAAAAGTGTATTATTGGCTTCGATGCATATAGTAGGCGATTGTCATTCTAGAGAACCCAGACGAAAGAGCCCTACTTGCTAGTTTTTTTTTGTAAGAGACTTCATCTGCAAAAAAGGAACGCCAGCGACCCACTTGATAAATTCCCTTAGCGACGCACGCTTTCTTATATACTGACTTACCGGCGTTCTTGCTAGCACCGTCCATGGCAGTCATGCGGGAGGACTGCTCGCTCGTAGCGCTCTCTTTCATTGTGTAGTAGATCAGCTGCGCCAGCGCGTACTCCGTGTAGCCCTGAAGCACGTCGTCGTCCACCGAGTCGTAGAGCGTCAGGTTATCGCTCCGCTTGATCGTCTCTAGCGGCATCAGCGGGAGAACCTTGGTCTCGTACGAAACCACGGTCTTGAACCGATTGTAGAGAATTGCGCCCTAAAATAAGCCGTGTGTGGGTGTAAGGCAATTGCAGCAAGTTAGTTGACTAATGCACGTACTCCGTCGAAGTCGTAGCCTGCGTTGAGAATAGCGTTGGCACAGAGCGATGCGTCCTCGAAGGTCGGGGGAGTGCGGCCGATGTTGTTGGCCGTAAAGAGGAAGTGCTCGGCATAGATACGCTGCAGCGCGGCCTTGCTCTTGTCGCCGATGCACACCAGCTTGTACTCCACGCCTTCGGGTTTCTGAGCGATGATGTTCTTCGCCAGCTAGACAGTGATAAGGTTAAAACCGGAAAGATCGTCTCATGCAACCTTGGCAATGGAGGTGTGGACGGCACCACAGAGACCACGGTCGCTAGTGATGAGAACGAGCAGCCGCTTCGTGCCGGCAACCTCAGGCGTCACGTCCCTGGCCTTTTCAGTCGACTCCACCCGAGGCGTAAGGTTGTCGAAGAACGACTGGGCTCCTTCTCCGTAGACACGTGCGCCGCGCAGATCTCGCTCAGCCTTCGCATACTTCGCAGCGGACACCATCTTCATCGACTTTGTGATCTTCTGAATGTTCTTGACGGACTTCAGGCGAATCGAGATGTCCTTCAGCGTGGCGAAACCGCGCTGCTGCTCCGCCACATTACCCGCTGGCAGGGAAACCAGCCAGAGCCGTGCGGCGCCCTGACGAAGCATTCTGAAATAAAATATTTTTAACCACGGGTTACACAAATGATGGTACAGAAGACTCGTCTAATTTGAATTTTTACAAAAAAACGAAGAAGTGACCGAAAAGAAAAGTACCCGAAGGCCAATGGGAGTAATGTCAATTTTTTTTAAAATGTTTGCACTAGTGGAGGTCTTCCTCGACCGACTTGTTCAAGGATATGAGCCAAATGCGCATTGGGCTTGATAAATCTTGGTGTTCTTGTTGACCAGGTATGTTAATGTCAGTACTTATGTCTTAGCAGGACTTGCTACCGTATATTATTGCAATTTCAGGCATCGCTGCAGAATCCACTTTTAAAACATGGACCCAGATTTCGCGCCATGAAAATTCCGAATTACGTGAAGTGTCTGCTGACGACAGGCTCTTGGTAGTCTATTTTGTCCAATCCAACAAAAATATTTCCAGTTGTACTTTTAGAGACCAAGATGAGTGGTCAGCCGGTATCTTACATTGAAAAGGCCGTCCAGTCGACCATCAGCAGTCTTGGGTGCTTCGACAACGGTGTCTACCAAAGAGAGCCGGATTGCTATGGTATGGTTGGACTACCTTTCCGTTCAATAAAAGGTGCAACATTAAGATGGGATTCGCGACTTGATCAGGCACCTGCACAACGACACGCGAAGCCTGCTAGTCCGTCGTCTATGCAACGGACGCAATATCGTGAAGAACGATCTGGTGCCCATAATGACGTCCGACAATATAACTGATGAGCTCTTCGACGCCTCTCTTCGGTGGGTCTATAAAGTACGATACGGGCCTACTTTGGAACTTAGGCTCACGGTGAATCTCTGCCAGCCGACCATTATTGCATTCGGCGGTAAGATGCCGGAGGAAGGCGACGAGGTCTTCATCTACTACGAGGTCGAGACCTACCTGATACGCTCTCTGGCCGCTTTCCTCAACCCGAAAATCTTCGAGGTCTTTCACAGATGGCTGAAGGCCTACTTCGACCAGGTACGGCTACAAGAAGAAACTCGACGTATACGCACGGCCACGCAATTCAACGACGTTTAGGAGGTGGACGAACGGACCGAGAAACGGAAGTTGCTTACTGAGCGCATCGTCGTTCTTCTGCGATACGTCTTTGCGATCGGCATCGAAGGTGCTAAGTTCGTCCAGGTGAGAGTTCACGCAGCTGGGTTACAGGGAACAAGTCTTGTGGTTGTAGGTCCCTGAAGTCGACAGATCAGTCCAGGAAAAAGTGATCTCGAACTTCCTCTCGTCCGAGATTCCGGCGCTCTTTATGAGACTCTGCCAGAATAGCATGGAGAAGGAGTTCTGTCTGCACACACTGGCGGTCTTTTCTTTGGTTCTGAAGCCCTTTGTAAGCCTGGTNCCCTTGGACGCAGTTACGATCTTTAGTCACTTAAAGACGTAGCCATCGCTGAAGCTGACGGAAAGGCGGCTGAGCAACTAAAGAAGCAGGAAGAGGAGCAGCTCCGCAAAAAAGTCGAGTTCGAGAACCAGAAGAAGCTCGTTGCCAGGTATGGGAAGCTTAGCACAAAACTTCAGGCCGTTATTTAGGTCTCAGCTGCCTACAAGACCGTTCCTCACCGGCAGCTACCTGTACAAAGGTGTAAAGGCCCTAAACAAGAAGAACGACCTCGTGTTGACGTATGTTCCAGCTACTTTAAGCGGATCCGTTGCATTTTAGAACAAAGCCGACGGACGACCCGCTGTCGACGCTGTCAGAGCGAAAGGTGTCTAGGAAGCGGCCACGAAACCGACGCGTGGAGGATTTCTGCGAAAGTTCGCTTGTCCTAACGCCAGTTTTAAACCGCATCGTGCGCGTCCAGATCAAACAGTTCTGCCACGAGATCTTGGAGTCCTGCTACAACAAGCTTATGAAGATCACGCGAAACGGAGTAAGTAAACATCCCTGTAACTCCACAGGGCGCCAGGAGAGTAGCCAGGGTGGAGCAAAGGCGGTCGTGCCTTTTGTCGAAATTCGAAACACTAAGAAATATGAAGATAATATCAGGTTAAGGCAACATGGTTTACAAAGAAACCTAACAATTCCTCTTACAAATCCCTTTGGCTACGTCTGCGTCGGACACAATAGCGATTTACTTTGTAAACGGATCAGCGATGCTATGGACTTTATCGAGTGTCATTTTAGGCGTTTGCTAGTGCCCGGTCCCTGACGCACAAGTATGCAGACGTCTACTACTTCTCTCTATGCCGGAGTATCACCGAGTTCGTTCGAGTGACCAAGAGTCCCTCTTCACTTGTACGTTTGGGCCTTGTAATTCTCCGCAAATGGTGTTTTCCAGGTGTCGACTACGTTCACCGCAGAGTTCTTTCACCACATTTATTCTCAGCTAGACGCGTACTTTGAATCCATGAAGACGGATAAGCACAACATCAAGCTTTACGTCTACAAGGCCCAGCATGCGGTCGCAACCTACAAAGAGCTGATCATTCTGTAAGTGCCTCCTAGCAAGGGCCCTGGCGTGCCGACAAGTTAACTAGACGGAGTTTCTGTTTCAGGCTTCATGCGCTGTACAAGTCGACGAAGGACGAGGATCGGGAATTGATTCTGGACATCTGCAAGCATATCTTCGAGGTGGAGGAGTACCGCGAACTGGGCTGCACAATTATGTCGGAGATTTCGGTAATTAGCGGAACTTCGAAGTGCATGATCACAAGTTTTCAGCCTGTGTCCATAACTCACTCGATGCTCGAGGACTTGGTGCTAACCAACCACTACTACATCGGGCTAATGGAGAAGATGGTAAAGTGTGGAATTCTCAGCAAGATAGAGAAGCGTAAGCGAATTGTCAAACGGAGAAGTACGAAGCCAAAGAGAAAGAAGGCCAACGCTGACGCTACCGAGACAGGTATTCGCAGTCGTTTACCTGTTAGGCGAGCAGTACTAATTAGACGTTGGCGCCGCAGAAGAGAGGAATGAAATGGAGAGCCGCTGGCAAGACATTGCATGCGAACTATCTGACGTGCTGATTGGAGATATCGAACCGTCGGCCGGCGTCAGTCCGATGAATGTGTTGCTGAAGGTCGACGACGACAGCCATCAGTATGGGTCCGCTCGAATAAGTCCCAGTTAATTGGCATAATTACAGAGGATTTGCATTGTATCAGGTGCAGAAGTCGCTTCGCGAGCGACGCGTTTGTGATGCGGTTGGCTTGTACCGCGCTGCGCGAGAGCTTTGGTCGGATGGCATATTCGGCGAGGTGGACATTCAACCGGAGGACGAGTTCGTCGAGATGCGAGAGCTCTTCTTCACTGACCTCACCGAGGTTGAATCACAATTCAAGGAGGAAATGAAGAAGGCTTACGGACGTGCGGCCGACGTCGACGATGGCGAGGAGGATGTGCCCTCTGTAAGCGACTCGGAGAACAAGGATGACGAGGATGCAGCGGCAGAGTACAATGAGCTCGACGAAGACGACGAGCCCACCGGCTACGAGCGCTACACCATTCCGTTCAACTTCGACGAGTATGTCGCGTACTTCGCTAAGCACGAAGTCATTTCCTGGTACGATGTCCTGTCATTCTCTAATGTGCGTTTCAATTCTAGGTACGTCTTCGTGCTGAAGGACTTCGATCGGAATTCTAAGGAAGTGAATCAGGCGGTTCTGAAGTTGCTCCATCGCATTGCCTTCGACCTTCAGACGCCGTCCCGTCTTTACCAGGCACTCGTCTCAGTTGTTTCCCTGCCAACATTCTAGCTTCAGGCATCGCTGTTCCGCATTTTCTCGCAAGTCAACGAACTCTTCAAGGGGTGGACGAAGGACAAGTTGAAAATGCACGAGCACTTCGAGATCTACCAGTTCGGTTACCACCTTCTCAACAAATTCTTCGCTCACATGAAGGAACGCGGGGACCTTTTGGTGTGTGAACTGCTTTTCCCGAAAACCGCCAAGGACGTCTACGAAATCGAGCATGGATATGGGTCGCTTGAGTAGGTTCCGGGTAGTCATGCTCCATACAGTCTCTTCAACTTGCAGGCAATCCAGCGCAAAAGCGGCTCAGGATCTGCTTTGGACCGAAGAGCTGGAAGAAAACCTGAAAAATCTCTTCAACGAGTTCAGAGAAATGGAGGAGAAACCCGCAGGTCTGAGCGCATCCGACGTTACGACATTTCCAGTGCTTACAGATGTCGACGTCCTTGACTACATTGAGCACAATTTGCCTCGTAGTCGGACGCGAAAGCAGATTTCTCGCCATCTGAAGGAGCTGGGACTTGACATTAAGTCCCTGAAACCGAAGAAGGTGAAGATCGCAAAGCCCAAGCGGGACGGGAAGAGGCGTCCGAAGAAGGCCAATTCCGCATCCAGCAGGGAAGCGTCGCCCGCTAGAGATGCTTTATCTGATTCGCCGGCTTCACCTGTTAGCACCGCTTCGTCTCGGGCAGCTTCACCCGTCCCCGATTCCACTCCCAGTGCCACAAGAACTGCATCCTTCCAGAACGACTTCTCCGCCATGAGTGACATTTTCTCGCTTGAATAGACTGTTGATACATGCTGAGGTTCGAAATTAAAGTTTCATTAGTCATGGGCGTTGACCGTTACTGTGTTCTTCCTGTTGCTAAGTATTACCCAGCGACCATATGGGACCCATGGAAGTTCCTTCTACGGACGGCTAAATTCTGAAACGAAAGCGAATGGAACGCAATGCCACGGCTGTGATTCACGCAGGTGCAAATCTAAAAGCCGACAGTTTTTGGCGCGTACTTCTGGGTCAAGCCGCCGTTCAGCTGACTTTCCCAGTATATTGTTCTTCCAAGGCTTCGAGTGCTATGAGCGGATCCACCTCAGAGAGGGCCCATGCCGCGCAGTAAGTTGCGCGATTGTGCATCCCCAGTTTGATAATGAATCCTTAGTGGACCGAAGGGAAATCTTTACCAAATTCTCGAAATCGAGAAGGCTGCAACCGACGAGGATATCAAGAAAGCGTACCGCAAGCTGGCGCTCAAGTACCATCCGGACAAGAACATCAACGGGGATCCAGCATTGACCGAGAAGGTGCTTGCTAGCAACATTTGCAGTTGCTAAATGCTGCGTTATTAGTTCAAGGAAATCAACCATGCTCATGCGGTGCTCTCGAATCCACAAAAGCGGAAAGTCTACGACGAGTACGGAGAAATGGGTCTCAAAATGATGGATCAATTCGGAGACGAGACAATGCAGTAAGTTATTGTCATTGCGACGCTTTAGTTTATCAAAAACCCTTAAATGAGTAAGGGGTCAAAGTGGGCCTCCGCTCCATCTCTGGGATGTAAGTCAAATTTGGGGTGGCCGTACTGCGGCAGGGGCTTAGACGATATAGCATGTCGCGCCTGAATGCTAGACCTATGGCACCAAGGGAAAAAACTCGTTAGGAGCAGGAGAATCTTACCTCAAAACGAACCTAGGGAACCACGGTAAGCTAGATTCCGCAGGAGCAGGAGGGATTAAGGAAAGCTAAACTTGGCAGCCATACAAGGTACTAGGGTAAGTCAAGTTCACCGGGCCGGACGACCACGGTACTCTAAACTCAGCAGGAGCTGGAGGGACCAGGGTAAAAGCTCGGCAAGGGCCGGAGGGGTTAGGAGCGACCGGTGTACGCCAAACTCAGCATGAGCGCGAGGACCCGGGTAAGCTAAATTCGGCAGTTGCTCGAGGGACCAGGGACCGGCTTAAGCAAAACTTAGCAGGAGCTGGTGGGACCAGGGTAAGCTAAACTCGGCTGGTGCTGGAGGACGGACCAGGGAAATCAAGACTTGGCGGGATCTAGCAGACCAGGGTAGGCCAAACTTGCCAGGACCAGTTGGGGCCAGGGTAAGCTAGACTTGGTAGGAGCTGAAGGGGCGAGTGTAGGATACATTCATCAGGAGCAGGAGGGACCAGGGAAGCGAAACTCAGCAGGAGCAGGGAGTACAAGTGTGGGCTAAGACTATGCAGTAGCAGGAGCGACCGGGCTAAGCTAAACTCAACGGGCGCAGGAGGGGTCAGGGTAACCTAAACTTAGCATGAGCTGGAGGAACCAAGCTAAGCTACATACAAAAGGAGCAGGATATAAGAAAACTTAGCTAAGCTGAATGGACATGGGTAAGCCAGGCTTAGAAAGGGAAGAAGGGACCAGGGTAACTGAGCATTAGTCGAAGGGCAGGGTAAGCCAAGTTAAGCACGAGCTGAAGGACATGGGCAAGCTAAGCTTAGCAAGTGCAGGAAGGACCAGGGTAAGCTCAACTCAGCATGAGCAGGAGGGACCAGGGCAAGCTAAACTTGGCAGCGGGGGGGGGGGACCAGGGCAAGCTAAACTTGGCAGCAGGGGGGACCAGGGTAAGCTAAACTTCGCAGGGGCAGTAGGGACCAGGGTAAGCTAAACTTGGCAGCAGGACGGACCAGGGTAAGCTAAACTTGGCAGCAGGAGGGACCGGGGTAAGCTGAACTTGGCAGGGGCAGGAGGGACCAGGGTAAGCTAAACTTGGCAGGAGCAGGACGGACCAGAGTAAGCTAAACTTGGCAGCAGGAGGGACCGGGGTAAGCTAAACTTGGCTGAAGCGAGAGGGGCCGGGGTAAGCTAAAATTGGCTGAAGCGAGAGGGGCCGGGGTAAGCTAAAATTGGCAGGAGCAGGAGGAACAAGGGTAAGCTAAACTTGCCAGGAGCAGGAGGGACGAGGGTCAGCTAAACTTGGCGGGAGCAGGAGGGACGGGGGTGAGCTAAACTTGACAGGAGCAGGATGGACCTGGGTCAGCTAAACTTGGCAGGAGCAGGAGGGACCAGGGTCGGCTAAACTTGGCAGGAGCAATCGAAGGTCGAGGGTTTAAGCGGTTTCATTTTTGAAATTTTTGGTTAAAATTCGTCTTTCGACTGACCTCGAAATCAAACTTTATTCTTTTTAAGTGACCGCTTACCAGTAACAGTCTAGTAGCCACATTGTAAGGAGCCACACTTTAAGTTGCTAATTTAGGTACGTTCTGAAGCCGTGGGTAAAGGTAAAGCAGCCGGATGTGTTAGTTGTTCTAGTGAATTTCGTTTCAGTGGGTCTTCTGGTCTGTGGCATGTCTTACCTGCGGATTCTTCGGCTGCTGCTGCGGGTGCTTGTGTTGCTGCCAATGCTGTTGCAAGTAAGACTTAGAGTTTTTTCTCTAGAGGTCCTTCTTAACATGGCAAATTTAGCTTCTGCTGTGGCAAGTGCAAGCCAGACCTGACGCAGTACGAAGGGGAATACGTAAGTCTTAGCGACACTTAGCTCTATTTGCAGACGCTATGTCATTTCAGCCGGATATCAACGAAATCGTTCGGGAAGGTGCTGAGGAGGATGTGGTCACTACTCAACCGAACAGCGGTAACACTTCGACCGAAGGCAACCAGAACGCACAGGTAATGAAATCATGGCAACTGTTTCTCCGGCGTTGATGTGAATGGTCGCTGTTTTTTAGGCGATGCCGTCGCCGAACACGCCCATTGTCCTCGGACCGCCACCGAGTGCATCGTCGCCTTCGTACGGTGCCACAAGCGGGGTTTAGCAGAAGTGATCATCCGCAGCGCGAGACCGATGGTGCCTTCTTGAAAGTGATATTACACAGACGTGTCCAACTATGTATTTCTGTTACTCGCTCTCTCTGTCTCTCGCTCGCACAACACGTTCGTATTCCTTTCGGGTTTCTTTCTTAAATCATGGTTCGCACTTAGACGGTTACCAGCTCAAATTGACATTATTACATGAAACAGCGTAGCTCTTTGGCTAGCCGTTAGGAGTTATGGTAGACTAAGCCAAGCACAAATCTGATTATTGCATGCGGTCCCCTAAAAAGTTGGCAATTGTCAATGTCGCTTAGACGATAGCTCCCAGCGTGCCTTCCGTGCTACATACGCCTTGTGCCACTATGTTTTTATCACTTCGCATTGTCTTTCTTTCGATGACCTACTACGTGCCGTTGAAACAAAGCTTTATACGATATCGATCTACCAAGCATCATTTGCGAAATGCATCTAGAGGTAATGTGGTTAAGAAAAGGAATTTGGACGTGAAACAAGCGGCTTCACTCACTTTTAAAGTTTTATGGGTGTTGGTAATCCGAAAACGACAGTAATACGTACACGGATTACGACAGTAATCCGAGTACGACACCGTATTAGGGACGGTGAAGATTTAAGCAGACAAGTCGGAGATTCCTGATTACCTCCATCAGGGAGGGGTTTGGGGTGCACGGAGCAAGATCTTATAAGTATCCTTGTGCTGCGTAACGTCCTTACCTAGGAATCTCGGTATAAATCAGTACCTTGCACTAAGGATGGACATTTAGTTTGCCTTTGCCTCGGTTTGCCTCAAAAATCTCTACTAAATATTTCCCCCATTCCATTTGGCATGCTTCCCAATGCATTTGGGGAGCAGTTACAGACATATGTTTGTCCGAAGCTCTGAAGTCGAGACACTATTTACTGAGAAACGTAATGCTTTCATACGCATTGCGACACGAATTTGGGAAAAGGTCACGTAAGGGAGGATCAGTAGAATCGCTTATAGTCGTATTGGCTCTTGTACGTGAGGCGCCTCAAACGATCTCGTGTGTTTCGGCATACTTTTTCTCGAAGCTCAGTCCGCGAACAGAGAGCTCCGCGAGAGACGTGCTCCGCTGATCCAGCGAGCTCTGTGCTCGACGACCCACTGCGGGCTATAACCTGTATTGGTATAGGCGTCTATTAGGCACGAAACACCGACCTCGTCCTCGCGCTCATTAATTTGCTGCAGTGAGTTCTGCTGCTCGCAGCGCTGCTGTACCGTGTGGTACACGGCCGTTCGGAACAGAGCCAGTACCTCGTCTCGGGCCGTCGCAGTTCGCACTCTCGAACGCCACTCGTTTATTAGGTTGCTCCACTCGTTCGGCTTGATCTTTTGACACAGTAGTTCCACTTCAGAGCATTCCTGCAATGAAATTTATGCAGTTTGAGTCGTGAACTTGACAAAACATGCTGGTGGTTTACACATATATCAGACTCATACGAAGTCGGTAAAGTACTTACGCGAAAATTCAACGTCTTCTTGCCTTTAACCTTCCAGTCCATGAGCCAAGAATAGTCGGGAGTCTTGGTGTCCCGTAGTGCTTGCTGCCGACGTTGCTCCTGGAACAAACAACTGCCATCGCGTCGACCGGTTAGTATCACGTACACTTTCCTGTTCGATCCGACAAATCTCGGTTTGAATCTCGCTGATGATGAGGTCCACCATCATGGCCTCGACTTCGGCATTCGACTCGCTCCAGCCTCGAGGGACGAACGACCGCGCAGATCGGGGCGTATTCATCGAGCCAGAAGCGCCTCGCAGGAATGATGGCATTCTTAGAAAGGAAATCGAAGAAACCTGTTGGTACTAAAATGGCACATGAAGCTTGACGAGTACCTCACTAAGAGCTCGCCCATACTTCGACACTGTGTGACAAGGCCACTTATGGTTGCCCTGAAACCAATTCACGCTTGTCACGGTCAATTTAGAAAGAAAACTAAAAATCCTGCTCAGTCCTGAATGTTCCCGAGGTAATTAAGAAAACTTCGCATTTTAGATGATTTCGTCCAATAGCGGCTTGAAATTATCGCCAGTCAACGTGACGTCAGTGGCGAAACCCTTCCCGTTCGGTCGTCACACTACGTAAGGTTTAGCGCCCTCCACCTCCCTGGCCTCCCTAGCGCACGGTGACATAAGTGTGGATAACCCCTAGTGAGATGGTAAAAGGCAGACAATAGTGGTTCATGTAAGCGAGTTGACAAAACGCAGCCGAGCTCATCGACGGATTGTCACTCGTGAGTGCCATAGCTCACCCGGTGATATCCTCGCTAAGCGCCGCACCACTGAATGGTTTATCTCAACCAATGATGGACTTCCTTCCGCCGCCTCGTTACTTGGGGCTGATGCATCAGCATTCTGAAAATCGCATCGTTGTCCGGGTAACCGAAGAAGAACGTCTGGCAGGTGCCGCTGAGTGAATCCCTGCGGGCACTTAGTGGTCTCCCGCCCACTACGTGGATGTTAATATTGTGATGTAGGCGTGCGTTGTCATAAGCAAACAAACTTAGGTTCACGACGGTATTGTTCGGTTAAATTAAACAAAATATCAACAACAAAGGTCGTACAATTCCGCCGGTTGGCACTGCAGAAGGAATCAGGAATGTACACTGAAACGGAGTTAGAAGGTTGTTTGTAGAGTCGTCGTGTGAAGACTGTTCCGGAAAGCAAATGGTGCCTGATGAGCTCCGTCTTGAGAACACTGTCAAGCAGTGGCACCCCAACAACAATGTTGTACCTATACTCATTCGCAGTTCGCTGCCAGGTAAGCCAGTACACAACTAGGTATTTCCCGGATAACGGCAACAATGACTTAATTGAGCACAAAGCCGACTTCAAAATACGTGCAAATTCATTGAACATTATTAATGACTTTCCGACCATAATTTGGTCGGAAAGTCGTTCTAGTTTCCCAGAAGGATGCTATGGATATCGCCAAGATCTGTATTGCCAGTTATTTCCAGGTTACTGTCTTCGAGTTCCAGGTTTCCAAGCTGGATTGAAACCCTCTGTGAGGTCTTTCGCTAGGGCATTCCCGTTGCTGGGAGAAGGATGTTCGGCACAATTGGACACTGTTTGTATGCAGTTAATAAAAAAAGCCACTTTGTGTACATTCCAGACGCAAATTGCTTCCTTCTGCATCACTCTATGGTTTCGAACGTTCACACTGAACACCCGTGATTTGGACGTGCTCGTAACGAACAGTGACGAGTAGGCTGCATCTTACGAGTTCATTTTCCCAAGTGCCTTCCATTACTTAGTGAACCATAGGCTTTGTTCACTTGTCTCACCAGCCTCTCCCCAACAATAAATTCGCAGAAACCACTTTAGTGTTCCCAAAAGACCCAGCGTACGGTGTCATCTCTACACGGACATCCTTCTTTTCTTGAAAGGTGGTCAGCAGCGACTTCACAAGGGTTCACGGGCAACGGCGTTGAGACATCGATTGCAAAATTTTAATCTGTATTAAAGAAGGAACAGACTTGCAGAATCTGGCTTACCCTTCCTCGAGGTTTCTCTTCTTGCCGCAGGCAAAGGCGCTGTGGTCTAGAACTGCTTGGTATTTCCTTCGCAAAACCACAACGATATGTTGGAAGTTGATGTACTCTATGGGTGTTTTTTTCACTTCTCGCATTCTTCTTGCTGCAAATTTCGCTTCAAACAATTCATTAGACGCTAGCTCAGGTTGGACGTTTGCTGAGCCAAACAGCTAATACGTAACTGCAAACATTTTAAGACTCGTTGTACTGAGAATCAAATGCTGCTTTTTGCGATATGTATATGGGTCGAAAGAAATGGGACACTACCAACTATGGCGAAGGTCTGTGCTTCGACCCTTGTTTAACTTTTTTTTTAAAGAATTACTCTAAATATCGAATATCTTTTGGCAGTTGCCGTCCAGAAACACTAAAGGCCCTTTGGAGGAGAAGCCTGCGCCATACCCCCACTGATCATTAACATATATATGAGTACTTCGAATCTAAAAGCACCGGACATTTCACGTACATCCTTTTGCACAAAAAAGTCGGAGCTTACCTGAGTGGCGGACTAGATTTGGTACCTAACTGAAAGCCCTGCAACGTTGTCGTTTTTGTGGCGCTTAGTCGAGGGGAGCCGTGCGTCTTGGCCCATCTTAACTACGCTCTTATGTTTTTATCCTCTGGCGCTATTTAGGGCTATAAAAGTGACCTCCGTAGCATTTGAGCGCCTCTAAGAGACGGCGGAACAGCTGATTAAAAGCCCCACCCTGAGAGTGCCGACGAGCGGCGAGGGCCGCCACTGTTGGCAGTCATTCCGCAGGGTACCATCGCCGAAAAGAGTGACGGATTGCTGACGTCGTGTGTCCATTTAAACCTCCGGAAGAGAGCGCGACGGGTGGATGCTGACTAATTTGTACCGTTCGTTAGCCGTTCCCGTCACGCAGCCTGGCCCTTTTTGACCACTGGCGCATGACGCCGTGTATCAATAATCCGCTTGCCGCCCTCTCGCTCCTCAGAGTGCACCTTAGACCGTTCGCCTTAATGGGCACTAGTCTGTCGGAAACATTCTCAGGGCATTCCACTAGCCGGTCGAGCCAACGCCTTGCAGATGACTCCCACAAAGTCTGCATTCAAGACCTTCAGACCAGCGGAAGAGCCCGTTTTCGTGATATTCGTTTGAATGATCGCTCTTGGCTCTAAGAGTCACCTGTTCCACACTAATGGCCTCATGTTCGTTGGGTCAAAAACAATTTGTCGTTAGCGGATAGGCAATAAATTTGAGAAGATATAAACACGAAACTAGTCCTGATTCGCGATCGCCCACACGGTTTCTGCGAAGCTCGAACCCGAGTTGCTTCGGTCGCGTTCTTCACTCCCCATTTTGCTCTTTTTAGTTCAATGAACGATATCAATGTGCCTACAGTGAACGAGACGGTATTCGTAACGCTCCCAGTTGCACACCCCGACGAGCCACAGATTCTCTACCTTTGTGACGGATGCAAGGTGCTTGCCGTCCTCCTCTACAGCTTCCTCAGCGTCGTCGCATTCATCGGGAATTGCCTTATCGTCGCGGTTATCGTCTACTTCCGTCGATTACGCACGCCGACCAACATGCTCATTGTGAATCTGGCCTTCGCGGACCTGTTGATTTCGATATTCTGTATGCCGTTCAGCTACTGGCACGTAATCATATTCGAAGACCAGCGATGGGTTTTCGGGGCGCTCCTGTGTAAACTCTTCAACTACCTTCAAGCTACCGTTGTATTCCTCAGCTCATGGACTCTCGTGGCTATAAGGTAACTTCACTTTGTATGTGCGTTATGACTTTAGTTCGGGACTTTGATCAGGGGCAAACCCACAAGGAACGATTAGGTAACCATCTAGAACGTCCAAAGGGAACGACGTTTGCGTCAAGCTTTTACGGCTCTATAACAACCGTCCTTTAATGACACAACATTCTTCCGCCATGTCTCCATAGGAATGATGACCCAGTCTCTTTCAGCTTTGATCGCTTTATGGCCATTTGTTTCGCCATGGTTACTTCACCGATGAGCCGTCGGAGAGCCCTTTACTTAATTCTCGCTACTTGGCTCTTCTCGCTCTTAATGGCGCTGCCACTCTTCTTCGTCAACCACGTAAGTTCGCAGTCGGTGCAGTGGAATCGACTTAGCGCGGGACGTCGCTCGACAAAGCGCTTCTTTGAATAGATACAGACACAAATCTGCAAGTGCGGGACCTGATTAGCCAAATCTGCCCGTGCTTAGCCCGTCCCACGTAATGAAAATGGCGAAGTGCTGGCTGCATGGTCGGGTTTCTCGAAACATTCCCGCTTGCCGTCATGACTTGCACGCAATGATGCCAAGACAAAGCGATCTTAGATGCCCTTGAAATGCACCCTTACACGAACCAAGAAGAATTATAGCTAACCGTCGTTGAAATATAAAATTTCGATTGTGCAATGTTCCAGACTGAGCACGATCCCGCTGCCGATGTAGAAGTGTGCCTTGAGAACTGGGAGTTTCTGAGCTTTATGGGAGACAAAGAAAAGGTGGTATACGGCTACACCACCACTGTCTTCGCACTTCAATAGTAAGTGGTGAAGGTAAACAAGTCGGATAAGGTCGTGCACGTTAAGTTGCCTTCCGTTGCTGGTTCTCGTAGTGACTTACACGGCCATTGGGCTTCGAATGTGGAACGCACGAGTGCCTGGCGCCGAGCGAGCGGGAAGTATGCGTTGCATCGTCCAGGAGCGGCACGAATCGGTTAAAAAGGTAAGCTTCACGAAATCTTTAATAGGGAGAAAGACGACTAGGCTGATGGAAACCGATTCTACCTCGGGTATTTAGTTGATACCGATGGTCTTACTTGTAAGTGCACTCTACGCGGGCTGTTGGCTACCTCAAAATCTGCTCATGAATATCTGGGTCAGCTACGATCCTTCTGTGACCTCGCATCCGTATATCCTCTACATCTGGTATGTTCAGTGCCTTTTTTATTCAGCAGAAATAACGTGCAATTATAGGTGGGGATCGCACACGCTTGCGATGTTTCACTCCATCGTGAATCCCTTCATCTACTACTGGCAGAACCGGCGGATGCGAGAAGGTGTCCGCTATCTGCTGCGGTTTCTGCCTTGCATCCGCTTTGAAGGATTCCGCCTTCTGAGTGAGAAGAGCGGAAGTAAAGCAGTGAAGATCGTTAATATGGTGGCGTATATGCCCGTAACTGGCGGCAAAAGGATTGTCCATTCTACCGTGTCATACAGTGGATAGCTTGTCTAAGCGTGCGTATCATTTAAATCACGGGTTGTGATCACACAAGTGCTTTCAGATAAAGTTTATTTTATCACATTTTCTGTGTAAAGCGAGCATTACAATGGCTTAAACGGTTTCCTCCTCCTCTCTCTGTGACGTGCTCAGAAGCGGTTCTTTGTGCTCGCTGACGCCACGATTCGCATGAAACTTGCGCTCCATGTCCTAGGAAGTACTGTATAGCAAGAACCAGTGAGCACAACACCTACCTTCTTCTGCACCCAAGTGTAAGCAGCAGACCCGAAGAGGACTACCACATTGCTGAGCCACCACAGGAACGGCTTGAACTCCTTCCAGTAGGAGACGGCAATGACTGTTTGAGCGGCGGCCTTCGCGGTTCCGCTGATGTTGTGCGTCAGTGCCGACGTGACCTAGAGTGTTGTACAGTGAAGCCGTCCAGACGTTTACGAAAATCAGTTTTACCTGAATTTGCCATCCAGTCACGTAGCCCATGATGAAACCGAAGAAGCCCGAGAGACTCATCATCGTCCAGAAGTAGGGCGAGAGGATGTATTCGAAGTAAGGAACTACGCCGAACTCGCCGGTGACCAGCATTAGCGGAAGGAATAAGATCGTGGCGTTGATGTTGTTGTAGAGGGTCAGCCTCCAGATGGAGTCGCCAACCATTGGCAGCGTCTTCTTCGTGAAGATAGCGTTGAGCGCAACAAAGAGCGATGCCAGCACGCCGAAGGCCACTCCAGCCACCGATAGGGAGCCTTAACTCATTGAAGTTCCTCTCTTCGCTTCGTCCGGTGGCACTCACCTGCCACGTCTTCTTGGTTGACTCCCAGCAGGAAGCCGCCGATGATGACGAGGCAGCATATTATCGCCTTGGCGGACGTTTGCTGACCGAGAATGACGTACGAGCAAACCTAAGGTTTCTCGTCCATTTCGCTCAAACACAAAAAACATACCACATTGAAGACCGTGGTTAGCGACCGGCCAACGTAGTAGAAGGAGACGCCGACGTACTTAAGGCACAGGTTGTTGAAGGTAATCATTGCGACAAACACAAGCGAGAGTGGAAGGACCTAAAAAACTGACACTGTTGTGATCTGTACGAATGCAAAACAAGCAGTCTCTCAGTACTCACCTCTCTGGACAGCTTCTGATCGACCGTCATCTTTGGAAACTTGATAATGCCGGGGAAGGCACTTGAGAGGTAGGAGCAAAAGAAGCACAGAGCGACCGTGACCACGCATTGGTACCAGGTAACGAAGAGAGGTGCGTCTAACTAAATTCAAGTAGTAGTTGAAATCTTATGCCGTACCGTTCTCACCTTTAAGTCCGGACTGCTGAGAAGATATTTGTTGAGGAAAACGAGACCAATGGAGCAAGCCCTAAAGCATTATTGTACGCATACTCAGCTGTTGGTAAATAAACATGTGCATTATCCGGCGCGATGACTTACCAATACGATGAAACCGCAGTTAAAATTACAACATATTGCGCTGCTAAGGAGCCCTTTTGCGCCATCTTCTTTGCGTGATACAAGGAGCGAGGCTGCTCAAAGTGAGGTTGCCTGCATTAGCCTCGTCATGGTGATCGTTCGAGATAGCTCCCTGCCAGCGCTTTTGTCCAGCGGGAAATTTGACAATCGCGTAGCAAGACGTGGCTTGACCCGAAACGAATTCGCTTCACGTTTTGCCAAGCAGCAATGAGCAGATCGTTACTTTTAAGCTATCGTGTATAGCGACAAATTTCGGAAAATGAAGATCCGTAGGCCAACTCATGCCAAACTAGATGAAGAGTTAAACGATAAATTTTTCGCTTTGATGAGGATTAGTCAATTAATTACTTGCTATTTTCACTCAGCGTCGCTCGTGACTCGCATGCATGCGTCATTCGTTGTCGGCACGCATCGCACATTTTGTGATATTTCTCGTTTCAGACGCTTGCCAGTTTGTTCGTGGATGGCTTACAAGGACTACGGTCCTGTAGAGTTTCGATTCGACTCTTCACAACGCAAGAATCCCGTCATCATCTACGACTCTAGGCGATGCTCCGGCAAAACGTCGGAATGGTACTTTGTCCGCAGGAACAATACGACGTGCAATGAAACATATCGATGCGTTCACTGTCGCGCGGTTAATGAGAAGGCGAAGAGATACAAGGCTAATGTAAGTTCGCGCTGGAGCGTGGGTTCTAATAAAGTGTTTTGCTGTTAGGCAACGCCAAAACAGCCGGGAGCTCGCATTGTCATTAAGCAAGACCGCTTCATGACGGACCCCGATGAACCGCTCGGCGTGCACATTTGCAACTTCGAGTACAACGAAAGCAGCGACACTCACGTGGTGTGGGGCCGGCGTGCGCTGCTGAAGGCTAACTCTGAGCTGCGTGTCAATCCTGAACGACCGAAGCAGAAGTTCGATCAGCTCATCGAGGACATTCAAACCGGGCGTGACTTCGGTAGGTTTTGAGACGATAGTAACCTTTTCTACATCGTTACGCTCTCTTGGGTGTTAATTTGTTCTTTAGCTCACTTGGACGAAAACACGCGAAGTCTCATCATCGAGCAAATAAAGAACTCGAGGAACGGCTTTGATTCGAGGCGGCGAAGTTTTGCCCGAAATAACTCGTTAGCCGTAAGTTTCCACTTAATATGTTCCACCAGTCAACAAACAGGCATTAGTACCGTCCCTTAGGTAAAACGGCTGCGCACACAGCCAGAAGAACTCGACGAAGATCAGCGACAAAAGATATTGCGGTTCGAGAGTGAAACCAAGCGGCGGGTTTCGCAGAAGAACCACTCGTACGACGATGAATCAAGTGACTATCATGTGCAGTTCACCGACAGTCGACCACGACGCTCGCATAGACGCATGGCACCGCCAAACTATTTCATTGAGCTCTACGAACCAGGCGGCACTCAGTGAGTTCTTTTCCTGTACCGCAGTATTTTTATGAACCAAAAGGATCTTAGAGCTTTTGGGGGATCACCTCCTGGTACAGCAGAAGGTAACTAGCAGAAATTTATATCCTCTGGTTCCAACGCTAGGCATGAAATTCGCAATACCCATACTGTCTTCAAGAATTTACTACAGTTCCCCTCACCCGAAAAGCTTCCTTACAAGGTCAAATCAAAACCAGAACAAGGTCGGGCTGAACGCATACGTTTTGTAGCGTGCTACTAAGTAATTTAGGTACATGGAGCCGGTGGCGTCAAAGTCATTGGGCGAAGAAGAAGAAGTTGTGGTTGACGATACGCTTCCTTCAGCGTCATCGGATGCTTCAACGATGTGGCCCAACATCGAGATCGACCATCATGAAGTGGTGGAGGAATCAGACGAGCAGTTTTTGGCGTACAATCAGCCGGCTGTGTTCATGAACGACATCGACGCCGTTCTCGGGGTAGGTGTTTCACTGTGTTTCCTGCTTCGATGCAGGGTTAGAGCTGCGTCGTGTCTCAAATAGAGCAGCCGCTCATCACCTTTCGAACTTTCTTTCTTTGTCAGATCGTTAAAAGTTTCACATTTTCAGGAGTTGCGCAACTGTGCTGCGAGCGTTGCTTATAGCCCGCGCCAAAGAAGTGCAATAATGAAGCAGCTTGGCGATACACTGAACTACTGTGCGCATATCGCTAACTACGAGTTGACGAACGTCGTCATCGAAGAGGAAGTGGAGGAACCCACATGGCAAGAACCTTGTGGATTAGTTCGCAAACGAAGCGTAGATTAACGTCCTGTTCGCACTGTACTAANAGGAAGTACTGTATAGCAAGAACCAGTGAGCACAACACCTACCTTCTTCTGCACCCAAGTGTAAGCAGCAGACCCGAAGAGGACTACCACATTGCTGAGCCACCACAGGAACGGCTTGAACTCCTTCCAGTAGGAGACGGCAATGACTGTTTGAGCGGCGGCCTTCGCGGTTCCGCTGATGTTGTGCGTCAGTGCCGACGTGACCTAGAGTGTTGTACAGTGAAGCCGTCCAGACGTTTACGAAAATCAGTTTTACCTGAATTTGCCATCCAGTCACGTAGCCCATGATGAAACCGAAGAAGCCCGAGAGACTCATCATCGTCCAGAAGTAGGGCGAGAGGATGTATTCGAAGTAAGGAACTACGCCGAACTCGCCGGTGACCAGCATTAGCGGAAGGAATAAGATCGTGGCGTTGATGTTGTTGTAGAGGGTCAGCCTCCAGATGGAGTCGCCAACCATTGGCAGCGTCTTCTTCGTAAAGATAGCGTTGAGCGCAACAAAGAGCGATGCCAGCACGCCGAAGGCCACTCCAGCCACCGATAGGGAGCCTTAACTCATTGAATTTCCTCTCTTCAGTTCGTCGGTGGCACTCACCTGCCACGTCTTCTTGGTTTACTCCCAGCAGGAAGCCGCCAATGATGACGAGACAGCAAATTATCGCCTTGGCGGACGTTTGGTGACCGAGGATGACGTACGAGCAAATCTAAGGTTTCTCGTCCATTTCGCTCAAACACAAAAAACGTACCACGTTGAAGACCGTGGTTAGCGACCGGCCAACGTAGTAGAAGGAGACGCCAACGTACTTAAGGCACAGGTTGTTGAAGGTAATCATTGCGACAAACACAAGCGAGAGTGGAAGGACCTAAAAACTGACACTGTTGTGATCTGTACGAATGCAAAACAAGCAGTCTCTCAGTACTCACCTCTCTGGACAGCTTCTGATCGACCGTCATCTTTGGAAACTTGATAATGCCGGGGAAGGCACTTGAGAGGTAGGAGCAAAAGAAGCACAGAGCGACCGTGACCACGCATTGGTACCAGGTAACGAAGAGAGGTGCGTCTAACTAAATTCAAGTAGTAGTTGAAATCTTATGCCGTACCGTTCTCACCTTTAAGTCCGGACTGCTGAGAAGATATTTGTTGAGGAAAACGAGACCAATGGAGCAAGCCCTAAAGCATTATTGTACGCATACTCAGCTGTTGGTAAATAAACATGTGCATTATCCGGCGCGATGACTTACCAATACGATGAAACCGCAGTTAAAATTACAACATATTGCGCTGCTAAGGAGCCCTTTTGCGCCATCTTCTTTGCGTGATACAAGGAGCGAGGCTGCTCAAAGTGAGGTTGCCTGCATTAGCCTCGTCATGGTGATCGTTCGAGATAGCTCCCTGCCAGCGCTTTTGTCCAGCGGGAAATTTGACAATCGCGTAGCAAGACGTGGCTTGACCCGAAACGAATTCGCTTCACGTTTTGCCAAGCAGCAATGAGCAGATCGTTACTTTTAAGCTATCGTGTATAGCGACAAATTTCGGAAAATGAAGATCCGTAGGCCAACTCATGCCAAACTAGATGAAGAGTTAAACGATAAATTTTTCGCTTTGATGAGGATTAGTCAATTAATTACTTGCTATTTTCACTCAGCGTCGCTCGTGACTCGCATGCATGCGTCATTCGTTGTCGGCACGCATCGCACATTTTGTGATATTTCTCGTTTCAGACGCTTGCCAGTTTGTTCGTGGATGGCTTACAAGGACTACGGTCCTGTAGAGTTTCGATTCGACTCTTCACAACGCAAGAATCCCGTCATCATCTACGACTCTAGGCGATGCTCCGGCAAAACGTCGGAATGGTACTTTGTCCGCAGGAACAATACGACGTGCAATGAAACATATCGATGCGTTCACTGTCGCGCGGTTAATGAGAAGGCGAAGAGATACAAGGCTAATGTAAGTTCGCGCTGGAGCGTGGGTTCTAATAAAGTGTTTTGCTGTTAGGCAACGCCAAAACAGCCGGGAGCTCGCATTGTCATTAAGCAAGACCGCTTCATGACGGACCCCGATGAACCGCTCGGCGTGCACATTTGCAACTTCGAGTACAACGAAAGCAGCGACACTCACGTGGTGTGGGGCCGGCGTGCGCTGCTGAAGGCTAACTCTGAGCTGCGTGTCAATCCTGAACGACCGAAGCAGAAGTTCGATCAGCTCATCGAGGACATTCAAACCGGGCGTGACTTCGGTAGGTTTTGAGACGATAGTAACCTTTTCTACATCGTTACGCTCTCTTGGGTGTTAATTTGTTCTTTAGCTCACTTGGACGAAAACACGCGAAGTCTCATCATCGAGCAAATAAAGAACTCGAGGAACGGCTTTGATTCGAGGCGGCGAAGTTTTGCCCGAAATAACTCGTTAGCCGTAAGTTTCCACTTAATATGTTCCACCAGTCAACAAACAGGCATTAGTACCGTCCCTTAGGTAAAACGGCTGCGCACACAGCCAGAAGAACTCGACGAAGATCAGCGACAAAAGATATTGCGGTTCGAGAGTGAAACCAAGCGGCGGGTTTCGCAGAAGAACCACTCGTACGACGATGAATCAAGTGACTATCATGTGCAGTTCACCGACAGTCGACCACGACGCTCGCATAGACGCATGGCACCGCCAAACTATTTCATTGAGCTCTACGAACCAGGCGGCACTCAGTGAGTTCTTTTCCTGTACCGCAGTATTTTTATGAACCAAAAGGATCTTAGAGCTTTTGGGGGATCACCTCCTGGTACAGCAGAAGGTAACTAGCAGAAATTTATATCCTCTGGTTCCAACGCTAGGCATGAAATTCGCAATACCCATACTGTCTTCAAGAATTTACTACAGTTCCCCTCACCCGAAAAGCTTCCTTACAAGGTCAAATCAAAACCAGAACAAGGTCGGGCTGAACGCATACGTTTTGTAGCGTGCTACTAAGTAATTTAGGTACATGGAGCCGGTGGCGTCAAAGTCATTGGGCGAAGAAGAAGAAGTTGTGGTTGACGATACGCTTCCTTCAGCGTCATCGGATGCTTCAACGATGTGGCCCAACATCGAGATCGACCATCATGAAGTGGTGGAGGAATCAGACGAGCAGTTTTTGGCGTACAATCAGCCGGCTGTGTTCATGAACGACATCGACGCCGTTCTCGGGGTAGGTGTTTCACTGTGTTTCCTGCTTCGATGCAGGGTTAGAGCTGCGTCGTGTCTCAAATAGAGCAGCCGCTCATCACCTTTCGAACTTTCTTTCTTTGTCAGATCGTTAAAAAGTTTCACATTTTCAGGAGTTGCGCAACTGTGCTGCGAGCGTTGCTTATAGCCCGCGCCAAAGAAGTGCAATAATGAAGCAGCTTGGCGATACACTGAACTACTGTGCGCATATCGCTAACTACGAGTTGACGAACGTCGTCATCGAAGAGGAAGTGGAGGAACCCACATGGCAAGAACCTTGTGGATTAGTTCGCAAACGAAGCGTAGATTAACGTCCTGTTCGCACTGTACTAATGCTAAAGATGACACTCGCTTTGTAATAAAAAAAGTGCTCTTTGCATGCTAGGGTGTAGGCAAGGTCTTTGTAGGAAGCCAGGTCCTTTTGTTGGCTTGAAATCATAAGGCGATTTAAGAGCACAGCTTTAAGAAGAGCTGAACGAAGTCTTGTAGTTTTATGTTCAAAAACGGGCACATAAAAGTCCTTGTGCAATGTTCCGTCGTACAGGCTGTTCCCTGCTCAAAATCAGAACATTGTTTGCAGGATTCTTTCTTGGCATATCAACAGACGCACAAGTCGTGCACTAGAGCTAGCCTAAAGGGCATTCAGCTATGCCTGGCAACGAGCGTCTTCGACCCGCGTGCACGTCACTCAACGACCGGTGAAGGCCACTGATGCGGACAAAGTTGTCCGTGGAGTTACCGAGATGGTCCTAAGTTGACGTGGGTTGCCCAACTACGTGGGCAAGTCGGGCGTCTCGTGGGAGTCGCTGCTTCGCAAAACCGAGAGAAAATGCCCGCCGGCGTTTAATCTGAGCCCTTTTCCCGCTTGGCTCGTTTTGGCAGCAGATCCTCCGCAGCACGGGTTCTCGTCAACGCGGCTTTGGGCAGTGTGAATGCCCTCGCATGGATTGAGTTCATTATTACCTTTCGCAGTGCAAAGCTCCTGCTTACTGTCATCGCATTCCACTCACCGTTGTGATTAACACTTGCTCTTTGCATGGCCGAAGGGAAGACAAGCGTTAATTTTATGCTCCGGCAGGACCCAAATGCCCTTCGAGAGCAGTTGGGTTTGTCAGCCTTGTGGGACGCCCAGTCGCTAACCACGGTTACCTACTTAGGCATTCTTTTGACGTACTTTTCCTGCCGAGGTTTCCTCCATGAAAGGAACTTATTCATGCCGGCATCTACGCATGAGGACGCTCCGCGCCGACTTGGCACAAACTCATTGTCCAACGTCGCCTCATACTTCTGTCGTCGGCGCGGCAGTAAATTAGGTCAGCATTGATTGTATGATGTGTGTTCTGATGAAGCCGTCAGGCATAGCGACGGCAACAAAACATGAGAATCAGTGTTCAACTTTGAATTCTCTACTTTTCACGTTCCAAAGGTGCTAGCGAGCGTGTAGACTGGAAAGCTGTCAAATTTTCGGGTTATGCGACAGACGCGGTGTGTTATGTGAATCTAGACGGTACCCTTCTTGACACCCCTTCTATCGTCCCACACACATGCACACTCAAACCATGACATTCAGTTTTTATGTGCGTTTCGTCTTGCATCAATAGCCAGCGCCATACCATACTGCTAGCAACTAAGGCTGTCGCGGTAACCTAATTTACTCGGTATGCAAATTACAGCGTTGCCGAAAGTATCCTGGGCGTGGCTGAAGTTCACATCATGGCGTTCCATGTTCTGTCACTCGACAAGCCGTTGGGACACTCAAGTGCGGCATAAAGGAAAATAGTGGCTTTCATTTTGAAGTCATTCTTACCTTAACCTGTGTTTGAGCTTCGGCACGCCAACGTATAAATTTTTGAGCTAACTGCTAATTATTGCCCCTCGCTTGCGTTCGTCGATATCCCGGCACATAGCGGATACGGCCTTGTAACTTCTAGCGCGTACATGCCGGGTAAAAAGTGCAGCCGGGCACGACTAATTAAGCGGCATTCTTGTTGGTGTTTCTGGATCGTTACGGCGGATGGAATCAATGCCGTACCCACGTCAAAGGAATCTCGCCGCCGAGTGCGTGGTCCCATAAATTTCGTCTGCGTTTACTCACTGAAATTTCATTGCTTCCTTCCGTTGCCGCCTATTTCGCGAAAAGGGCTTGGTAGGGCAGGAGCATTCGTGAGAATGCCGACTGCTCGAAATACTTGGCCATCGGCTACAGGATCATCATATTTAACGCATTGTGATGTCACCCGCAACGTGAAGTGCTTAGACTTTTTGCTAGCTACTAGCGCATACTTTCACGTACGTCACTGCCGACTGGCGCCCGGCCCAGTAGCAACGGTTGTGGTCAAGTGTGGAGTGTTTGGCATTTACACGCAACCCATGTTCGTTCTCACGGATTGTGTTTTGTCCACGCAGGAAACATGAGCCATCGATTGGAGTTAAGCAGTTCCGGAAACGGGGAAGCGGATCCACGATATGGATGAATGACGAGGGACCCCCTGAACGTCCCGAGTGACTCCCACGACGCGCACTTGCCGTGCTCGCTTGTTCCCGGCATAGCGGGTAGGTTTCACGACGAGATTCACGACCGGTTCACACGCCGCCTTCGCCATAATTTGGCCACTTATATGTCCGTCGGGTAGTCTTGGATGCTTACGATGGTCCGGTACCTAGAAGCAAGTACATCGTAAACGCTGAACGCCTTAATCAAAATCTGCTTCTGATGAGAAATCTTCCTCCTAATATCGCGATTTAGCGCCTCAAACATGAGTCCCTTTATCGCGAGATTACTTACACCGTTCGCACTTTTTGCGCATTGTCCGGGCCAGCTTACAGTGGAACCGTCAAGTCAATGCTTGATCTGTTTTAGCGAATCGTTGCAACGTAGTCATCGACATTCAAGATGTTCGACTGGGTCGGTGTCATGGCCATTATTTTCTTCTATGTTCTCATTCTGGTCGTAGGCATTTGGGCTGGCAGGAAAGCAGACGCAAAGAAAACCGGGATAGGCGAACAGACCGAGGAGGTCATGCTTGCCGGAAGGAACATCGGCACCTTGGTCGGCATCTTCACCATGACAGGTATGTTTCTTCTTCTTCGTGGAGTCGATTACCACAACGGCCGATATGTCTACGTGTGCGGAAGGCCTCATGAGTGCGAAGTCCGTAAAAAATTCTAGCTGCTTGCGTTCTGCACATGCACGCACACCGATGGCAGACAAAAGGCGCCTACGCAAAGCGCGTAAAGTCCTCGCCCTTGAAATATTCATGTTAGCAGGGTCGACGAAAGTTCCTGCCGTCAAGACTTTGACTCGAAGACAATGCGGGTTCTCAAGAGAATTACAGAGGGTGAGGAACGGAAATGCCAGCCAGCAAACGGCCAAAAAAATCGTGCCCGCGTTTTGGCGGCCTAACCGATGCATCATGCTACTATGTTGTCAAGCATGGACGCAGATGTGCGTCAGCAGACGAGCCCGTTGCGAAACAAGTTCAACACATTGTTTTGGCACACGAAACAACCGGTAGTGCTAACGAGTAGTCATTGGTAATCCTAATCGTAAAGCTGACAATGGATTCTACAGTGCTCGCAGACCAATACGTAAAACGCGAGCAACGTGTAGCGCTCAAACAGTTGAATTTTTCGCCGTTGAACGCAACCACAAAGCTGACATTATAGCCACGTGGGTCGGCGGTGCGTACATCAACGGCACTGCGGAAGCATTGTACAAGGGCGGCTTAATCGGATGCCAGGCGCCTATAGGCTACGCGCTCTCGTTGGTGCTTGGAGGAATCCTCTTTGCTAGGCGAATGCGTGAAGAAGGCTACATCACGATGCTCGATCCATTCCAGGTAGGTCGATGCTCTCCTGCGTCAACCCATCCCACTTTGTAGATCAAATATGGTCAGCGGGTCGGAGGTCTTATGTTCTTTCCAGCTCTGCTGGGAGAGGTCTTCTGGTCAGCTGCTATACTGTCCGCATTAGGTACGCACCCATCATACGCTTGAGTCGTTAATGCATCACCGGGACCGTACAACTAGCACGACTCCGTTTAGGTGCAACTTTGTCAGTCGTTCTCGGCCTCAACATGAACGCATCGGTAATCCTCTCGGCGTTGATTGCCATCTTCTACACCTTTACCGGCGGTCTCTACGCCGTCGCGTACACGGTTAGCGTTTATAAGTATGCAGCTTTCACGTGTGCATATTTTAGGACGTCATTCAGCTCGTCTGCATCTTCATTGGACTGGTATAAGCAATCGTGCCTAAGCATCTGTAACGCCACTGTGTTTAGTGGGTTTGCATTCCCGCAGCGCTGCTGCAGGACAAGACCACCGATCTTTCGAAGAATGCCATGTCGTGGATTGGAGAGATTGGCGGTTTTCGCGAAAAGAGTCTCTGGGTCGACTGCATGTTATTACTGATTTTTGGGGGCATACCCTGGCAGGTATTGTAGGCGTGCTTTTGAGTAAAATTAGGATTCGTTTAAAGGTATACTTTCAACGTGTCCTTTCCTCGCGCACTTCGGAAGGTGCTCAGAAGCTTTCATTCGTCGCGGGAGTCGGTTGCATTATCATGGCTGTGCCTCCGGCATTGATCGGTGCTATTGCGAAAAACACTGGTAAGCTTCCGTCAGCAACGTACCGCTCTATTTAATCTCCTTAGCGAGAGTCGCACCCATTATCTATCTGTTACAATTTAGACTGGAGACTTACCGATTACGAGCCGTGGGGCAACGGAACGAAGGTGGAGAATATTCCAGACGATCAAACGAGCATGGTGGTCCCATTGGTCTTCCAGTATCTGACACCAAAATGGGTCAGCTTCATTGGTACGTTGCGCCATTAACCACGCGTTATACAATGCCTTCGTTCAGGCCTTGGTGCCGTTTCGGCCGCCGTGATGTCGTCGGCCGACTCTTCGGTGCTCTCCGCTGCGTCGATGTTCGCATACAACATCTGGAAACTGTCGATAAGGCCTCACGTGCGTCAGTCGACGGCGTTCAAGTGTTGATCTTACTTGGTTCAGGCTTCCGAGCGGGAAGTTATCGCCGTCATGCGCTTCGCGATTATCATGGTTGGCGGGCTTGCGACAGTCATGGCGCTCACTATCCAGTCCATCTATGGTCTTTGGTACCTGTGCGCCGACCTCGTTTACGTCATTCTGTTTCCACAGCTTCTCTGCGTAGTGTATTTTAAGCGCAGCAACACATACGGGTGCTTAGCCGGTTATGCAGGTACGTTACATTCTTGTCCCCCTACCAACGGTCTTTGCGAATTGTGATGTCACGAGAGCATGTCGACAGATCCAAACTTTAGTTGGCCTCCTGATGAGACTCTCCGGAGGCGAGCCCATGCTGTACTTCCCTGCAGCGATTCACTATCCGATGTACGACGTGGAAAGTGGCACGCAGTACTTCCCGTTCAAGACAATGTCAATGCTTGCCTCGCTCTTTACTTGCGTCGGCGTCTCGCTGCTAACGGAACACCTGTTCCGCAACGGAATCCTCACCCCGGAGAAGGACGTGCTCGGCTGCGTGGTCAACATCTCGCAGGAGCGCATTGTGCTGCCCACGGATACGAGTTTTAACATCAGTTGTGACACCCTGGCCATGCACAAGATCCGCTCAGAGAGCACTCTCAATGGCACAAATGGTGCTGCCGTGAACGGCGGGCTGAACGTGGATGGAGAGAGAACGGCACTGCATCCCAACTATGACCCAAACCATCACAACTACTCGTCTGTTGAGAGATAAGCTCATCCTTCTTGTCATCCACATCGACTCTAAATTGTAGCGTTCTTCTTTTTATGATCTCAAGCTGTTTGATGCCTAGAACTATAGCGTTGTTTACCCTGATAGCGATGTCATCTCGTTCTCATCACGGGTGCCAGGTGTGCTGCAGGACGGCAGTCTAAACTCCTCTGTCTGGGTCCTGCCAGTGCTGCATGTCACACCGGCCGGTAGCAACTACATGTGTTGTTCATACGCCCGGTAGCACTTACTTTCGTTTCACCTCCTCCCGGTCACTTCTATCCCATGCATAGTTCAACAACGTTAAGCAATATTTGAACGATCTAATTGCTTTAATCCGGTGAATTTTCTGTACTGCAATAAAGTCAATCCATTAAGGTACAATGCCTTTACTTCGCCAACGTCACTCGCTGCCAGGGATGCGGGTATCGGTATCTGTATCGAAAACCGATACTATCGGGTTTTTCGTATCGGTATCGGTCATGAGAAAATCTGCCCGCATTAAGAATTTTTAGTGTTTCCGTCAGCCGCTATTCAACGCAAATCTGAATGCAAACCTAACAAATTCCAACTCAAACCATTTAAAACATGTTGAGTTAGCAGCACAAGTTGCTTCGGCGCATTTTTTCGCTGAATTTTACTACATTTTTGCGTTAAAAGATGACTTTGGGGGCTTCGGTATCGGTATCGGTAATGTGTTAAGTATCGGTATCGGGTTTTTAGTATCGGTATCGGTCTCTAAGTTTTCATCCCGCACCCCTGCTCGCTGCCAGAGAAAATTGCTAGTGCCTAGCAGGAAGAGCTCGCCTAATTTCTTGAATCCTGCCTCGAGAACAATTGTCCCGGATGCGCAAATACAGCATTGTTTTGCAAACACCATAAGTTGGCAAAGAAACAGACTTTATCAGAAGTTCCACATACAATGACAGAACCACTTAAGGATGAACGTCAACCTTTATCCGCGACAGTCCGACTTGAACTATTGCCGAACCGTTTCTCCATTCTGCTTCTTGAGATGATTCAGCCGGGCAATGGTGTGTTTTCCTTTAGCCAGCAGCGCTCCATCCGACTTGCGGCGGAATGTTGCTTCCGCAAAGATGATGTTCATTCCAATTTTCAGGCACCGACCTTCAATGATCATCTGCTCACCCAGCGGGACCGGTCGCATATAGCTAAACAGTTAGTATAGTTCTTGAGAAGAAAACGAAGTTACCTGACCGACATCTCAGTGGAAACCAACGGAGTATCGCGAACGGTTAAGCCCACCGCCAGCGCAGTAACGAGGTCCACTATTACCGCTGCTTGGCCTCCATGTAGCGTTCCCTTTCCATTAACGTCCGCCTCGTCAACGGTCATCTCTACTTCTATGGCCTCGCTTGACGCAGCCAGCGGTTTGAACTAAAACGATTGTAGATACCAATGTCACTTTCTTGCAAAGCACCGTGCTTACCTTATCGGCGTAGCGCCCATAGCACTGTGAATGCCGCAAGTCTTCGATGCCAATTTTCAGTGAATGCAAGAAGCCGTCGCAGTTATCCATCGGACAAGCACTCTAACAGATGAAAGAAAACGTGTCTGCACAAAAATTTCTCTCAGCGACATGTGAATCGTGCCGCTCGAGATCATCCGGTGTGATAAGTCAATGGTCATTCGTCAATCGCGTCAGCGATGAGCACTGTAGTCGGGTCTTCATAATGACCTTCCAAAGCCATCCCTGACTATGCTCTATAGACCAAAATGCACGTCACATAAGAATTATTTATGGACAAGTAAACAATCTTATGCATAACCGGAGGAACGCAGCGGGAATCAAAACACAGGCCTAGCAGCCAGGAGCTGCAAGCGTTAGTTAAATACACGAGCTAAGTAACTCTCTAGGATGGGGCGGCGGGCATGAAAGAAGACAGTGTCGCAAACCTACAATTTGAAGACATATTAATGGATACACACATACACGGTTCAAGGTGGCGATGAACTCAGACTTAGGAAGAGAAGAAGAATTCGCATGGAGTCTAGGAGCACTTTACAACGCATTCGAAAATCCAGCCTCTTGCGCGTAATTATGTTACTAGCAGGTTCGTAAACCATTCATTCATTGCTTGCTTAGCGGTGCTGAGTTACAAATGCTGTCGCAACAAGCGGCCGGTATACGACGGAACACACTAATGACAAAGCGGGCGGTGGTCAATACAGGGTGGTCAGCGGCAGCATCTGTGTAGATTGGGCATGCGGTACGCACTCAGTCTTCAGAGTCGACTTGCAGGGATTCTCCATCCTGTGTTCCATTGATATGTTCGGTATGGTCGTGATTCAAGGTTCCATTAACTCCAACTTCCAATGTGCCGTTCTCACTTGCGGAGACCTGCTGATCGCTCCGCGTCGAGCTGAGTGAGGGAAGGGCATCTGTCCGGGACACTGCCTCGCTATCGTCCTTTGCGAACATTGCGGCGTACTTCTCACTGGCTCGTGGCCGAACTTCTCCCGAAGAGCGAGATCGTGCTAGGTCGTTATCGCTGCTAACTCGCAGACTGTCGTAGACTCTTCGAGTACGGGTGGTACTGAATGCCGCTGATGACACGACTTCACCTCTTCTCTGCACCGAGAGCAAGCATTCTGTTACGGCTTCTCCAAGCTCGTTGGATGCTCGACACGTGTAGCTGCCAGCGTCGTCCGGCCGAGTGTTGAATATTTCCAGTGTGCACACACCGCTCTTGTACAACAGCTGGACGCGGTCTTGATTTACTGGCAGGCCGTCTTTTAGCCATTCAATCTGAGAATACCTCGTATGTGATGACGTACTTATTGCTGAAAATTACCTTTGGAAGCGGGTTCCCTTTGACAGTGCAGATGAGCTTGCACGGGTGATTCTTCTGAATGAGCCGGGGACGCAGATGGAAAGTGAACTCCGGAGCGCCTTTTTCTTCTTGGTACTTGGGCACTTCAGGGAGCTGGACTGCTCTTCTAGTCGGCTCCAGAGGCTCGCTCCTGAAGTCAGATGAGCTCTCTAAAAACAGTACGTCATTTCGGTCGTAGTGCTCCACTGAAAAGAAAGATCATATGACTTACTTTGCACGGTGAGGAAAACGACTTCTTCTTTTGCGCCATACGAGTTCTGTGCACGCACGACGTATTCACCCCGATCCTCCGCCTTTACACGATTAATCGTAAGCTCGTAGTCGTTACCGTTGTACTTCTTCATGTACTTTGCGCTCTGCTTCAACTCCTTTGAGTCCTTATACCACGTGACGATGGGTGCGGAAGCAGCAATGACGCGGCAATTGAATGTTGCGGTTTGTCCTTCCGCACAGCTCGTGCTGAACGGCTTGATGATGAAGCGAGGCTGTGCGTCTTGGCGATCGAAGAGGGTGTCCTGGATCTTGTATTCCGCAGGACGATGCTTCATCAGAGAGCTGAAGTTGGCGACGCGACCCAATGGCGGATTGGGTTCCGGCCAAGCATCCTGCAACGTTAACATGTTATTAAGTTCTAGAAGTTCATAAACGCACATATTTGTGGCGGATAGCGTCTCGGACGTTATGGTAGCGGTCACTTGGTATCTCCTTCGGCGCATCCAGTCTATCATTCAACCAAGGATGCTCCAGTGCGTCGTGAATCGTCATCCTCTTCTCGGGCTCGCTGATGAGCAGTCGGCGGATGAAGTCCTTGGCGTTGTCGGAGATGCCATCAAATGCCGGATCGTCCATGTTCCAGTCGCATGCCTTCACGTGCCTGAGTGTCTCTTCGTCGTTTTCACCTCCGAACGGTGAGAGGCCGCTAAGAAGGATGTAGCTTAGCACGCCAACGCTCCACATGTCCGTGTAGTAGCCGACGTTGTGGCCGAGTGCTACTTCTGGTGCGGCGAATTCGGCGGTACCTGAACGGGCATAGTCGATACTAGAAACGTTTCACACGGGGAAATGGATTTTCCTCGAGACGCCTAGTTCGTACCTGTGGTGACCTTGACGGGCTGCTTCGGGTCCAGCTTAGCGGCAAGGCCGAAGTCAATGAGCTTCAGGACGTCACTGTTTCGCTTTGTAAACATGATGTTCTCAGGCTTGAGGTCAAGATGAACATAATTCGTTTCGTGCATGTGCTTCAGGGCATGGGCAACTTGTCGCATGTACGCTCGCGCTTCTTCCTCAGACATCCTGTTCTTCTCGTCCGACACCTTCTCGAAAAGTTCACCGCCGGCCAGGCTTAAATGTACGTAGAAGAACATGACCCCGTAAAAGCTTACAATTCATAGATCATGACCATTTCATGCTCGCCTTCGAACGCATCGTGAAGGTTGATGAGGGACGGATGTCTGAGCTCGGACATCGTCTGAATCTCCTTGCGTACTGTATCCTTGTCCGCCGTCTGTGTAGTGTTCACGAATTTCGCTGCGAAAGTATTGCCAGTGGCTCGCTCCACGCAGCGGTGGACCACACCAAAAGCACCCGTACCGATTTCTTCAAGGATCTAGATTCAAGGATTCGAGGACTTAGTAATGATTCTGCACCGTCGTGGTGCAGAGCACGTATTCTGACCTCGTACTTGTCATACACGGAATCGTGCTTAATCTCGACCGGTTGGGGATAGTACTGCTTCCAGACATCGATAACTAAATCGAGGTTCTTGGGTCATGTTACTAGTCTTTACAAGGGATAGACTTAGAAGCGAATGACAACGGCCTTGCATCTCCCCAGTTGCAAGTTAACTAAATTGTGCGCTGTTAGCGTCGTAGTTCTTACGGTTTTCCATTAGTGCGCCTAACATTCTTCTTCGGTGTTTTTCTTTAAAAAATTGGTTTATTTGTGGATTCTTCTACTCAGTAGTCTTGTATTCCCCCATGGAAAGAGTTTGTACTTTGGACTCTTTTCATGTACGAAGGTGAGATTTGACAGTTGGAAATGCGAGTAAACGTTTTGGTGGAATGGGGGAATACAAGACCGTTACCAAACGCAGGGATGTTAACAGCTTTTATTAGGTGAGAAAGATAGGTGCAAGTAAAAGAATCAACACCGTGAGTTACCACCGGAACGAATAAGAAGAACGGAGAGAAGAATACGATGAGTATGATTTACCGAGAGAAGAATAAGATGTATATGATTTACCGAAAGCATCGTAGTTGTCACTGGAAGCACCTTTTCCTCGAACAACCTTGCCAGCGTCGTCGACTAAAATCCAGGCATGTGAAATGGGATTTTACGACTTAGGCATACCGTCATATTCCCTCCGTCTCGCTCGGTTAACTGGGATTTCAACAGGTGTAGTCGCTTCACATGGGTCACTAATGCCGTGCTTGTTCTCAGCTAGGACGCGGAACTCGTAGGAATGTTTCTGCTTGAGGCCTTCGACGGTGAAGTAGGTGAATCTCGACCGTGCACACGGCGCCCATTGCCCGGTCCCGCTCTCTCGCTTCTCGATGATGTAGCCGGTGACGAGGGAGCCTCCATCGAGGTTCGGAGGCTTCCATGAGAGGATAACTGCTTCATCGAGGATGTTCTCGACAATAGGGAACCGTGGTGGCTCGGGACGGTCGGCGACGGTTACTCTTACACTACCAGTATCCGAGCCGACATTGTTGTGTGCGAGCACGCGGTATTCGCCGGCATCTTCCCTGGAGGCGCCGGAAATCTTGAGGACGACAAACTTGTCATCCGTCTCAATCGAGTATTTTCCGCCACTGGTGATGTTCTCGTCGTCCTTGTACCAAGCTGCGGTGCACGCTGGATATGCCTTGTATGGTATCCTGAGTTCAATGGTCGACGACTTTTCAACTTCGATGCCGGTGTGGTAGCGAGGAGGCACGAAGAGTCGTGGCTTAGCTAAAAGAGGACTCGTTTAGGAACGTCTTAGATTTGTGAATGGCTATTTGTGGGAACTTACAGCTGATCTTGAGCGATGCCCTTGTCGTGCGCGTTCCCTTGGGGTTTGTGGCCTTGCAGGTGTACTCGTCCTCGTCTTCCAGGTGCAGGTTTCGGACAATGAGAACCTGCTTTGTTCCCTTGTCGAGGATGGTGAACTTGCTGGTCTCGACGAGTTCCTTCGACCCGCGGAACCAC
The DNA here is from genome assembly GCA_020875895.1 of Aphelenchus avenae. Taxonomy (NCBI): domain Eukaryota; kingdom Metazoa; phylum Nematoda; class Chromadorea; order Rhabditida; family Aphelenchidae; genus Aphelenchus; species Aphelenchus avenae. The sequence continues at coordinate 330,249 of JNEY01000056.1, forward strand.
GAGAACTCCGGCTTAGGCGTACCGGTGATTTCGCACTCAAACGTCACAGTTCCACGATCTGCCCCAAACTGATCGCGCAGCGGCGTCACGACTTCGGGTGCCTGACCGCCAGCGGACGGAGTGAACTTGTAGTTTGAGCTAAAATTATCTAGCTTTAGGAGTTACAAACAATAACATCGTACATCACGGCAGGTTCGGAATCGCCAGCATCGTTGACAGCGAAGATTCTGAAGTCGTAGTCCCGACCATCAATGAGGTTACCGACGTTTAGCGATGTGCTAGGCGACGGCGCCTGCGTGCTTTTCTGCCAGAACTCTGCAACATCTTCTGTTAGGGTTGGAAACGATGCCGCCACTATACCGCTTCCGGATTCTCGCTTCTCCACCATGTATCCGCGAATGCGTCCACCACCGTCGGACTCTGGTCGTTGCCAGGACACCACGGCGTAGTCAGGTCCGACGTCAAATACGGTTGCATTGATGGGTGCCGACGGCGGTCCGTAAGGCAGCCGAGCAACAATGGGTGAGTCGCACATGAGCGGTGGGCCCTGTCCGTTGGCGTTACACGCGCTGACCCGGAACTCGTACTCATGGTCGGGGAAGAGGCTGGATGCGATGAATGACAACTCACGCACAGCAGATGCGACAAGCGTCCATTCGTCTTTCTGTGTGTCACGCTTCTCCAGAACGTAGTTGGTAATCGCCGAGCCACCGTCATTCTAAACTTGCTTTTAGCCGTTTTCGACGCACCTGAACGTACAACTGGTGGCTTCCATCCGACAGTCGCCTGATGCTGGTTGATGTTCGTGATCTCCAACGGTCCTTCAGGGACCGACGGCAGGCCACTGACGTTGATCCAGAACCCACAAGAGGCCTGACCGCTCTCGTTCGATACAGTATACTCAAAGCGTCCAGTTTCGTAGTTATGCAGTTCGGGAATGGTAATGAGGACGTGGTCGTCGAAGTCGACCACTTTGATGGTCGGCGACTCTGGCTTCACTTCAACGCCATTCAACGTTAGACGGTGCGTGAACGGCGCTGAGCCGCTGAAGTAGATCTTCATGCGGACCATTTCTCCTTCGGGATAGACGGCATTTGGCGGATGCTTCTCAATCAACGGAGGAGCTGAAACGCACGAATTATCCGCGAATGCCCTGCACACTCGAAGAGCATACATACCTTGGACTTTAAGCGTCGCTGTCGCGGAGTCAGTGCCAAATACGTTTGCCACTTCACACGTGTAGTCGCCGGCATCAATGTCCCAGACTTCCTTGATGATCAACCGATACGTTCCATCCTTGACTTCAGTGCGGTAACGAGAACCATCAGGGAGCTCTCGTCCGTTCTTGAGCCACCTTGCTGTTGGAATGGGTCTACCGACGGCTTCGCATTGGAAGACAGCTCGCATGTTGTACGGCACGGCGGTGTCCTCCGGTTTTACAACAATGTGTGGCTTAGATCCAGCCATTTCCTGGATCTTGATGGGTCCGGAAGGTAGCGAAGGAAGACCTCGTCCATGTGCATTGATGGCGATGGTACGGAACTCGTACTCGTGATACTCCTTCAGGTTCGGCACGGTGAATTCTGGGTTCTGGACGTTGTAGTCGTTGACCATGACCCAATTGTTTTTGCCGATCTCGCGCTGCTCCACTGCGTATCCAGTGATTTTCGAGCCACCGTCGTCCACGGGTGGGCTCCAAGTAAGCGTCACGTGATTGGCGCCAATAGAGTCAGCATGGACTTGGATCGGAGGTCCCGGTGGGCCGTGTCGTTGCCGCAACTGTACGCGATCGGACGGTGGCGACGGCTTGCTCCAGCCTGCTGCGTTCTTAGCAATCACACGGAACTCATATTCGCCCATGTCACGAAGGTTCGACACTTTGAAGTGCGTGTCCGTGATGAGGTCCTTGTTAGCCGTGACCCACTTGTGCGAGTGCGCGTCTCGGTACTGCAAGTTGTAGCCGAGAATCTTGGAGCCACCGTTGGACGCCGGAGGTTCCCACTCGACGTCGGCCCAGTTGCGGTCCATGTCGCGCACGGTGGGCTTGTCGGGCTGGCCTGGCACGTTGAACTGGTACTTTGCGACGATCGGTTCGGGCATCTCCAACGGGTCCGAGATGCCGTACTGGTTCTCAGCGCGAACTCGGAATCGGTACCGTTCGTTCTCGATGAGATCAGTTACCTAAACGCATTGTGATCTTTGGGAGCTACCACACATGAACCCACCAGACAGTCGGTGTTGCGCACAAACGATGAGACTTTTTCCCAATTATCAGAGCTTCCACGACAACGCTCAACGATGTAGTTGGTGATAGGCGCTCCTCCATCGTCCTTCGACGGCTTCCACGTCAACTTGCATGATTCTGGACAGATGTCGTCGGCCTCTAGCGGTCCTTCTGGTGGTGACGGACGGTCAACGACCTTGAATCGCAGCTCAACGCTGTCTGAGCCCAAGTCATTTTCCATCTAAAGGGACATAATAGTATCAATACGCTGAAGCACACAACTTATTGGACTTACCCTAACGGTGTAGGTGCCGGAATCGCCACGCTCGCATTTCTTGTAGGTCAGCTGCGTGAGGAAGTCTGAGCTCTCAATCACAGCTCGAGAATCGCGCTCGTCGAACGGAACGCCGTTTCGGCTCCATACAATTTCGGGACGCGGACTTGCTGCGTAGGGCACCAGGATATTGGCTGGCTCTCCGGCAAATGCGGTGATATCGCGGCCAAGCATTCCCATCGAGATAATGGGTTTCGAAGCAGCATGTGAGGCGGTAATGGGCACTGAGTTCTGACTGTATTCTCCCTGACCAGCGGCGTTAATCGCAGCCACGCGGAATTCGTAGGTGCGGTGCGGCGTAAGACCGGTTACGCGGTAGCGTGTGTCCGTTATGTTGCCGTAAGCAGCCTTCTCCCATGGTGCATTCGAACCGGCTTCGCGCTTCTCGAGAACGTAACCAGTGATAGGGGAACCACCGTCGTCCAACGGTCGCGTCCATTGCAAGCTGATAGCGTCATCGGAGGTGTGCGTCGGTTCCGGTGCACCAGGCGGTCCAGGAGGATCTTCAAAGAAGGAACTTAGTGGTTGTCCGTTAAGGAATTTTGGATTATGTAGCTTGCATATACTTACCGAAGGGATTCTTCGCTACCACCGAATCGTCGGCATCAAGAGGTTCGCCAATGCCGTACTGGTTCTCGGCACGGACTCGGAAATCGTATGCGGTGCCGTTCTGTAGGCCGCGCACGCGGAAGTTCGTGCCGGTCGGCTGACCGACCTTCTCCCATTCACCGGTCCTGGGGTTCTTCTTCTCGACGACGTAGTTGGTAATCTCACCGCCACCGTTGTCCTTTGGCGGAAGCCAATGCAGCGTGATCGCCTCACCGCTAATGTCGGAGAAGGTAATCGGTCCGGTTGGCTTTCCTGGCGCGTCGAGCACATTTACTCGCAACTTAGCGAAATCCTTTCCGAAGCGGTTATGCGCGACGATCTTATACGGGCCTGCATCCGAACGCTTCGAGTTCACCGTAGTAAAGACAATCTTGTCGTCGTCCACTTGGATCGTAGTACGGTCGTCCTCGAATATCGGCGTAGTGCCATTGAACGCATCGATAATCGGTTTTGCGCTACCGGCAGTGTACGGAATGGTGAAGGTTATGGTTTCGCCCGCGCGGACAGTAATGTCCTTAAGACCGGATAGGTCAAGGATAGGCCGGCTAGGCTGATCCTGCAGCAGCACCATATCGGATGGCTTAGAAGGCTCGCTCTCTCCTGCGCGGTTGACTGCGATGATACGAAACTCGAACTGCTCCTTCTCGGGCAGATTTTCGACTGTGAACCTTGTATCCTAAACAATAAACTAGTGTTGTTTGTATCTCTTGCGTCAGCTAACCTTGACTGGCCTGGATGTGGATCGCGTCCAGTCAGTATCGCCCACTTTACGCTGCTCCACGAGGTATCCCTCGATAGGTGCGCCTCCGTCGTTGATGGGCCTATTCCAGCTCAGTGCTACGGAGTTCTTCGTGACAGCACCGATTCGAGGCTGGTCAGGAGCGCCAGGCGGTTCTAAGAAGGTACGAATTAATCTCGCTAGCTACCACAGCGAAGTGCTTAAGGCGTACTCACTTACCCACAAATGGACGGCACGTGACTGGCTCGCATCCACTGCTAGGCGGTCCTTCTCCCGCTGCGTTTACGGCCCTCACGCGGAACTGGTAGGTTTCTCCTTCGGCTAGTCCTGTGACGGTAGCCGAAGTTGTGCGTACGAGACCAAGGCTCGTCACAGGCGCCCAGTCACCACCGCCACGCTTCTCGAAGCGCTCAATGACGTATCCAGTGATAGGCGATCCGCCGTCATCCCTCGGTGGGTTCCATTTCAGCGAGACCTGGTTCGAATCGTAGCCAGTAACATCCGGTGTGGATGGAGCTCCCGGAGGATCTAGAATTGTTTATACGTCATGAAATTGCGTGAACGTAACCCTTACTGAATGGATCCTTCGCAGTGACCGGATCGCCATTAAGAGGCTGGCTCAGACCGACGACGTTTTCAGCAAAGACACGGAACCTGTACTGCTTGCCGTTCTCCAGACTGCGGACGGTATGGCTCAGCAACGACGTCGTCTCCGGTACCTTCTCCCAGTAGGAAGAGCCAAGCTCCTGATACTCGATACGGTAGCCGGTAATTTCGGCTCCGCCGTTATCCTTTGGAGGCTTCCACTGGAGCGTGACTGATCGCCTCGTGGTAGCAGGGTAGGTGATTGGTCCTTCGGGAGCGTCTGGCTTGTCGACCACTAAAATGACAACGTTTGGAGGTAGAGTTGTGCAAAAGGTACCTAGGTAGTCGTACAAGAACAATGCTTTACCTGAGATGCATACTCGAGCCTCGGCACGGCCTTGCGAGTTCTCCGCGATGATGCGGCACTGGCCAGAATCAGAGCGCTTGCTGCTGGGTACGTAGAGTCTAGTGACGTCCTTTGTGGTTTCGACGTTGCTCAACGCTACTCCGTCCTTCGTCCACTTTATTTCGGGCGCGGGAGATCCGACGTATGGGATGGTAAGGTCGATTGGGTCGCCAGCCTTCACTCGGATATCCTTGCCATCGATATCGATTTCGAAGCGAGGTGCCTCGAACATCGGTTTGGCGAAGGCGAGTTCAGAAGGATCCGATGGTTTTCCAGGCCCGGCTTTGTTGACTGCGACAACACGGTACTCATAGCCGTGGCCCGGGGTTACACGATCGTCCGTGTACTTAGTGCCTTGCACCGGTGCCGTGTTCACCTTCACCCATCGACCGGTCTTCTGGTCCTTACGCTCGATGTCATAGTGGGAAATAGGGTTGCCACCGTCATCGCGTGGTGGATCCCACTTGAGGTCGATGTGATCGACGTCATGATCGGTGATTTCAGGCTAAATGCGTCGCATTAAACCATCTAGAAAAATTTGCTTACCTTTCCAGGCTTGCCAGGAGTTCCGAACGGATCCTTTGCCACGACGGTCGAGTCGGTGACAAGAGGGTCCGAACGGCCGAGTGCGTTCTCTGCAGAGACTCGGAATTCGTACTCGTGACCTTCATGCAGCTTCGGAACGGTACAGCTTGTGCCGACCACGAAGTTCGAGACGGGCACCCAAGTGCTGCTATGAATCTCGCGACGCTCGACGACGTAGTTGGTGACCTCGCTGCCGCCATCGTCCTCAGGAGGGCTCCACGACAGCTTGCACGAGTCCTTTGTCACGTCGTCCACTTGAAGCGGTCCCTTCGGTGGCGAAGGTCGGTCTGAAAATAATGTTTCATACAGGCATGACGACACGATTGACCATACCTTGGACGATGATTTCGAATATGCCTTCGTCCTTTCCGACTTCATTCTCCAGATAGAGCTTGTAGTGGCCGCTTTCGGAGCGCTTAGCAGAAGGGAAGAAGATCGAAGTGGTTCCTTGTTTGACGTCGAGGATTAGCTGCGGGTGAAGGTTTCCGACACCTTCGATGGTCCAGTTCACAGATGGTTCTGGAGCCCCGACGAACTGTACTTCCATGGTCATCGAGTATCCGGCCTTTATCTTGTGCTTCCGAGTCTGAACAGAGAATGTAGCTGGACCAAGTGTGTCTGCGGCTACCTGGGTCAAAATCTGCGGCTTCAAGAAGCGTGCTTTTGCCATTTGCGATGCAGAAGGCGGCGATGGGTCTGACGGGCCTGCGTCATTGACTGCTGTAACGCGGAACTCATATTCTCCTCCGGTCCGCAGTCCGGTAACGGAGAGCGACGTGCTTGGAGTGTGTCCAACGTCGATCCACGCGGTGGACCCCTTCTCTCGCTTTTCGACGATGTAATGCTTGATGGGCGAACCGCCGTCGTTGGCTGGAGGCTTCCAAGCGACATCGATGCGATTTTCATCCCAGTCGACTATTTCCGGCGCTTCTGGTGCATCGGGGATATCTTAAATCAGCGGGTTTGGCATGTAAACAAAACGAAGTTTCTACTGAGCAACCGTTGTGCTTACCGAACATGTTCTTGGCGGTGATCTCCTTATCGGTTTCCAAGGGCTTGGATTCTCCCATCATATTTACGGCCTTTACTCGGAACAAATACTGTTTGTTTGGCGTAAGCTTCGTGACTTTCATCTGGCAGTCAGGCGAAGTTCCGACCTCCTGCCAAGTGCCACGGCTAACGTCCATCTTCTCCACGATGTAATGCGAGATCTCCGATCCGCCGTTGTCAAGCGGCGGCTTCCAGCTTAGGTTGCATCCCTCCTTGTGAATATTTGATGGCTGCAATGGTCCTTCTGGCGTTCCAGGGACGTCGATCACGGTGACATTGCACTTTCCGCTGTCCGTACCGTACTCGTTCTGGACGGTGATCGAGTAGGAGCCGGTGTCGCCACGAACGCTTGAGATAATGTTGATCTCAGATCGGTTGTCCTTCACGACCAGCTCAGCGTGATCGGTGCCGTTGAAGGACACGTCATTTACTCGCCAGGAGACAGTCGGAGCAGGTTCACCCTCGAAGTTGACCTCGAGATGAATGGGTTGTCCGGCCTTCACTCGAATGTCCAAAAGGCCGCTGAGGTCAAGCTTGGGAGCCACTTAACGAGTTATGTTACCAACGGATTTTGCGGCCGGACTTACGCTTCCTTGGCTTCGCAACCTTAGGTTCCGTTGGATCCGAAGGTTCGCCGGGGCCAGCCTTGTTGACCGCCTTGACCCGGAACTGGTACGTTTCGCCTGGAATAAGGCCATCGGCAGTGCCCTTCGTTTGGTTGCCGGGAACGGTGGTGCACGGGGTCCAGTCACCGAATTTGTCCTTCTTCTCGATAACATAGTGGTCGATAGGAGCACCGCCGTTGTTGGCCGGTGGCTTCCACTCGAGGTCCATGTGGTTCTTGTCCCAGTCGACAACCTTGACATCTTCGGGCTTGCCCGGCGTGTCCCAAGGATTCTTGGCAACGATAGCCGTGTCCGTGGCGAGCGGCTTGGATTCACCCTGACGATTCACGGCCTTCACGCGGAACTTGTATTCGTGTCCTTCGTTTAAACGGCCGACCCTGAGGGTTTTGTCCGGCGTCTCACCGCACTAAAGGCAATTGTTATGGACAGTAAAAAGTCGTCTGATGTAGTTGCAGCCGATTAAGTCACGTACCGGAACCCATTTCCCGTTGTCCTCTTGCTTCTCGACAACGTAGTGCGTAATCGGTGAACCACCGTCGTCATCTGGAGCGTACCACTTAAGCACAGCACTGTCCTTGGTAACGTCGTTGACGTCAAGGGGTCCCTTCGGCTGACCAGGTACGTCTAAACGTAGCGCTTAGCGAAAGACCCATGTGAATTTGCTCACCCAGGACGATTACTTTGACTTCGGCCTCGTCTTTTCCGTGCTCATTAGTGGCAACAATTTTGTACGTTCCGCTGTCCACGCGTTCTGCGTCGCGCGTACGCAGCTTCGTGTTATTGTCGGTAGTGTTGTCGATCTTCGTTCGATCCGCGGTAGTTAGCGGAGTATCGTTGATGAACCACTGAATCTTGGGATTCGGTTCTCCTTCGACATTCACATTGAAGTCGATGAGTTCACCCTTCTTTATGCGCACTTCGTTCAGCGTGCTGCGGTCAATCTTTGGCGGCACTGAAAATTATCACTGTTTTGTCCGACGTTCTGACTTGACTTACGTCTCCTCGACTTTGCCAGAAGGGTACGGCTCGGGTCTGACGGTGCAGACTCTCCAGCCTTGTTAACGGCCTTGACACGGAACTGGTACGTCTTGCCTGCGACAAGGCCGTCCACGGTAGCCTCCAACTGGCCAGCTGGGACTTCAGTGGCATATTCCCAGTCTCCGTTTCCCATCTTCTTCTCAACGACGTATTTCTCCAGTGCGGCACCACCGTCCTAAACGGATTTTGCACAGTGATCCTTCGCGCTATATCGCATCCGACGTTAGATACTGCCGAAGGGACTCACGTCTGTCGGTGGCGTCCACTTAAGGTCAGCATGGTCTTTGTCCCAGTCGACGATATCGGGGGTTCCAGGTCGATCTGCAGTGTCGTACGGATCCTTTGCGACAATCGGCTTCGATGCTTCAAGCGGATCGGACTCGCCGTAGCGGTTTACCGCTTTCACTCGGAACTTGTACTCGTGCCCGGGAGTGAGGTCGGTCACATCGAACTTGGTATCACGTGCTTCACCGCACGGCTGCCAGCGTCCGGTTGCCTGATCCTGCTTCTCCACCACGTAATGCGAAATATCCGCACCACCGTCGTCTTCCGGCGGCTTCCAGTCCAGTGTGCATCCGTTCTTGTGGATACCCGTAACGTTCAGTGGTCCTCTGGGGTCGCCCGGTCGGTCGAGGACGATGACCTAAGCAAGGCAGGCCATATTCGTAGTGATAACCAACAACTTGCCTTAACGGGAGCGGTGTCCATGCCGCTGTCGTTCTTCGCTGTGATGTTGAAGATACCAGTGTCGCTGCGCAGCGCGCGCTTGACGACAAACTTTGTTCGGTACTCGATATTGTTGATCTTCACACGGTCGTCCGACTCCAGCGGCTTTCCTTCGAAGTCCCAGAATATATCCGGTGGCGGCTCGCCGGAGACGGGAATGTCCAGCTGGAAGGACTGTCCGGCTCGCACCTTGATCTCTTCGATAGCGCTACGATCGATTACCGGAGGAACTGGAACATAGTTTTATTCATTTAATTTATCCTGGCAAGTACCGTTTCGTGCCTTCGCTGTGATCATATCCGACGGGTCAGACGGTTGGCCTTTACCAGCCTTGTTTTTGGCAATGATGCGGAATTCGTACTGCTCGCCTTCCGTAAGATTCGGCACGGTTGCGGTCAAGCAGTCGGCAGGGACCGTCAATGCCTCCTTCCATGTGGGGTCGAACTTGCCCTTCATTTCTACGATGTATTCCTCAACAGGCGCTCCTCCGTCGTTTGCGGGCGGAGTCCACTTGAGGTCTGCATGGTCCTTGTCCCAGTCAGTGACTTCCGGTTTTCCCGTCTTTCCGGGCGTCTCATAGGGCTCCTTCGCGATTATCTTCTCGAAGGTCTCCAGTGGCTCTGACTCTCCTTCAGCGTTTACGGCGGAGACGCGGAACTTGTATTCATGGCCAGGAATGAGGCCTTCGATGGTGGCCTTTGTCTCGTCTCCGTTGACCTTGCCAGCTGGTACCCAGCGTCCGGTGGCCGTGTCCAGCTTTTCCAGCACGTAGTTCTCAATGGGAGTGCCGCCGTCGTCCGCGGGAGGCTTCCAGTCCAGAGTCACTCTGTCTGCATGCACATCCGAAACATTCAGTGGTCCTTCGGGTGCCGATGGTTTGCCTAAAAGCTTGCCGCGTTTGATTGTCGTTTCAAGAATTGTTAGGCTGCTAAGAAGAGAACTTACCAATCACGGTGACCTTCACACTGACGGAGTCTTGTCCATTCTCATTTTCGGCCTTGATAGTGTAGACGCCGGAGTCCTCACGTTCCATGCTTTTGATTTGCACTTTCGAACGGTAATCAGAATCGTCGATTTTGACGAGATGTTTGCCGCCAGGATGAATGACGCTACCGTCCGGATAGTACCAGGTTGGCCTTAGCCGGAGGTTCGCCTTCGATCGTGACGTCGAAGTTCACCATCTGGCCGGCCTTGATTGTGACAGGGCTAAGCGGCGAGATCTTCGGTGGCACTAAAATAAAGAAGTTTCGAATGGGTCTTTGGACGAACTGCAAAAAAGGACAATAACTTACAGTTCCTAGGTTTTGTGACCACGGGCTTGCTGGATCCAGATGGGTCCGACGGTCCGCCTTTGTTGACGGCGACGATTCGGAACTCGTACTCTTCTCCTGCGGTGAGATCAGGTACAGTCGCCTCGGTTTTATCTCCCGGTACGGTGATAGCAGGCTCCCAGCGACCGTATTTGGTGCGCTTCTCAATTTGATACTCCTCGATAGGTGCACCGCCGTCGGACGCGGGTGGGTCCCACTTGAGGTCCACGTGATCCACATCCCAATCTGTTGGCACTGGCGTGCCTGGCTTGTCCGGACGCTCGTACGGGTTCTTCGCCTCGGTACCGGTCTCGGTCTCCAGCGGATCCGATTTTCCTTCCGTGTTAACCGCCTAAAGTGCAGATTGGCATAGACGGACTTGTCAAGTAGTCTGGTTCGTACGGATACTGACTTACTCGAACGCGGAACTGATACGTGGAGCCTTTCTTTAGCCCATCAGCGACAAAATGCGGATCATTCGACTTTCCCACGGGCAACCAAATCCCGTCACGTTCGTCCATCCGCTCGATTTCGTAGTGATCAATGGGCTCACCACCGTCATCTTCTGGTGGCTTCCAGTCGAGGGTCATGCGGTCTTCGAAGACGTCGGACACTTCCAACGGTCCCTTTGGTTTACCAGGTTTGCCCTTCACGGTAATCTAAAGAAACGCACTTAGCATAAAATAAATGACATGTGTTATACCTTGATCGTGACCGAATCAGTACCGCTGTCGTTTGTGGCGGTTATCGTATACGAGCCGGTCATCTTACGCTCAGCTTTGCCGATGGCGAACTTGCTGAGGTAGTCTTCGTTCTCGATGGCAGCATGGTCAAGCGGTCCATCATTGTAGGTCCACTTAACCGTGGGCGCAGGTTCACCGTCTATGTGAACGTTGAACTTCAGCTGGGCGCCTGATTTCACAGCTGTATCTTCCAAATCTTCGCGATGGATGTACGGGGCCACTGAATCACTTGGGCAGTTAACATGTCTTAAGCGTCAGTGAACTTACGATGCCTGGGCTTCGCCATGCAAGCGTCCGTGGGATCCGACGGCTCGCTCAGTCCGGCCTTGTTCTTAGCCATGACGCGGAACTGGTATTCCTCGCCTTGCTTCAGACCGGCAATCGAAGCCTTATTTGTACCTACTGGCACGCGCTCTGCTTCTTCCCAACGGCCGGTCTTGTCCTTCTGTAACCATGTACGTGTTATTTTGAAAAATTTGTTCTGGCTCAAACCTTTTCGATAATGTACTCCTCGATAGGAGCGCCACCATCATTGGGCGTCTTCCATTCGATGTCAATGCGGTCCTTGTCCCAGTCGACAACTTTGGGCTTTTCGATCTTGTCGGGCACCTCGTAGGGGTTCTTAGCCAGCGTGGGGTCCGTAGTCGTAAGCGGATCCGACTCGCCTTCCTTGTTCACGGCCCGCACTCGGAACTGATAGGAGTGTCCTGGCTGCAAGTTCTGCACCTGGAAGTTGGTGCCATCGGAGCGTCCGCAGGGCACCCATCGACCGGTCTCCAGGTCCATCTTCTCGATGTCGTAGTGGTCAATGGGCATGCCTCCATCGTCCTCCGGCGGCTTCCAGTCAAGCGTGACGCGATCTTCGAACACATCGGACACCTCTAGTGGACCGCCAGGTGCGGATGGCTTGCCGATCACAATCACTTCAACGCCGTGAGTGTCGGTGCCGCTGTCGTTGGTCGCCGTCAGTACGTACTTGCCCGCATGTTGGCGGGTGGCATTCCGAAGAGAGAAGTTCGTCTTATAGTCTTCGTTAGTGATCTGAAAAAGAAGAAATATCCAAGCCAAAGCAAAAGGTCAAGAACAGGGAAATAAAATAGCCTTTAAGTCCCTGTACTGTTAGACTGCTAGTTAAAGTATTCAACTGGTTAGGGCTAAAACCTACGCGAATCTTGGCATCCTTATCATCAATCGGCTTGTCATTGAACGTCCATACGCACTTCGGTGGCGGTTCGCCGGTAACCGGCACTTTGAAGTCAACGTTTTGGCCCACCTTGATGGTGACCGTCTTCATCGCGTCGCGATCAATGTGCGGTCGTTCTAAAGTTCTAGCGTTAACACATGCGCACACCCTTATAATCTTACGATTTCTCGCTTTTGCGATCATTTTGCGACTCGGGTCCGACGGTTCACCTGGGCCGGCCTTGTTCACAGCTTTGACGCGGAATTGGTACTCTTCGCCCTCCTTCAGTCCGGTTACGGTAGCGGCGCATTCAGGTCCGACCTTTGCGCACTCTTTCCAGTCGCGGTCATGCTTGCTCTTCTTCTCGATGATGTAGTTCGTGATTGGAGCGCCACCGTCCTAAAATCCGTCGCTCAGAAAGAGGCGAAAAGAAATATAACGTATCCGACGCTCATAACACTTACACTGGCCGGCGGATCCCATTGAAGATCGGCTCGGTCAGCATCCCAGTCGACAATATCGGGTGCGCCGCATTTTCCGGGCTCGTCGTACGGATTCTTCGCTACAGTGTTGGATTCGGTAGTTAGCGGCTCGGAAGCGCCCTCCTTGTTGACGGCTTTCACGCGGAACTGGTATGACTGACCCTTCTTCAGGCCTTTCACCTGCGCATTAGTGTCCTTCACCTTTGCGCAAGGCACCCAGCGTCCGGTTTCGGTATCGAGCTTCTCCACTTCGTAGTACTCGATGGGCTCGCCACCGTCATCATCCGGCGGCTTCCAGGCCAAGTCGCAGCTGTCCTCCATGACGTTGCTCACTTCTAGTGGGCCCTTCGGTTTGCCCGGCTTGTCGAGTACGGTAAGGTCGGCCGTTTCTGCATCTTCTCCCGATGCGTTCTTCACCGTCAGTAGGTATGCGCCGCGATCGGCTCGTACGCAGGACGGAATGCACAGAATGGTGTGGTCGTTCTTCTTCGTGTCGATTTGAAGGTTCTGCGCCAGTTCAAGCGGCTGCTTGTTCTTGAACCATTGCACGTCCGGGGCAGGTCGTCCGCCGAACTTCACGTTCCATCGTGCAGTTTGACCAGCACGCACGACGAGGTTCTTGAGAGCGTCGTGGTCTAGCCATGCGGGAACTGAAAGTAAGAATGCAAGCATAGTTCATAGCTATAGGTGACAGGGATAAGAGCTGGGGGGTAAAATAAAACAATTTGAACTTACCGAACTTCGGTTCAGCAACAACACGATCGCAGGGCTCGCTGGGCTGACCAGGTCCTGCCTTGTTCTTGGCCTTGACGCGGAACTGGTACTCTTGACCCTCCTTCAAGCCGGTCACTGTTGCCTTAGGAGCTAAAATGTCCCTTTGAACACGATCGACAAAAAAACCGCTTACTTTTCGAGGTGGCCACCTGCACCCAGTCCTTAGAGTGTGGATCTTTCATCTCGATCAAGTACTCATCAATCGGCGCTCCTCCGTCCTTCGTTGGCGGATCCCACTCTAGCGATACTCGGTCGGCATCAACGTCAGTTACGTGCGGTCGTCCTGGCTTTCCGGGTGCGTCGAAGGGATCTTTGATGGTGACATGCTTGTCGGTTCCCAACGGATCCGACTCTCCCTCATTGTTGACGGCTTTCACACGGAATTTGTAGTTGCCCTTGTTCTTCAGTCCCTTGACAGTGAGCGTCGTCTGTCCAGCGGGTACGGTGCCAACTGGTACGAATTTGCCCTTCTCGTCCACGTCCTGTGCTTCAACTACATAGTTGATGAGCGGATCTCCGCCATCGTCCTTTGGAGGTTTCCATGACAGTGTGCATCCTTCCTTGTTCACGTCAGTAATGTCAAGCGGACCCTCCGGAGGAGCAGGTCGGCCGACTACCGTGACACTTGCTGAAGACTCTACTTGGCCGCTGGGATTCTTCAACTGAAGAGTGAAGCGACCGGAGTCTCCACGTTCAGCGTTTTCGATCTGTAATAGAACATGATGGGCCTTACTGGATTTTCGACTTACCTTAAGGATCGTCTTGCCCTTCTCGGTGCTCAGCTTTACTCGGCCTTGAGCCTTCAGCGGCTTGCCATTAACAACCCACGATGCGGTAGGTAGCGGCTCTCCGGCAATGGGAATTTCGTACTTAATAGTCTCGCCGACTTTCAAACGAAGGTCCTTGAGGCCGCCCTGGGTGAACGCGGGCGGTGCTGAAAACTTATGTAGTTCAGATGGATAAAACCTAACTCACAGGGTTTAGCCTTGATCTTGTGCGATTTGCCGTGGTCGCATGGGTCGCCGGGGCCTGCCTTGTTCACGGCCTTAACGCGGTAGTAGTACTCCTTTCCTTCCACCACTTTGTCGTCCACAATCTGGTGTGCGCCAGCGCCTTCCGCGGGTACTTCACCGACGACGTTCCAGTCCTTCGCTGACTTGTCCCGTCGCTCCACGATATACGACTCTACAGGTGCTCCACCGTCGCTCTCTGGTGGATCCCACTGGAGTGTCAACGAGTTGGCGGAAATGTCGGCAGCATCCATGTGCCTCGGTTTTCCGGGTACAGCTAAGCGGAACACTTTAACCAGGTTGTTAGCGCTTGCCTACTGTATGGGTTCTTCGCGAGGATTGTTTCGCCAGTCAGCGGGTCGGACTCGCCAATTTCGTTGACGGCCTTGATGCGGAACTTGTATTCGCCGTGCTCCTTCAGGTCTTTCACCTAAATTGCCATATCTATGCCGCTATTCTATGCTGCGCGTACCGCGAATTCGGTGCCTTTGGTTTCGCCAATTTTCTTCCACTTGCCGGAGCGGCCCTCCTGCATCTCAACAACGTATCCGCGAGTTGGGCACTGCTCATCCGGGTCTGCTGGCTTCCACTTGAGCTTGCAGCTTTCCGCTGTTACATCCACCGTCTCGAGTGGACCCTTTGGCACCTTCGGGACGTCCCTGATCCACATCTCGAAGGGTGCGAGTGCTGAACCGCCGGTATTGCTGAGCTCAAGTGCCCATTTGCCAGTGTCGTCCTTCTTCGGGTTCTTGAAGATTATTTCGGCCACGTCGCCGTTGATGACCACTTCGACCAAGTCCTTCATCTTGTCGAGGTCTACCGGCTTTCCGTTACGCATTAGCACCGGCTTGGGGTCGCCTCTACGAGTGCCCTTTACTTGGAAGGGCACCTGAATCTTTTTAGGCTTGCCCGCATCGCACTCGAACTTCTGCGGCTTCCAGTTGAGCACTGGCTTCTTTTCCGCTTCCAGCACTTTGACGTAGCAGGATCCCTTCATGCCAGCCACTTCGATCTCGTACGTATCTGCCTCGTTCATCTCGATCTTGGAGATCTTCATGATGTGAACACCGCCTCGAGACTGCATTTCGAACTTTCCACCGGGCATCGACGATAACTGTTTCCCCTTGCGGTACCAAACGGCGGGCGTCTTCGTGTCTTTGGTTTCGCACCGGAGGTCGACGTCGTCTCGTTCGAACACTTCCATGTCCTTCAGTGGCACGAGGAACTTGTTCAAGGCTAAGGAGTGTTGATCACTACAAAATCATAAACTAACTGGCATACCTTCTACGATGAGCTGTGCCATGGTCTTGTCGTCTTTGGTCGTGCACTTGTATTCGCCGTGGTCCTCGATCTTACAGTTGGGGATGATGAGTCTCCGCTTACGACCCACGGCCTCGGTCTTGTAGCGTTTACCGTCGACGATGATTTTCTGCCCGTCGTGCCACCACTCTACAGCGGCGTCCTTGTCGTTGATGTCGCATTCAAAGGTAGCGCCTTCGCGTTCATTGGCACGTTGCGACTTGAGTGGCACGACGAACGTCTCTCGCGGTTCCTCCACGTAGAGTTGCACTTTGCTGTATACGTCGTCGTTGATCTTGGCCATCCATTCGCCGTGGTCCTGGTTCTCCACCACTTTGATGGTCAGGGAGAAGCGTCCCGTGGGATCCTTCTCGAAGATGTAGCGCGGGTCGTTGCTGCAACCAGTAATGTCAGTCAACACAAGCTGAATGAACGTGAGCAAGGAACTAAGCGACGATCAAAAGCACGTACTCGTCCACTGGTTTCCCATTCTTGTGCCAGACCAGCGGGGCTCGTGCGCTGTTGACCTTGCATGTCAGCACGCCTTGTTTCGTTCGGTAGACCTCCTGGGTGTTTGGCAACGGCGTAAGGAAGACGTATTTCATTGGCGGTTCTATACAAACACAGGTTAAACGTCGAGTTAGCAATGCATACGCGTACCAAGAACCGTGACTAAGCTGTGCGTCTTGACGCGGTTCGCTTCACAAGTGTACTTTCCACTGTCGTCAGGCTCAGGATTGTTTATGATGAGCGTGACGTTGGCCTTTTCCAAGACAATCTTGTACTTCAGCCCGCCGGAGAAGATTTCCTTGCCATCCTTGAACCAGCGAATCTTCGCGTTCGACTGCGAGTAGGTACACTTCAGCTCCGCGATTTTGTTGACCTTCTGCTGGAACTGAATCTTCTCCGGAAGTGGAACTTCCCACTTCTCGGGCCTCTTTCCAGGGAACAATGATTGTCTGCGTTCCGCTTCACTCGGAGGCTTGTCATCGGCTTCGCTTTTGTCGTCCTTGCCTACTTTGGAGCTAAACAGTGATGCATGTATTAGTGCTAAGAATAACGTGCAGTCAAAGCGCTTACCCACGCTTCAGCATGGACCTGAAGTCCAGGCCGGATTCCGCGGTGACGAGTAATTTTGCATCGCGAGAATCGCTTCCATTCGCGTTTTTGATTGTCAGGGTGTAAGGTCCCTCATCGGGATGACGGCATTTCCCAACCACCAATGATATGGTGCCCTCTTCACCATCTGTGAGATGCTTGATCCGTCCGCCTTGGGTGACTTCGCGGTTGCCCTTCTTCCACGTGAAGGTTGGTGCTGGGTCGCCTTCCACTTTGCATCGGATGATAGCGGTTTCGTCTGAAGTGCAAAGAGTAAAGAGAAGAGTTGTTCCTGGAGCTAGGGTTATTGCCCACGATTAGACGTTTGTCACTTACTTTCAACGACAGTTACACTTTCTGGAATGTCAACGATCTTCGCGGGAGTACCTGAGCCTCCTGCGGGCTTCAGCGGTGTGACCGGCTTGTCGAGAACCTCAGCCACTGACTCACGCCGCATGTCGACGCTGCTCCGCCGCTAAACGCAGCCACAGGAATTAGTGATATGTGCATCGTTAGATCAAACAAAGGTGAATGAGCGGAGACAGAGACACACAAATTTGACCGTCTAAACAAGACGAAGTAGCACAAAGGGAGGAGAGTAGGAGAAGAGGTACCCTCGATAGAGAGGAGCTTTCTCTCCTGTTGTATTGTTGAAGCTGCGTGGATTCTCTACGACTGCCGGCGCGTTCCACTTCCTCCCGCTCTTTCTGAGCCTGGATGGAGTCCTTCCGCTTCTGCGCATCCACGACTGGCGCATGGCTCTTCAGTTCAGGCTTATCCATGCCCTTTTCGCCTTCTTCCTTCTTCTGTTTTGGCGCCCTCTTGAGTTGGACCTGCTTGAACTCGGGCAGGTTGTCCTGCTTTTGGCCGACTTGGCGACCCTGAAGCCTATTGAGGGCCTCATTCGGCTTCTTCTGTGCTGCTGGAGGCTGCGGCTGAGCCGCAGCGGAAGCTTGCGCCTCTTTCGAGGGCTAAACGTCGTGAGTTGAAATATAGAGGCGAGGCAAGCCTCGGAAACAAACAGTGGCCGTACCGTTAGCGAACCGAATGGAAGTATAAAAGGAAATGAACGACAGAAGAGGAGACAATCAGCAACAAAATTGTATGTGACGTAAGATGAGTTGTCTGACATATTAGTAAGGTAAGGCCTACCCTGTCGAAGTCATCACTGCCACGTCTGCCGACTTGAAGGAAGGTAACCGAGGGTTTTCGCTCGGCATCGCCGTTTTCCTGAAGATCGGCACCTGTTAACAGGGGACATGGTTGACAGAGGAAGAAGCCATACAACCAAAGTGCTGGTTAGGAGACTCTGCAAAATGCCATCCTCAACCGTTAGAACACTGAGCTGACTCTCCGTCTCTACCTCGGTTTCATTGGTTTTCTTCGGAACGACCTTCTTCTTGACGACCTTCTTCTTTTCTCCATTTATATCTGTTCCGTTTCTCTAAACAAACCGACACGTATTAAAGACATTTGCACGTTCAACAGTGGTCTTCGCCAGACGTAACAACAAGACATGCACAAACCGTCGTTCTTTGCGTAACGGACGATGACATAGACTTGGACGACTTTGCCTTCCGCTCTGATCCGCTTGAACTCTAAAATCACATGCAAGCTTTTAACCAACGGCTTTAAGGGCATTAACCAAGGTTGTGCGCGAAATGAGCAAATCAGTGTAAGACCACAGCACAACAGAAGTTGTTATGAACTGAATAAATTATATGACCTCGGGCTTCTTTGCTGCTCTGCCAGCTTGTCCACGCGTGAAGGATGGCAATTCGGAGATGGATTCTGTGATCTCGTCTTCTGAGTCGCCTTCTGCGACGCTGTTCGATGACTTTGCGCCAGTATACGGCGACGGCTTCCCGTTAACCTCTCCAGATTTGCGAACCTGCAATGGGGAATGACAGTAGAAGGAGGATGTGGTTGAAAATAATTTAAGGTCCTTTATGTGAAAAGGTTAAGATTGTGTTAGCCTGTGGATTAGAAAACAGTGACGTTCGTAGAACGCGCAGTGAGCTCGGCGCCGCGCAGGAGGTGAGCGAAAGAGCTGGATGCTGTGGAGGATGAACAGTCGCGGGTGAGTGCGATAGCTTGTTGAAGTACTTTCTGCGACCTGTCGGCCAGGTTGCCACTTCCCGAGAGAATAGTCGAGTTCGAGATAAAAACTGACGACCTCCTCCACTCAAACCACGAAATGTTTGTCAATTTTGCCTACGCAAACTGCGTGGAAAAACGGCAGCGCTCCTCGACGACCATAGATTGATCCTTTTGTGACACCTGTCTTTACAACTTAAAATGCCCGTTTACCTCTTTTTTCAGGCTTTACTGAGTATCGTGGTGTTAGCGCATACTCTACCTACAAAGGGTCTCAAAGAGGCCTGGAAGCTATGCAGGCACCTTAAAGCCATTGCTATGCGCGGCGTAGAATTTTAGCGTGCTAGTTAGTGGGTGTGTGTGAAAGGGTCCGGCTCGCCACTTGACACTTCGAGGGACACTATGGATCCATCGTAAAAAGATCGTGGATACCTAGCTATACGCCTGGAAAGTGATACCGATCATTTTAGTTGACCGGAGTCAAGAACAAACTGCTAGTAGTGTTCTCGACAAGCACTGGTCCCGGAAGGGAACATTCACAAATAAGGTCGCACGAACAACCTTTCTGGATCACCATTCCTTCCCTACTGCAACCAATTTGTCACACTTTTTCCTGTGCGGGCCGGACTCCCACCCACCGCTGATAGCGTGACTTAATTTCTGGATGGCTTCAAATGGTTGAAATTCGTGAAAGTAAAGTACGATACCATAATTTCAAGCTGAAATGTTGCAATAGTCCACCAAATGGTTCGTAGAAGTTAATGCATTGACAGCGACAGCATTAGCGAGCTTCGATTCGCATTTTGCTGCAAGACGGTTTAGCAGTAAGGGAACGACTTCGCAAGCATGAGGCCCGCGGATCAAGCGCCGGAATGAAGGAACGCAACAGAGCGGATCTTTCAGAAAGGTTCCGCGTCAATTAAATTCACACAGAGTGACAACTGGCGCCGATTGGCATGGCATTAATCACGGCGAGAAAAACTCCCGAGAGTCCCAGAGAACGAACGCCAGCTAACGAGCCCGTTCGGCATCGACAAGAAGGTGGTCGGACGCAGTTAACCGGGTGCAAACGAGCATTTACTCGTTGTGCCAACGCAGGCAGTGGCCGCAAAAAGGCATACGGTTTACGAGAAGGATTCTCCGATCAAATTAAGTGCATGGTTCCGGGGTGTCTGCAACGAACTTGATTTTCAAAGCATCCATAAATTGGAAGAGCGCCCATGCAGGCATGCTTTTGGCAGAAATGATGATATGAAGACAGAGCCTGCGACGCACCAATTGTAATGTGGGAGTGTGGGTTAAACTGAGCTGGTATACCAGTGCAGAAGCGAACTAAGGCATAGGTGTCAAGTGGTCAGCGAAGAACCATTCAACGAACATAAGAAAGTTTGAATGTGCTGCATTCCACTAGCAGTGAGCCTACCGCGCTAACTAACCGATTTGGAGATCTTTCTGAGCTTGCGTGAGTCATCGTCTTTCTGACCGCCAGCCTTATGCGTCTTTGTATCAAAGTCGATCAACTCGCGGAGGTACTTCTCCTTGGCCTCGCCATTCGGCAACCGGCTGAGTACGAATGTATGAATCTGGGACAGCTTCCTTCCGCCGTACATAGCCGGCCCCGGTCGGCTGGACTCCGCGCTAGTACCCGCCTTAGAACTGTGCTTCAACGAAGAAGTAGAACACTTGCGTTCCGCCTTATTAGCACTGGACGAGGAACTGCCTTCGGTGGGAGGAGACATGACGCTCGTTTCCGAAGAGCCGCTCTCCAACGCAACTGCGGATGGTAGAGAAGGCGAAATTTTGACTGAGACAAATACTGTGAACAAATGTAATGTCAAACTCAAAATCGCGATGCACAAATGCTCACCCAGTGGGCGAAAGTCCCATCGATGAAGGACAAACCATTGGCTAAGTCCCAAAAATCAAAGGAGCAGAAGCTGCATGCAGAGGGGAATCACCGAGTGCGATAGGTATGGAAGGCGTGGGGGCTTGATCAATAGATGCGAATCTCGCGCTTGATCAGGATGTCATCTGATACCCTTCTGTTGCGCTCCTACCAGCCTCTAAGATATCAAAACAATCCGGAATTTTCGAAGGCTCTAGCTTTCTTAGATCGATTCAAATGCCGGAAACAGTGTGCAGAAAACAAGTGACGTAGTCGCACATGCAAAGGCGACCCGACCACTCTAGTCAAATAAAAAGGTTGCAGAATGACGACGTTGTAAGAAGGTTCGAGCTGCAGCTGGCGGGTGACACAGAAGTTTTTGCGAGCCAATGAGCACCCGGGAAGCCGAAGAATCTAAGTGATCACGGGTATCACCTGGGCGCGCAGGCCGTTCGACAACCGGCAGGAGACCATCAAGTGTGATGCGTGACATGTGATACTGTGCAAACTGCGTGCCTTGTGGCACGGAACGCGGATCAGCGGCGTATGAGCGTATAAAAGTGCGCGCGCGCGGTACAGATGCTCATTTTGTTACGTTCGGAAATGGTTCGAAACACTAACTTACCCCGTCAGAGGAGTCTCCCGGGCTCGGAACCTTCCTGTCCGACGCAGCCGATTGCCTTCGAGCCTCCTAGAAATTAAGCGTTTGCGTCGTTTACCTTTACTTAAAACTCAAATGAGTTTCATAGTCCTTACCTGATCCGCCGCGCGCTGTTTCTCTGGGACGGCCTGATCTGTCAGTTCTTCAGAAGCCTTTCGCTTGTGCGCTTCTTCCGCTTTTAGTGAATCCTTTCGGGAAGAGAGTGATTCGCGACGCTCCTCTCGTTCTTCTTCTTCTAGCAGCGAGTGAGTAAGCAACAGAATTAAAAAAAGATGTAGGCTTACGAGTTTTTTCGTACTTGACCATTGCCGAACTCTGCGCCTCACCGTACTCGCTCTTCGCAAGGCAAGTGTAGAGACCAGACTTTTGTTCACTCATGCTTCGAATTTCCAATCTCGAGATTCGGCCGTCAAAGGAGGAGGAATATTCGGATGAACGTTCGACGGTCTTTCCGTCTCTGAAATTTTCATCCTCGTACGGGCGGCCTTCGCCGACTCTTACTTAGTCCATGTGATTTTCGTCGACGAGTGGCACTGCCATTCACATTCCAGTCGTACTGTCTCTCCGGTGTGTCCGACCTAAAAGTGTGAGATCACGCCATAGTAGGGCATGGTGCAAGCTGCTATGAATGTGAGTAGAAAGCTCATACATCTACTTCTTCATTGAGACGGCCAATGTGCCTCTATTTCATAAGCTTTGTGCTCATGCACTGGTCACGCATTCTTTAAGTTGTGTGTTTGTGTGCATTTTGCTTTCCCAGAGCGGATCACGCCAACGGAGAGGCGGCGATTGCCGGACGCAACTTTCGTTCGATTCGAACACACGGCCCGCTATCAAGCGATGGCTTGCAGGTGGCTCTGCCCGCTCGCTGCATGCGGCTGCTCCTCACGAGGAGGCCAAGGAGGCCAACCGGGTGGCGCCTACGCAATACGCTGGACAATCGTCAAAGCAGCTATAAGGGCCACCTGTGTTCAGCATTCGCAGGCACTAATCGTGCTTACAGATGTCTCACGTTAAACAACCAACAGTCACATCACGCCGTGCCATTCATCCATGCTCGTGTACTAGAATAGGGGAATGCGTTACCAGTGTCTTCAACGGCGTTGCTACGATTGGTGCCCGCGTGTGTGCGTCTGGGCCGGTTTGTTGTTCCACGGGTACGGCGGGGCTCCTGCTGCGACTTCGTTCCCTCTTCTTGGGGGCTGGTGGTAGTCCAGTATCGGCCTTTCGCTTTGTTCCTAAATTGCCCATCTCTTGCATTCTTCTCAAGTTTGTGAGCCGTCTATGGCGGGCAAGAGGCTTACCGCTAGAATCGACTTCCATAGCAGTTTCTGGTTGAAGGAGGTCCTGAGTCGGCGTGCTTGTGCGGGATCTCACCGACTTCTTCGGTGAACCCTCGCGCGACTTCGACTTGTGGCGCCTTGACGGTGTGCCTTCCCGTTCCTTGAGCTTCTTTGACGGAGTACCAGGACGCGAGCCACGCGGTGACTTCTTGCCGTCTCGGCTCACCGAAGGACTCCGTCGTCCGTCTGAAGGTGCGGCCTCTTCCTGCTGGAAGTTAAGGGAGAGGTTCGCGTTCGTCTCGCCTAGAAATCAAGTGTCAACGTTCGTCCGTTTGAACGAAGCAGCTATGTGACTTCAAGGTTCGTGACCGATACCTATATCATTCTTGATGTTGCATCGGTACTGGCCGGCGTCGCCAGCCGTCGGTCGTCGAATCTCCAGTTGGCACAAGTAGGTATTGTCGCCGAGATCAGTGAAAACGTCCTGGTAGAGTGCGCCCATCGTTAGTGATGTTCCGTCCTTCGACCATTTCGCAGTAGGCCTGGATGCGCTCTTCACTTTGCATTCCATAAGAATCAGTGCGCCGCCATCTTTCGGGATGATTCTGGGTTTGCCCACAAACGTAGGTCCTTTCTGACTTGGAGTAGCTGCTCGTTCTTCGCCGCCTAAAAGCCTCGCTTAGAATGCCATGCGGAAGTACCACTCATGAGCCCTTTTATATTAAGGGCAAAGGTACGTACCCGCGAAGTTGAGATTGATGTTTGCATTGGATTCGCCCATTTGGTTAGAAGCCGTACACTTGTAGGCGCCGCCATCGCCTGCGTTTGGCTCCTGAATTCAATAGTCAGAAATGACTGCGACGCCGTTCGAACATTAATCCGTGGGAAATTTGCCAAAAATATGCAAGATCTGAGATTGAGTTCATCACCGGAGTCGTGTCATGTCATGGAGAACAGGAAAGGTCTTAAAGACTTTTTAACCTGAGAAATAGAAGAAAATGATGTTCCACGATATGTCTCTTGTGTTCCACATCACATCAATAGCGACAAAACCATGTGATGTTTCTGACTGATATACAATGTGTGGCCTTCGGCGGAAAGCCTGTATCAAAATGAAATAGAACACAGCTTTTCGTCTTCAGATACCTTGCCCGTCCGAAAAACTCTTCAAGTGTAAGGACCACAAGAACTTAGAAAAAATCCGACATGTTGAGAACCAGCGTGTATCAAGTTTCATACGAGTCATGAGTTGGCAAAAGGAAGGCAAAAGGGAAAAAAACTTTCTTCAACCAAACTTCAGTTATGATAAGGAGTACCCGCACTGGACTCAAATACAGCTCTATTGGAATCCGTATAATAACTACGGATGCTTTAATATGTCGATCATTTTCGCAAAATGATGAACGAAAAGGGTGCTTTCGGAATATGCTATTACCTTCCTAACCAGAGCCAATTCCATTAAGGCTTGAGAACAGCAAACTACGGATCATCGGGCAGCCTTGCGCTGGTACACAGGATACACAATTCACGCCCTGAATAAAATTACCTACCTTTATAATCAGTACCGCCTTGTAGAGATTTCCTGAGAGTTTGTCCAAAGAGAGTGTCACACGTGGAGAAGCAGAGATGAGCTGACCACCGTGTCCCCAGCGAACGTCCGGTGGTGGATCCGCCTCGAGATGACACTCCATAAGGAGGTCTCCCTGGGCCGTCTGCTGGATGGACGGCTTCTGTGTAAAGCGTGGTGCGCCCGGCATTTTAGAGCAGATGTCTTCTAAGCCGCCACTAGGAAGAAGATCAGAATAGGAGCTGGCCTTGGGGTCAGCCCCCTGCGCCTAATAAGGATTGCGTAGTCGCCGCTAGCCGTGCTCTTGCGGTCGAGGCTCGTAGGGATGTATCGACCGCGGCAGTAAGAAGCAGACAACGCAAGGTAAAGAAGTCAAGCAGTTCGGCAGTTCCGGCTTGAGGAGGCACTCTCGCTGGTTTGCCCGCTGGCGGATTTCTCGCACCTGTGCATGCACGCACGCAACCGAGCAGCAATTGCCCGACGATCCACCCGGGTTACGTCGCCTTGCGGACGTCCGACGCGAAGGGTGCCGTTAGACAAACCAAGTTCCGACGAGGGAGGAGGGGGAGTTGAAGCCTGATCGGAGCTCGGGATCACTCACCGAGAGCTGCCTCTTCCGCCAGCGGATTTTTGTTCGTCGTCCGCACTGACCGCGGCGGAACAACAAAACAAGCGGAAATGTGCAACTGACGCAGAGATCAAGCGCTGGGAATGAGTGTGATCAGGCGCGAGACTACAGGCGCGACGATCGACGAGTGCTTCTCGCGAGGAACGCAAGCTGTTTTACACTGTCCAAAAATAAAGTGGCCCGCTACACCCTGGAGGGTACTCTCACCGGCCAACTCTGTGGAAAATCAGTCGGTCCTGAGCGCGTCCGCCGCTCGAAGACCATCATCCGAACAGCTCGCGAAATTCACGGCCGCTCCCTCTAATCCATTGGATGGCCCTTGGAAAACCTGCGAAGAACGCTGCCCGCTATCGAGCCGGAAGCATTCAGACCTTGATTATTGGATCGTCAACTAGCACATACGTTATTGGCACGAGTTCAAGCTGTGAAAGCATGTTTATACGCAGCGTAAAAATGACAACATGGCTCAGAACTGTGGCAAGTTCATGCTAACAAAACCGATTGGGTTAGGCCCTGCTCGTCGCTGGCACTTTGGTACTTAGTGAATCGAACGTTGTACATGTCTCCAGTTGCCACCAGAAGTGGAACGTTCTTGTCGATCTTGGTTAACCGGTCCAACTGCTCAGTAGTCGGAAGCCGGGACCCGTGTCGATCACTGAAAACATGTCTAAGTTCCCAAACACAATTAATGTGCGTGAATACAAGGAAAGTATGTACTTACTCGATCACCAAAAGCCGGTAGAGAGTCTTGCTTGACGCATTGCACACATCGTAGTCGTGCGGCGAAGTTCTACAAGTTTCACCGTTTTGGGTACTAATGGCAAGCGCTAACAACTGTTTTCATTTGCTTTAGTCAGTTAACCATTTTGTATCATGAATCTTTTGAGGTCATAATCTACCATAAATCTTGTTTGATCTCTGGCATGTGTGGTTAGTGAGTGAACGATGGTCGCTGACTGACGCATGAAGCGCCACATGACCCCATGTCAGTAGGTCAAACTCGCCAATATCTGCTCTCCTCAGCAAGGTATCACATTTGCCACTTCGTGTTTCTACGAAAACGTCGCAACACTTCATCTGCTAAGCGGCTCATGATGGATGGAGGAAATTCTTGCAGGGTACGGGCGGTGCACATTCACCATATTGTTTGGCACCGATATACTGAATGCATGTGAAACGAAAAACTTGTGAAAGATAATCTCTTTTTCTTAAGCAGTAGGGGGAGTAGGGGTGGCTTTAAGCAAAGGAGATCCGTTAAATTTTAAAAAAATCTATGGCAGTGATTATCCTTACTTGGCATAGAGCGCATCTCGAGTTCTCTGCAGCAGTCTGCCTCGACCATTCTTGTAGTCCTTCCAACTTTGCGAATTTCGAAGCTCTGTGAACGGAGGCCAATGGCGTGGACGACACGGATTCCACGGTTCATGGCCCTTGCGAGAGTCACTACCGAGCTTCTTCCAGTCTTGCAGTAGGCGACGGCGCGCGTCTGCGTCCACAGAAGTCGATAGCCCTTTGTCCTCGAGGAGCCCTTCTTTGGGGCACGGCACTGCTGGAATCGTTAGTGCGTCGCCACTTTGCGATATCGTCGGGAATTGGTCGAGCACTTCGCATGGAAACACAAAGCGACCGTCATCGGCTGAGGCACTCGATCCAGCAGGCAGTGCTTCGAAAGGCACTTGCCTAGAAACCATACATAACAAAGTCTTAAGCCAACGCCCAGGCTACGTTGGTTGCTTTAGGACGTAGCCGGCTTTGATCAGACGAGTAAAGGCGGCGTACTTGAACGGTGACACTTTCCGGTGATGCAGAATACCATAAATGTGCGTCAGAGGCAGAGGATTCCCGTCGACGAGAATGGCCGCTGCGCCTATTTCTGTCAGGTAGACTGCCTCCTCCGGTGTGAGGAAGTGTCCGTCCCTTCGTGCGATTCCCATCTTTTCCAAGAAAGACGTCTTAACAGAGAGTTACGTGTTGAGCAAGTCTGTAGTCGAACTTACACGGCGTTGTACGACTTTAAGCAGAGGCTTGTCTTCACGAAATTCGACAAGGATCCAGTCATTTCTAAACATGAGAACGATTATTGTACTTTGCCAGAGGACCTAACTATGACACGGCTTAGGCGATTAATGGACTTTGGAAACCTAAGCAGGAGAAGTCTCCAGCCTAACTAACTGTACAGCGGCTCACTAGCTAGAACCACACACTTCATTCCCGGCTTCATCTCCACACGGGTTAAGACGCAGAAAGTTCAAGAGCGAGTGTGAAGAAGCATTACCTATTCCTAGATCGGTAAATGCCTTCTGGTTGTGTGCTGGGGTTCATCTGTAGTTCTGAAATGTTAAAATTCCCGCATAATGTGCCGCGCCTGCCTAGTACTATGAATTCAACATGACGACCAAACTTGAGCAGGTGTGAACTTACAACCTTTATTATTTGATCCTCGCTATGCAGCACGCATGAACGCCAGTCAGTGAACACAGTAAATTTGCGACTCTTGGGTAACTAGTCAATAATGCCGGCTACCTATATGCATATAACGAATGCTGAGGTAATCAGAACGCTTGCTAAGAACCGCGTTCATCGAACTAGGCTAGGTAATTTAAGCTATCAGCGCGTCCGACAACCTCAACCATGGGATAGCCATTGTGACACAGAAGCACGATTATGTACGACAATAAATGAAGAGGATCAGTGAAAACAGAAAGCGAATCATATCACGGGGGAATTGGCACAGGACATGGAAACGAAACCAGCATCAGTGTAGAAGGCGAAAGCGAGTCCAAGATAATGAGGCGCGCACCAAATCACAGCATGTCAAGCGGGAAGAAAATGCGTCTGCAGGCAATCACCGCTGGCTTCGGTGGATGGTCTTGTGCCGGCAGCAGGGGCAGGATTCTAGGAGGCAAGCGTTCGAACTCCTGCTGGAACTGCCGGTCAAACTGCTCTCGGTCTACGCTTCGGTGGAATCTGTCGAGCGCGACGAAGAGGATATCACTAAAATGTCGAAAGTTACGTCGTTACAATCGTTTTTAGGAAGAGCAACAATCACCCTTAGAGGATACACAAACTTACCGATAGATTGAGAAGTGTCTGCGAAGGCCGATGGAGTTCTCCTTCACTTCTCGATGTTCATTTATTAGAGACTGCATGATGCGGAACAGATTCGTTTGATGAAGACAGTCGACTACTTGTTGCCACAAACGAAGGTTTCTACTCGACAGCGGATGATTTGGCGGCATAAACCCGTTTTCCTAAAAGAACGTCACGTAATAATGTGCAAAGAACATGCGAGGTATAAAATGCTAAGGGTACTGGAACATTTTTCCGACTTTTCTGAATCAACGATCGTTACAAATTTAACGTACGCACATATTTATCATATAAGCTTTTAGTGTTTACCTTAACCCGTAAATTTGTGCCAATGTAAAGTTTACGCTGACAGCAGCGAGTTGATCTTCTTCTCGTTCTCGAGCACGTTTGCCATAGCGGCAGCGATCTGGGAGCGCACGTCGCGGATCTCGGCATCGAGATTACGCAGTGTCGCGGCTAGAGCCACAGCGCCTTCGTTTCCCCGAGCAGCCTTCTCCTGGAGCATTCGTTCACAGCGAGCGCTAACCTTGCGGTTCTCCTCGATTTCGCGCACCATAAGCTCGAAGTCTTCCGCGATGAACTCCAGTGTTCTCGCCAACGGCTGCGTGTTCTGAGCGGTTTTCTGCAGCGCTTTCTGTGCGGACTCGATTTCTGCGCGCACTTTCCGCTGCTCGTGGAGGTCATACACTCCCGCGTCCGCAGCGCCAGCTAGGTCGTCCTTCTCGATGTCACGAGTGTTTTCGATTATCCTATTCACAAGGTGGCCGTGGTCGTCGCCCAGCGTCAAGTCGGAAATATCTGCGCCCCCGGCTGCCGAAGCGAATCCTGACGATGCCTCATCCTCCTCCTCGATAAGGTAATTGTCCGCTTCCTCCTGTATTTTCGAGCTTGAAGGAGTGTCCTCGAGAATGACAGCTGACTTCTCATACGCCGCCGGCTGGGCACTGACTGTCGTTGGGTCGATATCTGCGACCTTATGCTTCTTCATCTTTGGCGGCGCAGGTCTCGCCATAGCGGTACCCGGACGTCCCATGGCCGTCTGCGGTCGGCCAGCGGCTGTGCCCGGACGAGCTGCTGTACCGGGGCGAAGCGGTATTGGCACCTCTTCCGTCTGCTGTAGCGCTGCATCGAGTAGTGGCGGTCGGTGGAGTTCAGCGGAGCCAGTGCGCCGATGCGAACTGAGCTCTGAATCGTTGAGTTCGGCGATTCCTGAGTCATCGCCGCCCTTGGACGTTCCGCCACTTGATTCTCGTTCGGGAGGTGTTCGAGTGCTACTTCCGGCAGAATGGCGGTCCAGGGAGTGCTCAATAAGAGGTGGATTTTCCGGAACTACTGACTTTGAAGATGACTTCTTCTTCTTCTCCTTGCTCGAAGAGCTGCTCTTCTCCTTGCTCGAAGAGCTGCTCTTCTCCTTGCTTTTGGAACGCGATTTCGACTCCTTCGCATCTGCCACTGGTTCCTTCGCCTTCACGGTTTTAGTTTCTTTCAGCTCCTTTGACGATGACTTGGTCTTCTTCTTCTCTTTGTCCGCGTCAGTGCTTTTCTTATCGTCCGACCGTTTGTCCTTTGATTTGCTGCGCTCCTTCGACGAGGACTTCTCCTTTCTTGGCTTCTTAGTTGCCTGCATGCTCGAACGGGCTTCCATCGCGAGCTTCTGCAGTAAGAGGTTCGTAAACTCAGGCTCCTTGCCGGCCACGATCTTGGCGGGCTTCACGTCGTCTAGGGAACCGTCCATGTTGAGAGCGTCGATAAGCCGTTGCAGGAAGGCAATCTTGGTCTCCTTTGTACTGCCCGCTTTCGCACTGTCCAAATCATCGGCGGTAAATAGGTTCGCAAGGAAGGCGGTGCTCGTGACGGTTTCGCGCACGACGTCATGAAGGAACTTGAACGGAGGTCGTTGAAGCAGTTTTTCTGTCAGAGGGGGCTTTTTGATCAAAGAAGAGAATAAGGCAATAGTAGTGTCGGTGTAACTCGACGAAGCCATTCTAAAGCAGCAATAAGGCGTGACAAACAATCACTGGAGTCGCAACAAACAGTCGCGTTAGCCAAGCGGGTGCGGGGGCTCGCCGGCACACTGTGAACATTTTTGGCAATGTATCGGTACCTACCGGCTAAAAGAAGAGAGGTCTGTGCTCAATGAGCATTTGTCCATGACTGCTTGCGAAAGTAGTTAAAAGCGTAAATACGCTGCATTCAGCGTTTTCACCTGGGCATTTATACCTATGCAAAACGAAACCAGTAAATAGTGCTCTCAGACGACACATAACCTCACAAATATTTCGAAATCACGTTACTAGATAGCCCCATGCGACCATCATCCTGGTGGTCATGTAGCGGATGCACACCACGTTGAGCTCGGCTACACGTGCAAAATTAGACGGACCCTTGCCTCTAGGCTAAGGACTTAAAGGACGTGAAAAAAATTAACACGCGCTGTCGTAATCCTGACGCGAGGATACCCAGGAACACGCTTAAACTTAAGCTAATTGACACGTGTAATGGCATCTAATGAATCAAACCGAGCAGCGGGTAATGCGGGCAGGCGCATGCCGGCCAAAGGTATTGTTGTCACAAGCCGTCACCCGCTGTAGTAATAGCGCGTGAAAGGGGAGTGGGAGGACGTGGAGCGAGGCGTCATGGCAACGAACTTCCTTTGGCGCGTTTCGCAAGGGAACGGGTCCGGCTTCTGGCATAAGCAAGTTCGGCGGTGCCTTAGAACTGCCACTGGCAAGGCTTGCTTCATTCGAAGAAAAGTGCCGGAAAAGGTAAGGCGGAGAAAGCGAGCCCTCGCTACTCAGGTAGCGGTAACCACGCGCTTTTTGTCGCGCTATGAGAAACCCGGCTGGTCGCGCGGCAATGTGTTGCGCGTATACGAATCGCACGTATTATACTCCACTACGCAAGCGGCCAATGGGATTCTGTACGAGACGTTTCTTGACGTAGAAAGCTGACCAGCAGCTGCATCGCACTGCACACATCAGTTGACGCAAAAAATGTGCCTGTATTCAAGGCATTCCACAAATAGAGTTACTCGTCGAATTAATATTGCCGGATGGTTCTCGACGTCCGGCAATTAGCGCCCGGGGCGTCAGCAATTGTTCATAGTGGAGACAATAACAGGATTACTGGTACGTTTGTACTCTTTTAACTTTAAATCCAATAGTGCACTGAGGTCGAAAAAAACTCACCGCATGGTTCGCAAAGTAGATTGGCGCTTCGTCGGCGGCATGATATTCCGGTAGGTCGTACACGCACCGGATGTGAACTCTTGGCGAAACCCAAGTGTACATGTGAGTAGGCACGTCAAGCCGGCGACAGTAGTAGAGCAGGTTCCAGAAAATGATCGGATGCGTGAACATGATGGACGAATCCGCGAGAACGAGTGGACTCGAATATACGAGCGTCTCCAGCTCTCTTCGCAACACGAGTGGGCTTAGGAATGGCACGGAGAATCGAGTGGCCTGAAACCACACCATGATAAAAAATTGTCAACTATTCCGAAAAGGGTACAGATTTCGTTAGGAACTGCGTTACTATGCAGTTTACTAACCTTATCAGCGAAGCCCCCTTCCGAGTTGGTGTCCCGGCTTTGCTCCGATGCGGTCGGCGCTCGCGATGTCGTTGGCTCCGTAGAGTGGGCGAAAGGCAAGTACCAACTTGCACCGAGCTCTTCCGATCGCCGCTTTTG
This sequence comes from Aphelenchus avenae, assembly GCA_020875895.1. Taxonomy (NCBI): domain Eukaryota; kingdom Metazoa; phylum Nematoda; class Chromadorea; order Rhabditida; family Aphelenchidae; genus Aphelenchus; species Aphelenchus avenae. The sequence continues at coordinate 361,969 of JNEY01000056.1, forward strand.
CTTAGTGACCTTTAACGACGGCACGAAGCTATGCTCACAAGCCGGGCAGACGGCGTTGAGATTGGCATCGTCCAAGGGCCAACCCGCCATCAGCTCTTCGTCGTAGATCAGCGACTTGCAGTTGTTACACGGCGTACAAGTGCAAAGCGCCACGTCTAAAACAAATAGTTTTTAGACTAGGTTGGATAAACCGCGCAAGAACAACGAGGTAAAACCGACCCACTATTGAGCCATCGTCGATGGAGTCCGCGGCTTGTGCCTGCAGTTCGCACATCCAAAATTGAGACGTTAGAATGTCTCCGTTGCTCCCCGACGACAACTGGAACGCAGGGTCGATGATGTCCGTATCGAGGACGTCAAGATGCTCTTCGCTGTTTGAAAAGGCCGACATGTCCCTCGTCATCGAGCGGTTCTTGGAGTTGGAGTCCAGGACTAGGTTGTTGATGCCAGACCGCCTGAGCAAGCTGTTTCCTTGATTAATGACTTCGTCGTATCCTAAGTGCGTACAATTGCTTGGTTCTGTCATCATGCAGGAGTATTTAGACCGCACATTAGCACATACCTTTGAGCGCTTGCTTGCGCACCTGGTGGACGATTGAGGACAGGCTCGGCGACATGGACATGGAGCTTCCGCCGCTTTCAGACCGTATAGTGTCGTCCTTTGCTATGCTCTCGATGTCTTCTAAAATCGGCCAATTGACGTTATGCCTGATGAACCTGAGCCAAATACCGGAAGTGTGGCTGCGCATGAGCTTCGTCATGATCGGCGAGTTGGCTATGCCCTTGAACCATGAGCCACTGAGCTTGAACGACTTCTTTCGGCGTCCGCTCCCTTTGTCCTTAGTGTCATCGGCGTCCTCGGCGAAGGGAGATGCGGAGTGCTCGCGCATGAACTTCTGTCGGCTGGGACTCATGAGGGACGATGACACCTCTCTTTGGTTAGGTGTATTTGTAGCAGCGCCCAACGGGTCTAATTCTTGCTCAACGTGGTTCTAGAAAGCGTTATTAGCGTAAAGTAGGAGTACAGCTGGTGTGGAGCATAGTTCATAGGCAAACGGTCATGCGCTTACCGAATTTTCCTTCGGGACTCCATCTGGCACACTCCCGTTTGCCGTTCTAGAGTCGCCTTCGCCGTCCACTGGAACGACCGTTATGACAAAAGACTCCGTTTCCATAACCTGCAAACAACAACGATATGTTGGTAGTGACGAGTCAGTGTTCACTAACTTTCTCCTGCTCCGATTTGGCGCTGCTTTGGACGCTGCTAGCAATGGACGCATAAGATTGCGAGATGCTCATTCCTTTTCAACGATTCTGCGGGTGACGAATTAGCCTCATAATGATCTTGAGCAGCAGAAAGCTTCTGCGCCGCAGCCATCGCAGGTATGCCGTCTGCGGCCATCTGCGCTGCGAGCCTTCCGTAAGCACGAAAGTGAGCGGCGACGTCGAGCCGTACGCGCAGACGATCCCACGCAGAGATTGCATTCAGCCGGGCGTCGGACGGCCAATCGCCCTATAAAGCACAATAAACGTTATGAGTCACTGCCGAACAACCAGCATACCTGCATGACAGCCTTGTGGTAAACGCCGTACGTCACTGCGTTCAGCTCGATGCCAATGCGGCGCATTTTCCGCAAAACTTGTATAGCCATCTCAGGCTTGCCGTATTGACCGCACAATTGCATGACGACTCGATAAGGCACTTGGTCATGAAACGGTATGTTGCTTTCCTCCATTCG
>JNEY01000057.1:5933-15983 GCA_020875895.1 Aphelenchus avenae
ATTTATTCAAATAAAAGCCATTCAAACAAATAAATTATTTGTTTGATTATTTATTTGATTGAATTTCGTGAAATTATTTGATTGATTGATTCAAATAAAATAAATTATTTGTTTGATTATTTATTTGAATGATTTTCGAGAAATTATTTGATTGATTGATTCAAATAAAATAAATTATTTATTTGATTATTTGATTGAATGTAAATCCCGAGCACTACAGCGTACCGATCCGGTTTCGACGATGCGTCGGTTGTATATAATCCACTTCGTTCCGTCGTAGCAGATTATGTTAACACAAAAAAGAACGCATGCAGCGACAATGTCAACCGTCGTCATCCATTTACTCGGCTCGCTGGGGCATGGAGCATCTGAGGCGCACATGCGCTGCAACGCCGCTTGTCGCACTTCGTCGGAGCTTCCAAAAAGTTCTAAAACTAGGAAGTTCCGCGAAACAAGTCGCGGGCTTGCTTGTCATCCACAGTTCTTCTGCATTGGCCCACGCGTATCGGGAAAGAAGACTGCGAACTCGCATGAATTCAGCCTCACTGAAGAGCAGAAGGTACACTAGTGACCGGAAACCGCAATGTCCGTCACTGGCTATCGGAATAATCCTTCCTGGTACGGCCTGATGAATCTCGAACATAGAACATCGCTCAAACTGCGGTGGCACGAGGTCAGACAAGACAACTCGATCCGTTCCGAAGCGCAGCCTCGAGTCTCGCACCCAGCTGCCGCTAGGTGGATTGAATTCACAAAAGATCTGGTTCTCGACTGTCGCAAGGATAAGGGGCTCATAGGGCGATGAAGCGGCTAAAACGATAGTTCCCCGACTTATAGTGCCATAACATAGGTACGTTGAAGCTTCTGCTGCCTTGCGGTGCTTGTAGCACGTCCACTACACAGACCGGAAAGTTCTTGCGTAAGTCCAATCGATGCATCCCCCTGATTGTCATCGCTCAGCGAGTCACACGCGACGTCTGTATCGCTGCCTTCATGCAAATCTGCTTTTATCACACTTTCGTAATCAAGTCAAACGGATCTACTTACCCTCTCCAAATACTTCCTCCAAAAGTTCGTTCAGCATGGGGCTCAGAGCGTCCGGGTTGGAGTGCATCCGAAATAAATCGTTCACAATCTCCGACGCAATATCGTCCCCTTAAGCATTCAATTAGGCTTTATTACAGGTCCGCCATTGTAATTTCAAACTAGTTCAACCCCCAAGAGAACGTCCAGAAAATACGTGAGGCCCACAAAGCCCGAGTCTCATGTCAGAATTTCGTTCTTCAAGCTGAATTAAACGAGCCCATAAAAATATAGTTCACAAATGTTCATGAGGTGTGGGAAGGATGGTCCGAAAACGCTTTGTGAAACGCAGATATTTAATGGATGCACCGCACTCCACGTCGGCTGAAGCTTCATGCGCGGCAAAAACAACAGTTCCGCAATCATACTGTCATAACGTACTTTGAAGATCCCGAGGCTTTGAGACATTCGTATTAGGTCCACCACACGGATCGAAAACTCCTTGCGCAGGTCTACTCCACGGGTCCTTTGGATTGTTGTCGACGCTCAAGCTGTTTACAAATTTCAGTAAGTCACTTGCAATCGTGTCCGCAAGTTCTTTGCCTTAAGCGTTCCGTTTTACTTGTTCTCAAACTAAAAACCCCATACCAGAGCGCTCGGTGTCCATGTGAATCTTCGATGTGTACGTCTTGTTTTCCACGAAAAGGAATTCTGTAAGCCTCATGCACCATTCGTAACTGCACACAAACGGACACGTCGGCGCTTGGGAGGTAATCAGGTCGATGATAGAATCGATTCCCTCTGGCGTACACAATCTGCTTCGGAACATGTGATTAAGTGCCGGGTCTGCAAAAGGCCAAGGAGTTTCTTGGTAAGTGGTTGAACTTGATGCTGGAACGTCACTTGTGACAGATGTTTCAGCGCTTCCTAAATTGTCCTTAGCGCATTTCGTGCGCTTGAAAGCAGCAGCCAACCGTGAGGTATCTCTGGGCTCGATCCAACGTAGTTGCGCCACAGAGCTTCTAACTCAGGAGTTGACGCCGCATCGTTTCCAGTGTGTACGAGGTCATTCACTTCGAGTTGGTCCAAATCTGTAATGCGACCGGTGCACTTTTTGGAGGACGTAGTGGGTTTAATACCTGCGGCCGGTGTTGTTTCTGACTTTGCGAAGTACGATTCGGCTTCTATACCGGCTTCCAGGGAAAGACCCCCCGTTTCTTTTATCAACAACAATAACTCTTTGGCTTCTGTGTCCATTGTGGCGTCCAACATGCGGAAGGTCTCCGCCCTGCCAATCGGTGGATCCTGCTCTGTAGCCGGTTCGTGCCTTGCGCCAATGGATTCAGCCAATTTCTTTCTGTCGTAGAGAAAAAAACCTATCCACTTTATCCAGGCTAACTGGGTCATGATCGCCTGGTCGCGGTTCGCGGAAATCCGTTTTTCCAGCTTCATTTTGTGAGCCGTTTTCTGGACCGCCATCGTGATACGGCCTTTCGATTTTGATGTCGGCGTCGGTCTGCTTTGCTTTGATCTTCCAGGCTACCAGGTCCAACTCGATCTTCGTCCGAACTAAATGCGATATCACGAAAAACTTTTGCGTGTGTTTCATAACGGCACAAGATTTTACTCGGAATCGGACGACGACGAGCACAGATCACTCAGCAATCCAAGATCAAACGCTGGAGCAATTTGGAAGGACTCGTCGACGGTTAGCGACTTGATCGCCTAAATTAGTCACGTCAGATTTTTCTGTTCCTTATTCCCTATAATCCCCCTCAAAGTTTTGATAAATATAGTGAAAATTTCGACGGTCAGCGCCTAGCGGCGGTCCATTTTATATAGTGGTTAGTGTGACGTCTCACCCTCCCTGACACCTACAGTTTCTTGTTTTATGCATGTATTTATACGTCCATTGAAAGCAGTTTTAAGAGTATGCTACGGAAAATGAGCACGAACCGGGCCATAACGAAACTTTAACGGTGGCGTTACGTTATCCTTTCCTTTAAAATCGTAGCGGCGGAGAGGGTCGTAACGTAACGGCTAATGCAACGGGGGGGGGGGGGAGGGTGCAACGTATCAAATAACGACCGGCAGACCACTTACATACTCTCCATATAAATGAGTGCATACCTCTACACGCAAGTTGTCTAACTCCTGTTTCAAGGTGTTCGGAAGTGGAAGTTTCTCCTTCCGATCCTGCGACTCTACCGCGTCAGCCACTGAGGGCCCGTGGATCGACCGTAGATGCCGTTTTGCGTTGCTCGCCAAGTGCCCCTTAAGCTCAGCGTCGCAGAGTTTGCACTTAGAGTAATGTTTGCCATCGCGTTCGAGTTTCGAAAAATACTGCCAGACATTGCTTTGGCCCCTTTCGTTGGCTGCGTCCGCCATTACTGCCTGAAACTAGCAAGTTTAAAGCCATGTCAGTTAAAAACGTTCGGCAGCGAAGTGTCGACCGCTCGAGTGTCACGAATGAATGCAGCATCGCACTCTCTTCGATTGGGAATATTAGACAATGAGCAATTTCTCCTAATAATCCCCATCACTTTTGCTCGTCGAACGCTTATCGGTTATACCAAAGAACCGTCAGCAAACAAACGCGGTTCTCTTGCACACGGCTGCTTGCGTATCTTGGAGCAAACACGTATGTCGTGCCACAATCATGCACGTGGTACAAACACATGTTTTTATCAACCGCGTTTCAGCGAGTTTTCTAAAGGTTTACCTCAATATTTGTGATTTGTACAAGACTTGCAACACTCACTGGCAAAATTCGAAATCGTAATCTAACCGAATTTTTCCAATAGTGTAAGCCGGCAGCGAATTTCGATAAGTTCTTGCTAATGCAATTTTAGAGTGAGTGTAGTCCAAACGAAAACTTGGCCGCTTGACCGGCGGTCCAGAATCTTAGCTGGTTGCTTCAAGCCGCGAGAATGTTTTCGGTTTGCGTAGGATGTTGTCGGACGTCGCTCGGCTATTCGAAGCCTTTCCGACAGGCTTCGATTGCCTATGAACGGGGCGTATCGATCGCGCGACCCTTGTATCTTACATACTGCATAAGCACCATACGCTATGTAGTGACCGAAATCAGTTTCGCAACAATTGTCGGCGAACCTGTCACTTTAACCGAAATAAACTTCCGGGTTTCGCAATGTTTACTCATCGTCGGTAAACTGGCCAGCCACGCCCGAACGGAACTTCCGGTCTCGGAAGTTCCGGTACGAAACACTGTGAACTAAGCGGGCAACGCTTAGTCATGAGCTCGACGGACTCCGTTTCGGCGAATAGCGTCTGGGCGCAGTTAGTCACGGCCGGAAGCTCTTTAGGTTTCATCACTTCCGCCAGACATTTCACAATCCTCTGAGTTGTATAAATACCCATCTCTATTCCCGTAGATTGTTCTGTTCTGTTTATTCTGTTAACGATGGACAAGATCCCTTTTGTTGTCTTACGCACGGATTGTTAATATCTGTTTGACATGCGTCATTTTGTTGAATAAATACTTGATGAATACTATCGTATCTGCACGTTAGGGTTTCCAGTTAGAACTCGGGTCCATCACATAGTACAAGGGATAGCATAGCTTTCCCTTCATTACAGCTATACTACAATCGTCACGTCAAACAATCGTCGAAAATTATTTCAGTTTTGCAAGAATTCTTGAAATAGTGTAATTTAGTGTAAAATGTCATATTATGGCGTTCGGCGCATAGGCATGCGCGATATTGGCTAATTACTTGAGAAAAGTGTGGTTTACTGTCGAATGCTTTGCCGAACGGATCTGCGACGTATGTATCCACTGAAGCCTGAGACTACTTGGAAAAAAAACGAAAACTGATACGCCGGCTAGGGCCATATTTAGGCATTTCTTGGCACGAGCGCAAAAATTATTATAGGCATAAGCACGATGCGCAACTGGCCCAGTCGGGATTGCACGTCTTGCTGATGTTTCTGTACTACCCGCCACCGATGAGCCTCGTCCGTGCTTGTTCGTTCTCGTAATGTCTTTGCAGTCGGTTCCAGATGACCTTCAAGGGATTGCTGGCCACTATCTGAATTGTCACGCGTACCATGGAGATAACAGACAACTGAGGAAGCAGCTTCGTCGAGACCTATTATTGGCATCCGTGTCTGGACCCCCTTGCTCGGATGTGGATGATGGTAGTAGAATGCGAGTCCGGGTCAAAGAAGCCGTACGCGGCCGCATGCACTGAGAAAATTTTTACAACTCTGGTGTAACATAGACCGAAATAGCAAAGCTACTTCTCTATAAGCCCGTTGGTTGTCAGGATCGTTCAAAATGCATGAAACCGCACACGGCGGGCATATCTGACCCCCCCCCCCCCGCCCCGACTCCCCGATTAAAGTCGGGCGTCTGGTCGGCCGACTAAGACGCGTTGCGTGCCCAACACTTGTTGTATTCCTGTCTTTTTGTGGGTATCTGAACATGTTGTGGAGTTGCTTACGGATTGTGCCTGCTCGCGTAGTCTCCGTTCACGTTCCACATCCGCTGGTGTCTGGTCAACAGTGTCAAAAATTTTAGTGCCAAAAAAATATGCCTTTAGTGCCAACGATTTAGTGCCAAAAAAGGTACAGGACTCTTGTGCCAAAAATAATTTCGGTTACTTCCGCCGGTTTACACGCTAAGTTATGGCCATTCGGCTATAGTAATGGTCTCCTAGGTGCCCTAAACCAGATTCTAAAAGGCCTAGGCCAGAATAGGACGGACAAGCCACGAAACCCTCTTCCTACACGGGGATTAACGGCTTAGGCGTAGACTACGCGGCTCCGCAGGTCCCAGCGACTATACCAACTCGGTCCTATTACCTACCCAGCTTGGTTTGTTGCTCACAGAAAAGCCGTGAAACTCACTAGTTAAACCGGGATTAAGCTTAGGCTTAGACATAGACAAAGCGGCGCCGTAGGCGCCGGCAACTTCGCCAGCCCAGTCCTATTGCCCACCTAGCTTAACCGATTACCCCGAATGTAGTGAGTGCGAATGAAAGGCTAGTGTTGTATATGCCACCCCAATAGTTCCACTTGTGCCGCTTTGCTGCTTATGGACATTCCACTCAATGCTCTTGGCGCTCTGCTCTCCTCTCGCCGCAGACTCGCCACTTGCTTCCACTGGCTTTCGAGTGTTCCTCATCCCGTCGCTACCGGACTGCTTCCACGCACTCCGTCCACGCGTTCCTCATTATTGCATCCACGCAATCCTCTGCATTTACTACTTGTGATTAGCTTAGTAAAACCTATTTACTACAAGCGTAGTTTCCCCGAAACTAGCGCTAGCGAATACACAACAGCTAGGGTGACCGCTGCCTTCTGGCACTAATCGTCGTCCCTTCTGCGTCCGTTTGGCAGGATAAAGAGGCCTATGGCAAACGAAATTGTGGTTTGGCACAAAAGTCCACAACTTTGGCACTAAAATCCACGCATTTGGCACTAAAGGTTTTGGCTTTGGCACAAAACAACTTTTTATTGGCACAAAATGCCTTGGCACAAAATGCTTTGGCACAAATGGCACTTGCGCAAGACTTTTGTGCCAAAAAACAGATTTTTTTGGCACAAAGGACTTTGGCACAAGAAGACTTTGGCACAACCATCTTTGGCACAAACTTCTTTGGCACTAAAATTTTTGACACAGTTGACCTTGGCACTAACGTCTTTGGCACTAAAATTTTTGACACTGTTGACCAGGAACCCATCCGCTGGCTCAATGTAGCGAGCGAAGGGGGAATGCGAATGTTCCATGGCGAGCCGTGCAAACAACTTACTAAACAATCCCGAGTTACGAACAACTGCCGATAGTTGCGGCTAAGCGGTGCAGAACCGGGTCAGTCGTCTGGACGATACCTGCTAAGAAACTGTTTTCACTAGTGTAAGTTTTATCGTTTGCTAGCGCCAAACGAATCACGTCTTTCCTCGGTGGGGGGGGGGGGGAATTGAAGCGAAATCTCGGTACTTGTACTACATCTTACTGAACGCTCAGTTAGTCTTCGACGACGAGTGGCGTGAAACCTAACAGTCGGAAAACTGAATGTCGCGCCGTGTAAACGCACTTTTTATTTACGCGTATGGGCGAGGCGTTCACCAGAGAAGAGTGCGTATCTTATTTTTACGGACCAAGAAGGCCCCGTTGATTCGGCGGTATGGACAATATCAGTGCGGGCTAGTTTTCGTGCGACGCTTGGAAGGAGCGGCCGCGATCCTGTCGGGCCCCGATGATTGGAACAAGACGATCCTCGTTGTGCACGAACTTGCAGAAAAAAGCAAACAGCGGTTCATCAAAAACTGGGTTCTATTGAAAGAGTCGTTGACAGAGCTACCATGAAATTAAATAAATAAATACAACCTAATCTAGCGATGAGCTGATTACACAGACATGAAATGCTGAAGCGCTAGTTCATCGCAAGAGTTTACTTATCGAAAGCCTCCGTCTCAGGACTATAAGTTCTTAGGCATCAGGGTGGCGGATTTGGATGTCGAAACACGAAATTCTTTGATGACCTGCTTGGGTCTAAATATGGTAACGGCGAGCCGGTTGATAATAGAACCAAACCGAAGTTGAAGCTTCGGAACGAGCTCAAAATGTGAGGGTAAAAAGTCATCACAGTATTTTGTGACGTAGTTGGTACATGCACTGGCACTAAAAACGTGTCGCTCAGCGCTACGACTGCGGCATTGCCGAAAGGCGACGTTGACTGCGCTGACGACCAGGAGAAACGAAGCTTACAGCGCTGCTCGAGTTCCGGTTTTCGACACGTTCTATGCGCTGGCAAGCCGTGGGCTTTCTGATTAGCTTCGTCAACGGACGTCGGTAGGGGGCGATGAAACAAGGGAAGATAACTTAGTCCACCGATGCGCGCATACTGGTCGACGCAACGATCGACGTAACGATAGGGCCGCCTGCTGGATAGGCTGAAAAAGCGCGTTCAAGCACTGACCTGATTCCCTTCAAGAGCCCTTCAAGACACACGTTCCCCTCTGATCGACTCGGTGTCGGTTCGTGTTCGTGAAAGTCTCCACCAAAAGCACTTTGCGGGATCCGAAGGCAACCAATGGGCTAGTTGAGATTGTTTCAAGTAAATCCTCTCACGACTGCAGTTGCTCTAAAAATCGAACAGATGTTGTAAAGCCGAAAGTGCTGATTCATAACTTCGGACAAAGGGACGCATCCCTTTGTCATGTCATTGTAGCAGGTCTCTAGCGCCAAAGTTTGGCTGCTTACTTCCGCTTAGCAGCTTTCTTCGAGCACCTGGCACGTCTCTCGATGCACCTGTCGCCTTAAGTGACGTAAAAGTCGTCTGACTTACCAATGGAATAAGATCAGTATTTAAAGCACTTGGGAAACAACATCGCGTATGAGAGGTAAGTACTGGCCTGTTTCGCCAAATCCATTACGTCAACAGTTGCCAGGACAGGATTTCCAGGGGAAGCGAAATGAGCCAAATTCACTGTTATTGAGCCCACGCTCTTTATCTTTACACTCTGTACTCGAAGTAGCGCTTTTTACGGATGCGGATTAGATACGATTTGTTCTTAAATTTTTTCGAATAAACGATGCGAAGCGCGCCTCTCGGTCAAATAACGGAGACCGCAAACAATGAATTTTCATAGATGTTGGGAACGTTCAGACTTAACTGCTTCTGTAATTCAGTAAAAAGTTTCTCTCTAAATTCCGAGTCGGGACACTTTTTAGATGGCCGTGGATTCTCTCATGCTCTGTTAGAAGCAATAGGGCCAGCATCGAAGATTTATCGAACGTGGACACTTGAAACGACGATGCTAGGCACTTTGCGAGACGCTTTACCGAGCCCTAGGAGCCTTCTGATGGCCAAGCGGTAGGGCGTAATCAACCACAGCAGCGCTGCGAAGTCGGCGGATGCGTGGACGCTTGTCATGGCAGTCATAAAAGTCGCAATCGGTCCGCATTTGGGCCAGGCTAAAGAACCGTCGAAATCAATTGATAGAGGCCATTGCCATAAACCAAATATCAGCACCCGTACCATACTCCGTATCGAACTAGGCACAGTACAGGAATGTTAGGAAGGGTCTTACGCTACGGACGTATGTAACACATCTTCTGTACGGCACGGCAGGCCTCAGTATACCGCCGTATTGAGCAGGGTGGAAGGATGGCACGGTGCGGCTTATGGTACGGAGAGGGGTCGAGTACGGTACGGTACGGCTAACAGTTGTCGTTCTTAGCCCGAACATACCGAAATAAAGCGCCAGTGCCGTCGTCGCCATCGGAAAAATGACGAGTAGGCACGCAAGGACAAACTGAATCATCAACGCTCGCAGTAACATAAGATGCATGCGGTGCGTCGTGCGATTCGTCTCAAACCGGGACCACTTTTGCGTCGTCAGCCAGAGAATCAGAAGCATAACGAAGCCGAGAAGTATGGCGAGAAGATACCTAAAAAAACATCAATCGCGCGAATTCCTTTACCTATTTGAAGTACCACACCGAGCGTGGCGGATCCGGGCTTCTGCAGCTTAACTTGCACCCGTACCGTACTCCGTACCTTGCTGACCCACCCGTACCGTACTCCTTACACTACGGTCCCAATGCACACGGAATCCGTGTCCGTGCCGTGCACGGCACGGACACGGCACGGAGGCAATGTGACACCTTGGCATCCGTGCACGTGCCGTGGACATTCCGTGCCGTGGATTTTCACGGAAAGCACACGGCCCGGACCATTGGGACCACCCTTTCCGGGCCGTGCACGGACACGGACACGGCACGGAGATGAATGTGGTCCTAATGCACTCCGTGTGGCTTCCTCCACGGCTACAGTAAATAGACCGTACAAATAGTAATATGCGTGCCAAAAGCGTATTTTAGTTCCTCAACTGAGCTCATAGATAAATGGAGAACGATAAGATTACCGTAAATCCCCCAATAGTTGACACGGGGTCCACTATTAGTGGGATGCACGAATAGGAGAGTCCACTATAAAGAATAAACACCTAAAAAGCAAATCGATAAGGGGATACAGACCCCTAATGATCCCCTATCGA
>JNEY01000057.1:18495-45925 GCA_020875895.1 Aphelenchus avenae
GGGGGGGGGTGAAATAATCAGGAAAAGAACGACTTTTGGAATCATTTAAAACGATCAGTCACTTACCCCTTGCTCTCCTTTAGGATCATGTAGAACAGCAGAGGCGCGAGCAGTGAACTGACGACGAACGCTACGTCGGTGATCCATTCGCAAAGAACGATCAGACGCTCATCGTATTCGTTGCTGAGACGCTCCATACTGCAAAGGAACACGTATGCGAATCCAGGAGCTAAGCAATAAAACTATGCTGGATAGCGAACGGAACTGGAACAGGGATAACAGTCGGTAACGGAAGGAACGGGAACATACTTGAAACAACGGTTCTACCTGTTCTTGGCATTCAATGGAACAGTGCTTTGGAACAGAGGTGGAACAGAACATCCGTCGAGAAAAGAACGTAACGGAACCGGAACGGAGGATCACCGGAAGAACAGAACGGGAACGAAAAAATGCCGCCGGAGCGTGACAGATCTATAGCTATCTGTCTCATCCGCGTTTCAAACACCAAGACAACCGTCCTTCTGAAATTTCTCGGAGACCCCTATAGCTTAACGTCTTGCTTAGCTCAGTTCTCGGAGTGTGGTAGCGTACGCCTCATGTGGGATGCATCCAAACCGACTCCCGAGAATAAAAAAATGTTAAAAGTCTAATATTCAATTAAAATTGTGGGCCTGCGGGCATCCTGGACGTCTCCTCTCCTTCTGCGTTTCAGCACCGCAGTCTGACGGTAAAAGACAAAAAAAATTTCTGCCAAATAGGCCCGTGGGAGCTTGGAACCGTGGGTCACTCAACTCGATTAAGGGGGAGAAGCAACTGTGGTTGAGGTTGAGGGTAAGCTTCAACCTCCACCGGGTGAGACTAAGGTCGTTGTTTCTGCGAAACGCTGGCTGAGGTTGAGGTAGAGGTTTCCGAAAAATCTCGCCTGCGGTTGAGGATGAGGTTGAAACTTTTCGAAAATCGGAAACGCTGACCCTGTCCCTTAGCACTTTCGTGTATCACTCGGAACACAAAAGTCGAGTCGAGTAAGTTAAGGAAGTAGAATACCTGAATTCGATTATGCAAGCTGAGCAGGTATGCCTAGCCATTAGAGAAATGAATACCTAAGTGGAATCTCGCAGAACACTGATCTTGGCTGTTCCAGCGGAGCACATGGCGTTAGTAATCGGCGGTGGTGCCGGTCTTCTAGTGGCATTTAAAAAAGGTTAAACGTCAGCTGCTAATACGACGCCATGCTGCATAGCTAATTGGCGGCTGGTCAGGATCATAGGGAATACGTGATTAAGACACGTTGTAAGGGCAACGCTATGCTGTAGACTTGGCGCGTCGTACCGAACCGTACTCCATTCCGTGATGTTTTCCGATCTTTTTTTTTTTGCTCAACTGAAATGGAATGGCAGAAGGATGAAACGAACCGTGCCCCCGTTCCGTTTAGTTCGGAATGGAGTACGCAACGGATCTAAAATTAAAGCCGTCCCGACCCGTATTTGTGGAGAACGGCACGCAAAGCGGCACTTGTTTTTCGACGTTCCATTTCCCCTACCATACGCTACGAACGGAGTTTGTTACGTGGGTTTCAGTACGGGACGTAGTTCGGTACGGACGGTCAGTACAAAACGGAGTTTGATACGAAGGGGGTAACCGCCGAGTCTTTATGCTGCACTAGATGATCAGTGAACGTCAGCGTTAGACTTGTTACGCTGTAGTCAACGCATTTTGCCTTGGGCCCGATTTCGTTTAAACGAAACCTGCATCGGCCGGGTTCCACGGTACGCTTCCAAAATGTGATGGTGCATTTAGCATCTACGTACGAACCGCGCGTGGCACTAGAGAGGTTGGTTTGAAGATGTGCCTGTATGGATAGCTTTTCTGCATCAACCCTGGCACTTATGAAGAGCGTGGGCTAGAGATAAGTGATATAAAGAGAACTTGATATTAAAGCAACATTCCGTACCCTCAGTCCCTGACGAACATCGTCGTTACTTTAAATTATAGCTCTAGTGAATCAGTTCTCTAAACTCTATGCTCTCGTGGATGTTTACCCTCAAATTACCATGGGCTTTGCCCGTATGAGTAATCGCGCGTGGAGCACTTACATGATGATACATAATGGGGGTGGCGAATTTCTTTCGATTTGAAGGGCAGGCCCTGGAAAGGGCGATCCAAAAAAAACAGAATCAGGCGTTGGACCGTCTTCCTGACTGACGCCCTTTCGGCCGCACACTGGATGATTTGCTCGCTAGTAAAGTGCGCAGTAAAGTGTATTGTCTGGGGTTAGCATAGCGCAGTCATGGCGCAAAGCATTGAGTTAAAACAATTCTCTCCTCCTCTTGGTACGTCCACAAGTGCAATCTCATTTGTCTGCGTTTTACATGCTCTACCGTGATTATGACAAATGAACTTTTCCTTCCTAGACACTACAGGACTGCGTGTGGTTTTTTTCTGCCTCTATTGAATCTAGTTTTAAGTATGTTAGTGTGCTAGGTATGTAACGTTTTCCAACGTTTTATACAGGAACAAATTAAATCCGAGATAAGAATATAATCAAGGAAAAATAAACCAAATCCCAGGTAGAAATTTAATCGAGGCAAAGAACCAAGTAACAAGGCATAAAAAACCTTTTCCGTACAGGACACCCGATATTAATCAGACAAACAACGTGCTGAAGCGGATTATTTTTTGTTATTGAAGGGTAAATGAGATTTTTTTCCGATTTTAACCTTTGTATTTACCGTCAGGCTAGACGTAGTCGGCCGTACCGTATTCCGTACCGTACTGCGTACCGTACTCTACGGTACGGCTACGAGCCAGTACGGGTTGCCGTACCGTACCGTACTGGTACGGTACGGAGTACGGTACGGCAGGACCCCAGTACGGCGCCATTCCCTACCGTACTACAGGCCAAAAAAATGCCGATTTTTAGCAGAAATTGAGCAAATTTTAGGCATTTTTGACCAAAATGCGAAAAATTTCCTCGAGAATGAGGGAGGCAGTCGTATTTAACACTATTTATAAAGCTTAATGTGGATGGCGTTACTGTTAGCTATCCCAATGTTTTATTTTACCTGGGAAAAGGCAGAAAATTCCAATGTTTTTTGTTGCCGTACTACGGCCGTATTCCGTACCGTACCGTACTCCGCCGTACTGGTACGGTACGCAGTACGGCAGGGAGGGGTCAGTACGGTACGGGGTACGGTACGGGAGGGGGGTCGCGACTACCTCTACATCAGACCACCCAAAATGAACGTAAAGAGTTCTAATTTCTTTCAGACATTTTTTAGCCCGGTATTAGTGCCGAAAGCAGGCTTTTCTACATCTGAGGAAAAAGGAACTTTTTATTAGCAAAGTAGGGTGTGTGGTACACAGTTAAAGCAGAAAGTGGATACGATCAACTGGACGCAGTGGGCCGCTCAGACATCTTGCAGAAAATGCTTGATCTGCTGAAATAAAGTGCATGCTTGGCTCGTTCGTGGTGAATGGTTTTTGAGCGTTCGCAGTCAGGAACTCCGCAACAAACCTAAACGAGCCCGTAACTCAACTTAAATTATACCCATGATCTGCGGTGACCAAAAAAAGACTTCTGTTAATGCTAAGAATGACAAACCTCGCAACAAGCCATACACGTCCATGGCATTCCTGCATGACCGCACATGGCTTGTGCCGCTTCGCACTTCTCGCGCAATAAGCCTAGGGCGAGCTTCCGCGCCTGCAGTGTCTGCCGGAAGTTCGAGCAGAACGGCACCGGACACTCGCTCAGCTCGCAGCTGTCGACGTGGTAGCAGCAGAGCGCGATGAGCTGCACGCACACCGGGCAGTCCATCTTTGAGCGCTTCCTGCACAGGTTCGTGTGCTGGACGACCTTCTTCATATGGTGGCACTTGGGGAGGTGGCAGTTGGCGACGGCGCACTCGCAGGCGTGTTGCAGCGACTCAATGCAACGCTTGATGGACTCGGCACGAGCGCTGCTTGAATCGGCCGGCCGGGAAGAGTCCATTCCACTCAACGAGCCGGTCTTCTCCATGGCCTCTTCCTCGCCTGCTTTGCAGCATTTCGCGCACAAATCGAAGGCCTAAAGTATGTCCAGGAAGTAAAGTTTCACGTAAATACACTCTCTTAGGGACCTGTATGGGAAAATGGATTGCCTCAAAACTAAAACTGAATGTGCAACCTAGCCGACGATGCGCCTGTGCCTTCAGGTTCTCCTGTAGTGCAGGCCATGGCCTTGGATGTGCGGGTACGAAAAAATAAACGGAACAAATGGTGTTCAAAACAGACCTCAAAATGGCCACCCACAGTGAATAGCGATGAAATTTTTAGGTAAGACGCATACGATAAAACGAGGCCCCCATTTTTTCTTGGCCCGATGTTCGCCTGAACAGGCCCGGGATTCGTCCATGAAGCTATTGTCGCAACAAAGTGCAACACAGTACTAAGAGAAAACCCAAGCGAATGGTGGACCACCGCGGGCGGTACCAGCGTATTGTTATCGAAAATCTGATAAATTATAATAAAGAATATTCGCCGGTTTGCGCCCAGCGGCCGGCCATTTCGTGTAGTGCTTAATGTAACGTTACGCCCTCTTGAACCCCTCGCCGTCCGCTTGTTACACGCAGGTTACAGACCCCTATCTCCGCCTGTTTGCGCAAAATTTTCGAGACGCTCCCCTGCGACGTACTTGCACTCCATGATCGCACTTGAACAGCTGTCTAGGACGGAATTTTTCGATGATTTGATCGAAATCTTCGCCAGTATCCGTGCCAGCCCTTGCTTTGGTACTGAACGGTAGATGGCCTAGTCGAATCGCGAACCACGCCAGGAGAGAGACACACTCCTAAATTTCCGACGTCGAATGCGCATGGGTTGTACAACAAACCTTCTCGGTGAGGATTCCCGAGGCAAGAGGTCCATCGGCGAGCGCCCTGGCGTCGAATAGCGGGAAATGGATCAGGTACAACGCATCGCCGAGCGTCGCCCTGATGGATGGTGGGCCACACTCATGGCCGTTCCTATAGAAAGCCTGTAAGAAGCAGAACGTACTTTAATACTTACTCCTCCAAACGTCGCCTCGCCCATTCAACCGCACGACTGAAGACAGTCTTCTCGTCGACTTTCAGGTCGTCAGAACTCAGAAGTTTGGCGAATAGATCCTCGGGTAGGTCGAGGAAGTGCTCGGAATTTAGAACTTCGTCCCCATTGCTCAGTGCGACACGCCAGCAGCTGAAATTGAAGAACAAGGTTGTGCCTCAATTCAGGTCCAAGCGACTTTGCGGTTGGCCTTTCAAGAGGGCTGTTAAGGTGTCAGCTCTTGAGGCAAAACCATCGTCCAGTTCTAGCTAGGCGCCTCCAGAGCCCGTTTTTCACCTTTTTTTGTCAAATATTTACCCAGTGCAGCCTTAATGCTATCTTTTAAGGGGGCATCACTATTGACCGTCACTAACGCTCAATCGACGATGAACACCTATATCCGCACGAAGAGCGACAGGACTTACTGCTCATTCAGGTCGGCATAGACTCGGCCAAAGGCAGAAAGCGACAGACGTTAGCAGGCGGCACGTGCTGCACGCAGCGACTGAAGAACGCTGTCACGAAGTACTTGTCCGCTACGGACAGTACCGATGCGAAGTTGTCGTCCGTAAGTTGAACTTCGTCCGTGTAGATGAACCTGTACAATCGTGCCGTATGAACAAAAACGAGTTTAACTTACTTGAGGAGCGCTTGGAAACCCTCCGGCGAAGCATCCGGGATTACAACGACTCTCTCCCGGTTGAAGGCGCCAAAGAACATTGCTTTGAACGGGACTGATGCGGTCGACATCACGATGGAATGGGCGAGAATGCGCACTTGGTCCTAAATTGGCTACCGTGGTGCTTGCTTAACTGTGTCGAGAACCTCCTACTATTTAGGAGGCTCTAGCGGTCAGTGGCGGCGTTTAGAGACTGCCAAGCGGGACAGTAAGAAGGGCTTCGCACAAGTCGTGATCCATAAAAAAATTTAATTTCGAGACTTCAAGAACAGAAAGGAGTGAGGGATCCTGCTAATGGCATTTTCCGAAGGGAACGACGCATTTGCCAGCCGAACTGCACCGGAACAAAATTTGTCGCAACGTGAAACCTTGACCAGCTTTCCCAAACCTGAAACCAGAATCCAAATTAACCTGAAAACATGAAATGAACCTGAATTCAGGTGCAGTCTGAAAAGAGACATCCACAGCCGATGTTATCGGCCAGTTTTGACGGCCACGAAGAGCCCAACCCCAAGGAAATTGCAGTTAGATCCGCCGCAAGCAAAGTTAATTATTTAACCATGTTAAGACTCGCAAATGCCGCCATGGCCCACATGGTTGGAACTGACCTCACCAACGACGAACGTCACGTCGGCCGTAGACGGGCTATCCAGGAGACCGCCAATACGGTCTTTCAGGGAACGAGATGGCATGCTTTCCAGCAACAAAATATCGCTTCTTAGCACGATAAAAATGAATACGTCTATGCAAAACCTGCTCCTTTTATAGCAAGCGGTGTAATTGATGACCTGCGCCTTTCGAATGAGTTATGGGAAAGAAACGCTTGCTAAAAGCGGTCCCAGCTACTAACCAGCGATCGTTAATGGGGAAGGCGGTGATGGAGCATGGGGTTTTGCATGTACGAGCATCAATGCACGAAAGTCTGCTAGGGCAATTGCGACTGTGAGAGGACGATTCATGTGCAACACTCTGTCATGCCACCAACGGTCAAACGTTTGAATGCCCATTGCGATTCGAATTTCGAATTCGCATGGGGCGCTCCCATTCGCATCGTGGGAGAAGGATGCTCGGATTGTTAACTGCAATAAGTCTTAAATAAACTTACGTTCCGCACGACAATTAGAGGGTAATCGAACCTGTAGAAAAAGCATGCATCATGTCATGCTTTGTATGCATACGTGCACTCATGCGTATGAAACGGTACCGAATACTGTGCACAGGCTGAATAGGTTATGGTGCTCTATCCGGTTACGTGCTCGCATGCTTGCCTCCCCCCACCCTACCTGACAACCATTCAGTTTTGTTGTGTACGCCCGCCCGTCTGCCGAGTGGCCGATTCCGAAAGCAGCATGACAGCGATTCCCGTAGCAGGGGTGTGTTTAGTGCGTTGAGGGGTGCATCCCTCCCCCCCCCCCCCGCCCAACCCCCATCGGCGGCCGGGGCCCTTTGGTAAACAAAATTTTTTTTAAAGTTAGAAAATTTTTATGATATGAAGGCTCTAAATCAGTTAATATACCCCTACACGTACTATTTTTAACGTCATTTTAGTTATTTTTGGCCACTTTAACCCATTTTGCACTCCCCTTTCCTGGAATACTGGCTAAGGCCCTGTCCAGCGGACGACTGTCCATACATAGGGTGATTTATTAACGAAGATGACGTAACATCAAATACTTTGCCGAGTCTCAAGGGCAGACCATTCCTGACGTTTGATGTCGAGCTTCTCAAGCAGGTCGTCGAAAGGGTACAAAGGGTGATTCAAACGGCTAAAGATAACTGCATCATCAGAGTGTTCATGCCTGTACGCAATCAACAGATTAACGATCGGTCGTATTACGCCCGTACCATACTGCCGTACAATACGGGCCGGTGTTCGGTACGGTACGGCTGCCGATATTCACGTGATATAGACAGATATTTAGCTTAGTAAGACTTATTAAGTGACTGGGTAAATAGTTGTTGTTCCCGTATGGTTTCAAGCAGACGAGCGTCTTCTTGGCTAAGTTCGAAGTCGAAGATGCGTATGTTCTCGCGGACGCGACCCGGATTGTACTCTTTGGGATGGCCGAGATGGCTTGAACCCTGCTCCCCTCACGGATTTCGTACCGTACCAATCCACCGCCGTACCTTACCGAGCTTACCCGTACCGTACCGACATACCGCGCAGTAGAAATACCGTACTGACGCCGCGCCCTCCGTAAAGAGTTCCGTTTCGAGCTCGGAACGGCACCGTTTAAGGCCCGTTTAAGGCCCCGTAGGTGTCATCTGAGAGGCATACAGCCGCAAAGTCTCTACACGGATTCTCGCATTAAACGCGCGCAAGTACGAGTAAAGCCGATGGCCCAGCCTACGTCAGCTTTTTCAGCGAAACAAATCGATGATAAACAAAAAGCACTTTTTCAAGACTTACCACCCGATCACACTTCATACAACGAGGAATGCGTGCGCTGCTCTCGCACATATACTTTCACTCTGATTCTGCCGTAGTTTGTGTTCGGTCACGGGGAGAGCTTAACTTACCCGGCCCGGCGAACAGGCGCCGAGTTTGAGAGCGCTTCGAGAAATGCTAACGGGAACTGGTCTCGGAAGTACGTGCATAATTCGGGACATGAACTGACCAACATCGTGTCTATCTTTAAACACCCCATTCATGCGCGGTGGATCGTTGAGGAACAACAGATTTTCAACAGTTTGTGTGTTCCTATAATATACCTTGATTTTTAAGTTCCTGCGCCGACCGGTATGACCAACAGCGGCCTTATCTTAAATTTTT
Source organism: Aphelenchus avenae (assembly GCA_020875895.1). Taxonomy (NCBI): domain Eukaryota; kingdom Metazoa; phylum Nematoda; class Chromadorea; order Rhabditida; family Aphelenchidae; genus Aphelenchus; species Aphelenchus avenae. The sequence continues at coordinate 27,009 of JNEY01000057.1, forward strand.
ATGTTAAGGATATGTGTTTTCCGGTCTTCATAACGTCGGCTACATCTCCGTGCAGCTAGCGCGACGTTGCATACACGCACACTCGCGTATCCCCACCAGGGTTTGCTCTTCACCCGGGTGCTTCACCCTCACCTTCACGTCACCCGGGTGAGGGCGAGGTGAGGGTGAAGTTTTTCGCCTCGCCCGGATAAAGGTGGGGTTGAATCATGGGTGAAGTCGGAATAGCTGTAGTAGCTAGCTATAGATGATGATTTTTCTTGCACTTCACTTGTGTTGTGCTTCACCTGGGTGCTTCACCCTTACGCTCACCCTCATCTCACCAGGGGTCTCAAAACCTCCCTGAATTCAGGGGGGATTGTTCCACTGAAATAAGTCGTTGGCTTCGCCTGGGGCGGGCTAAAACGCAATTTCCTTCGGACATCACGTTTCGTTTGTAAAAATTCCGCCTGCAACGGCGCAATTTTTCGGGCAAAGCTTTCCTGGCGGAAAGAGGCATTTGAAAAGTGCTTTTTGGAGCGCCAGTAAATCTTGAACTGCATGGAAAACAATGGAAAAAATACCCCCTGATTTACCCCCTGAATTTGACTCATGTCCCCTGAAAAACCCCTGAATTTGATCTGCTGGGCCCTGAATCCCGGTTTTGGAGTTGAGAGGCCTGCATCTCACCCGGGTGAGGGTGAAGTTTTTTTCAGGGACTCCCAAACCCTCATCCCCACCAACGCGACAACACTCATCAAGGCTGGGAATATTTAGTCAATCGATGATGTGTACTTCCGACAGCTCTCATGCCCCCAAAATGAACCAGCGTGGACTTCAGGCAACAAATGTTCGTAGCGAAAATGCGACGGCTTTTCTTACGGCGCTTGCCGTCAGAGCTAGTAATCTGGTCTTCGGCAGCCAAGAAACAGGGGCTTTTTGTCATGACAAACGTCACAAGGTTACGAAATTTTGGTTACAGCAGAAGGTTGTTTAGAGGTGCTTATCATTTTCTCCTACAACATAGGACCTGCATTCTAGTCGGGGTTAGACTGCCTGAAGGGCGGCAGCGTTCCGCGGATTAGAAGCCTTCGGGTTCCGGTTTTAACGTTGGTCCGACGGCAAGCGGAATTTTTGATTCAAACACAAGCAAATTAGGGGAAGTCCGCTTTATTTCGAACAATGAAACCGGAAGCAATCAAGCTAGCATGAGGTTGTACTATTGCGTCGGCATTCCACGTGCGTACGGATCGCGCTTGCGACGGGGCACGTTGGACGCAGGCAGCTTGTCGACGCTGTCCTAAAAGAGACGCAAATGAAGCCCCTAATTAATACCCGGTAGCTATTTAAACAAATGGACAACTTTTGGTTAAAAGTCTTCTTAACGTCATTGGGCATATTATTTTTACCGAGGTTGAACAAATTCACACAAAAATGCATATTTGAAATTAGGTATTTTTAAGCTCGTCTAGCGAGCGATAATCGTACCTTATCCGGCCCGAAGTTCTTGATAGACTTCTTGGCCAATCCCTGGCCCAACTTCTCCAGGCGTCGTTCACGCCTCTGTTCGGTCTTCGACGCCGCGATGTCCGAGAGCTTATCGCCCGCCGCCGTTGCCGCGTCGGAGAGCTTGTCGGCCGCTTTCTTCGCGGCGTCCTTGGCTTGATCGAGGATCGGCTTGTCGTCGCGACGAGCTGAGGCGCTGAGAGATAGCGCTCGGCGGCTATCTAGAAACGAAGCATAAGAGGGGTGTCACAAAAGGAAGATCATGCAACCGCAGGGTGCCTAAAGCCTTAGAGAACGGTGTAACCCTAAACCTAAGATGCGAGTGAAAGCGGTCGTACTGATAGGTGTAATCTCCATTGGAAATGACCCGTTAACTGGGCGTAAAAACGTTTATCCTGGAGGGCGAGGCTGACCGTAGACTGTAGGAAACGGGCCAAGCCTAAGCCTAAGCTAGGACGCTACCTAAAAAAATTTCACAAATAGCAGAAAAATTTGCTTCAATTTCGGAGTGCACGAACTTCTTTAGCAACTTGCGAATGGGCAGCTCCGCGATGGCCAGACGCGGATCGATTTCGTCTTTCGCCCCTCAACGAAAAAATACAACGCGTGCGGGACGATAGAGACCTTGTTTGATTCTAACGTACAACAAGAGCGACTTACTGCTTGTCAAGGCCTTCGCGAGGTTCGAAGTGGCACTCACACGCAGCATCGTGATGTGTTCTAAAACCCACATAAAATAATTTCTGAGGTGGTACAGTCGCGAAAGTTTGGCAAGGCTGCTCGCCATTAAAAGCCTGCATGCTAAAATTCATGGAAGAAAGAACAGAAACCGCCTATTGCGACTGGGAAAAAGTTCGGAAGGAGGGCATGCGCTCCGACGGGAAGAGACCGAAATAAATAACAACGGCGAGAGAGGGAGACGTGGCCGGCGAAAACAACCCGACGCAAGCACGGGACAAACAAACACGTAAACAAGCGGCAGGCGAGCGCTTGTTTTCGCCTTTGCACTTCAAAGTAACGCGATGACTACAACTGAGAGCTCAAAAAGACTAAGCAAAAATCTTTCCCTGTACGAGTTTGTGCCCGACTATTTTAATTCTGCTTTCACTTTCGTACTTAGAATGGCCTGCAAAAAGCGCTTAATTGTAGTCGCATTGAAAAAATGCTTCAGAAAACGAGTGTGCACTGGGCCCGCTATCATGGCCCGATAAAACGCCATAACAGACTGTTTATGGCGTTTTATACTTGTGTGCTTACATACTAATACTTGGCACTGCCGACTGGGGTGCGGATTGCAGGCCAGAGCCAGAAACGGACGTGGAGGGACTTCTCTTTTTTTCTTCTCCTAAGCTTCACACGAAGTTTCCTAACGAAAACGTTATCCGTTTTGTTTATCCGTAATTCATGGCAGACGGTACACGAATAGAGAAACTTAGAGACAGCCGTCTGGAATGTCTGCATTAACTAAAAAAAGACCACTAAGGTTTGCTCTGCTCTTGAATGCAATTATTTTGCGTGCAATTATGCATCCCTGAATTGCAAAAATTAGCGCCAAGTCAAGTTGGTGTGGACGGGGTCTTATGTCAGTTGATAGCCCATCCACTTTGGACCGGCGCTGTTCCACTGAAAACGGGTCTCGCTTATATACCGGCCGGTTTCCGCCGATCCTCGAGCAGGGTGAGGTCCGTTAGGGCGAGATGTCCCAGAGCATGCGTTCTCTTTTCAACAGCAAGAGCGACTCCGTCTCTTCTAACCGGACGCATCCGTCGCCTTCCGATGACGAATGAGGTCCTTCTCGACGTGTCTGTTCCCGTGCGTGCTTGGTTGACACGTCACTCTCGAATATTTCGTAAACGCTGATGCATGGGTTGTTGGTTGGCCAAGTTAAAAAGGCCTGTTTAGGTATGCCCTTCGGCCTTCCTTGCCTTTAACCGGAAGTGATGTGGTTAGAAGGTCTTCGTCGCCCTTTTTTGCAATTTTCTGGTTCTTCGGCTGTTTTTTTCATTTCCGGACCGGACCGTTCGTCCGAAAAATGGCTTACAAATTTCGTCGGCGGTGCCTGCGGCGGGCTAAGATCGGCCTGCCTTGGGAGGGCTTGAAGCGATGTCACCCAGTCCCCGCTTCCCATTCTCGTCACGCATCGTCACCCTGCCGCCAGGCACCGTGCGATATATTCTCATTTCTGGGCGCTCTCTAGGCCGGCGAACTAAAGGCCCAATTTGAGAAGCTCTCTGGACAGCAGGTTTAACATGAGCGAAGCGGGAACGATTTCCGCAAAGCCGATAGAAAGAACAAGTTGAGCAAAAGCCTGTGAATGTCTTTTGAAACATGCCTTGACAAAGAAAAAAAACTTGCTTCGGGAACTCATGTAAGCTCTGCGCGTGACCCAAGGTCATATAGTGTTCGGTAGAATACTCCGCTGAAAACAATTCTCGAAGAGCATGTGAAAGAGGCCTCCGAGAAAGACTCTTAGTAGCTCGTTGCGCATCAGTTCTAAAATAGCGCTGTGTATCCGCTTGGACCGGCGCGTAGAATAGCTCTCTGAGGGTGGAAGGATTCTGTGATAACGGTTAAGCCGCGCAAGGCCCTGAGAAAGTTCTTCGAATGTCGCTTCAAGAAAAAAAGGTTCGCTATACCAGAGACCTGGATAAACTACTAGCTATAGCTCAAGTTCAGGAAACGTGCGCTGGGCAAATCAGTTTAAGTCGATGAGCATGTGAAAGAAGCCTTTGAGAAAGACGCCTAATAGTTCGTTGCGCATTAGCCCTACAAAAGCGCCGTCATCTTGGCAATCCAAGCTAGCATCTTGCAATTTACCTAGAATGCTTCGAGAAATCGCTGCCGACGTTGTCCAGTTTCTGAGCCACCGAGACCTCGACAACGCGTGCGCTGTCAGCAAATGGCTTGACGCCCTTATCGCTCAGTGCAGCGCCGTGTATCCGCTTCGATCGGTGCAAAGAATAGCGCTCTGCCTGTGGGTGGATTCCACGCTAATGGTTTCAATCGACTACTCCGGGACTCATCACTCGTTCAACACTATGGACGAGGCGGTGCATTGTGCCGCGTCTTTTTTTGCGCAACTCGTACGTCGGGCGCCTTGAGGTAACCTATGACAACGCTCATGCAGATCCATAGGAAAAGAGGAAGCGATCCAAGTTGCTTGATTGCCTCTTATGCAGTAGACGTAGACATGAAGTTGGGCGCAAAAAAGCTTTTACTTCTACACAATGCTTCTACACTTCCTACGGAGAATCGTTTCAGCTAGGCGGCGGTTACTGGGGCAGCAGCATAACAGTGTTTGAACACCACTGGACACTGCTACTCGATGCTATCCGCAAAGGCGCCATTCGGCACCTCGAACTCAATGGCATAGTCTTCAGCGCGCTTTGTGAAGACACGTTCCTGGTCGCAGTGGGCTGCCGAGGTCTCACATCGTTCGCGGTTCGACGATGCGCCATTCCCAGCGGCTTCATCAGCGATGGTCTGCTTCTTGCCGGCGTCGCCAACGATGTGCTCCAACTGTATTTCCATGACAACGCAGGAGACATGCCAGTTGGACCTTCGGACGATGCCATCCTGGACTTCTGCTTTCCGGCGGGCACGGCGCAAGTCGGGCAATGGCGTAGTCTGGCTATCGAATACTCTCGCGTCAGCGACTCATTCCTCGCAAAATTCTTCGATGTTAGTAATGTTACATGCGGGCCTTTTCTAATATTTGGCATAAGCATCCAGAAACTACGTGGGTCCCACATTGGGGGTCCACACGCGACCCACCGAAAGTCACACTCGGGGTCTCGAGGCTGACCGACCTGCATAGTACGCTTCGTAAAATAGCCCGGCACTAGGCGCCGCTAGAGCAAAGCCTTGCTATATCTGCCAAACTTTCGCTTAAATCTTCGTTGACGTTGCCTGCTGCGAGAACTCTTTATTTGCGGTCGTATTTCCAAGTGGCACCGACGACAAGCTACAAAGGCGCTTTTTGAATAGCCAATCTCCCGTAATCTGACTGATTTGGGCTCGTGCTTTCACGCAACTCGTCAACGTTTAGCGTCTCGAATCGAGTCACGTCCGACCTGCTGGAAACCTGAAGTTCTTGGGCGGCTCACCGAAGCAGCGCGGCTTGTCGGCGTACGCTCGGTACCGTGCCCCCGGCAGCACAGACGGGATGGATGCTCGCTATCGCTTGCCACCTATCGACGACGTGAGCGAGCCCTATGATATCGTACTCTATGAGAGCTATTTCGCTCACATGTCGTTCGGTCCGTGCACCCCTTCTGACGACATATGTCGTGTCGATGTCAACATCGACGAGCAGGAGGACGAGCTGAAGAGCTTCCGCGACCGGACCGTTAAGATCAACGAGGATGAGGAGACGCAGGACCTTGACGAGCAGGAGAAGAACGAGGTCGCCTACTGGTCTGAATTGGAGACCGGTGAAGCTGGCCTGCGACAGAACGCTCGTCGACGTTTTCATAAAGATATCCACTATTTTTGGTCGTGAGCCGTTGTGACTTAGTTAATCCAAGTTTTGTAGTAGACAACTGGTATAACCTGAAATTCTTGATCCGCAGTAAAAGCCTTAAAGATGTCCAATTTATATTAGGCAAGCTCTTGATTTCCTCTTGTTCTTTATGCGTTATTTGAGCATGCCGATTGGGAGATGAGTCAATTTTTGGCCTTATGACTTGACAGAGTCTGCGGCCAAAGCGAAAAAAAAATAAACCAAACTTTGCCCGGCCTCAGAAACAATTCATTTCGCGTACAACCGTGCGTGACAAATGTGCGACCAGTGCAAAAAAACAACAAAACGGAGCCAAGAGATGCTCTGCACTTAAAAGGCAATTAGCCTCTTGCTTAGCTGCACACCGATAAACTGAAAAAATTCGCGCCTTGCATTGCTCTTTTCTTTGAAAATGCCTGACGTTAACTTCCGGACTCCCGATGACAGTTGCGTGAGTGCGTTTTCAAAAAGACGGGACGTTCAAGCAAGCACATCGGTGTCTATAGAGAGTCACCCGTTGTGTGTTTCATAGACACTGTGCGGTAAGCATCATTATGACGAATTCACGCGATAAAGATAGAAATCCGCTTTTGCCTCTGCAGGGCTATGCCCTATTATTCACAACAGCTAGAGAGACTCTCTTCTGTGGTGCGCTTCTTTGCGCAGCTGTCTACGTAGCGGGGGCCCTCATAGGGCCCTTCCCTCCGGAAGTGTTTGTAGCGAACTGTTTGTACTTTTATGGAAACAATCTAATTGTACCATGTCCGGAAGCTTCGATGGCCTGTCATCGACCCCATAAGCGTATTTTGGGCTGCATAAAGTGCCGTTTGCACATCTTTTTGGCCTCCTTGACTGTTCTCTTGAACCGTATGTGGGTGCCCAACCGAGGGCGTTTTCTACAATTCGATGCTGCCCTGTTAGGACACACCAGTGTCTGGTCTCATGTTCTGTGGAAGAGGTTTGTCGCTTCTTTCACTAGGCGGCGCTGCAGCATATAAGGCCTTAGCTAGTCACAAGGGCATCAACCAGCATCGATTTACTTTCCACGCGCTTTCACTTCCTTTCGACTTCCAAAAATGACGTCCCGCCGGTGGTTTATGGGTACCCTACTTCTTGGTCTGTTAGCTACAACGCTTGCCATCAACGGCGGATACGACGCCGACGTCGCGTCGGCCTTCGTTTCCTCGCCGACTGGGCATGGTGCGCTAATCAGCGACCGAGTGATACCCACCGTGAGGCACGTCTATCCATCTGGAGACGGCGTCAACACTTACAAGTAAGGTTCTGTGAGCTACAACGCATAGTCACTGGTTGTTTGTTGTACAGATTCTGATTTGGAAACCACCATTCCAAATTCGCAAAACAAGATCTAAAATCAGCAATGCCCTGAGTCCCGATCTTAGGACAGAATCGAATCAAAATCCGTCAACAATTGATCCGACGCAGTACGCGGAAGCGTTCCCGCGGTAACCCTTTGTTTGGGTCCCGTTGTTTGGGTCCCGGTCTTTTGGGTCCCGGCTAAAATTTCGAAAGGTCTTTTGGTCCCCGGTATGTTGGGTCCCTTTTTTGTGTCCCGGTCTTTTGGGTCCCGGTAACAAAATGCCCCAACAGCTTAGGACACGGTACTATGCCATCGTCCTAGCTTAGGTTTAGGCTCAGTCTGGTTGCGGTTGCCCATTTGCAAGCTTTACCTCAGACTTAGATACAAACAAAACCTGCAGTTTGCAAATTTTTCCTAGGACACAAAAGACCGGGTCCCAAAAGACTTTCCGAAATTTTACCCGGGACCCAAAAGACCGGGATCCAAACAACGGGACCCATACAACTAGTAGCCGTTCCCGCGTTGCTGTTTTGGCTTGTAAATGCCCTCCGAGTGAGCATAATTTTGCCCCGTTCAAAGATAAACTTGAAATAGACCGACCAGACGGGAACGACGCTACAGAACTGCAAGTCCATAAGGGTTTACCCTGGTTTTGCGTCATGCACGTATGGCTACTTGAAAACAAACAATATGATGATAAGCCCTTACTAATGGATATGATGCGCGATGGGCGCAAAGAAAGGAAGGAAAAAGCACAAACAGTTGCTCTCTTCTGGAAGAAAAATGATCACACGTGCGTCACTCAACGGTAAAAAATAGCGCCAGGTCAAGTTGGTGTCTATAGGGCATATTTGAACGATAACCCAGCGACTTCGGACCGGCGCTCTTCCAATGAAACGTGCCTCGCTTATATACCGGCCGATTTCCGCCGACGCGCGATCAGGGTGAGGTCCGCCGTGACGGGAGGATCCGAAGTGTACATGTTATCTTTCAATGCAAACCTGACTACGTCTCTTCCAAGCGGGCGCATCCATCGCCGGCGATGACGAAACGATTTTCGTTCTCGACTTGTTTGTTCCCAATGCATGCTTGACTGACGTAACGTTGTGAAAATGCGGATTATAGTGCTCGGATGTCTTCCCACCGCTCATTTACCATTAACCCGAGTGGACAAAACAGTTGAAAACAGCATAGGCTCACGAGCTCTTTGACGTGCGTAACGAAAACCTTTTACCGAATCCACGAGATTTTGGGGAAGTTGAAAAAACAAGCAGTTGTTGCTTTGTGATAAAAAGGAGTTTTTTTGTTTTTATGGCAACGTTATATTAAATAATTAAATGCAAAAAAGCGCCAGGTCAAGTTGGTGCGGATGGGGTTTGTTCAGATAACCCATCCACTTCGGACCGGCGCTGTTCGACTGAAAGTGCGCTTCGCTTATATACCGGGGGGCTTCCGCCTACCCTCGAGCAGGGTGAGGTCCATGCGGTCGAGAGGTTCCAGAGGACGCGCTATCTCTTTAGTAGCAAGCGTGACTCCGTCTCTTCGAAGCGGGCGCATCCCTCACCGCGGATGACGAAATGATTTCATTCTCCACTTGTTTATTCGCGGCGGGCTTGGTTGACGCTTCAATTTGAAACTCTACGTGCGGCTGATGGGCCCACGGCCTGGCGAGACTGGACCTAGAAGCACAAATAGTGCACATGCGGAGAGAGGGTACTAACCAAAAAAGGATACTAATAGTCCCACAACAAAGCGTGGTTGAATGGAGAAGAATCCCTTCGAAGCAGACCACCGAAAGCGCGATATCTTGCTTGACTACAGGAAATACACACCGGTGTTTTTACCGGACGTTAGTCTTCTTAAACAACTGATTGTCTCGTGCGGTAAGAGACTTCGAAAGAAAATACTTCAAGGCTGCATTGCTTCGAGCTGTCTCCGCCAGTTTACGCTTACCGTAAATTCCCTAACATAAGAACAGTTCTTATGTTGTTCGTGGGGATCAAAATGTGTTCATATGTTAGGGGTGTTCATTTGTTAGAGGTTTTCTTATGTTACATCGGACGGGATTTTCGTGCCCAATGCCCGAACTTTTTGACCGGTTATGCCCCACAACGGACATAAACCGACAATTTGACTTAGATCGTCAAGATTAGTGACCGCTTAGACCTCTACGCGTTTTAAAACACATGATGGTAGTATTCCCTCCGTGTACCATCCCTGTGCCGTCCATCAAAGCGCCTTAGGATCCCCTTGTTAGCGTGTCGATTGAGAAAAAACTAAAAGTTTATTTTCAAGTAACTTTATCCCAGAACGTCGCCTGCTCCAAAACGCCGAGAGACGGTGCTTTCCTGGAAAGCCAACAATCTTTCACGCGACGTGGTACCCTGTCTGTAAACAGCAAAGGTCTCCATCCCTGGTCTTCAGGTAAATCTGCCACGGCTAATGAAGTTCTTGTCTCTTGCAGTGCGCCGTGTAGCTTCACTAACGCACAACAACACTAAGAAATTGCCCTAACGAAGAAAAGACACGAAAAATACCGAAAATTTTGATGACTTGTCTGTTTGCCTCTTGTAAAAGGTGTTCTTATGTTAGAGGTGTTCTTGTGTAATTTCTAGCGTCTCAAAAGTGTTCTTATGTTAGGGGTGTTCTTATATTAGAGGTGTCCTTATGTTAGGGAATTTACGGTATTTCCTTGGTGCCCAGCATATTCCAGTCCATTTAGAAGCGTGTTGTGAAGCCGTCCTCTCGCGGAATCGAAAGCAAAGTGGAGGAACGGAAGTGCAACGCGGAAGTGAACCCGTTCGCCGTATGAATCAGCTGGGGTGACATGACCGAGGAACAAATCATTCTTCATTGCACTCCTGGCGCGACGCGCCCGCCTGTTGAAACTAATCGCGTATTTACGGGCTGACTTTCGCCGAAGACGTAATCTTGTTTGACGGGACATTGTATCGGGTACCGAATGTCACGTCACGCACATTCGGAGATAATCTCAGCGCCGCATGACGCACGTGTTCCCCGCTTGGTCACAAAACAGACTGGTACCCCGCCTGAACCGATGTCACATTTCATATTTAACGGGCGCGTTCATTGTTGTGGAGACGCGAACAATTCGGGCTAGTCTTCGGGTTCACAAAAGACGTTGTACGTGGGAACGGCCTTTGATAAGAATGTCGTCTGAACAGACCCCTTTATGACGGTCGTAGGGTATCCCCCATTGAAAGTCGGCAGCAGCGTTGCGCTTTTCTTGTCCGTTAGCAAGTATCGAGTGGCAGTCATTTGTAGGCCCAAAGAACATTTGTTTCATCTTGGCCACTGGTGCAATATGAAGTCTCGACAAATTTATGCAGTTTGCAGCTGCCTCCGTGTGTTTCCTCCTATCCGTTGCTCGATGCAATAGCGTCAAACATCGTTGGTAAGCAGGATTTTGCAGCGTCCCTGTCAACGGTTGTTACTTGTAACGGTGTTTGCATGAATAGTACACACCTGACACCAGGCTAGACATACTGCGAAGCGGTGTGTATTTCTACGCGCACCGGCGTCTCAAACTTTAGCAGAGTGCAGGGCCATAATGCCTGCGGCGGCGAGCAATACCCTTTTCTGTCAGCGTCCGAAAGCCGGCGACATTGCCGTTTTGTGACGTCTGAACATTGCAGCTCAGATTCAGACGCGACACCCCGTAACTTACTGCCCCCCCCCGCCCCCGTACCCCACTCCGTTCCGTACTAACCACCCGTACCGTAAAGTACAGTACGGCCTATTTTAAAGCCGTAATTCAACCCGTACTAGTGCACCTTTGGCCAGAGAACGATGCCGTGAGTATGTACGGGACGGTACAGAAACACGTACTGTCTTCGCCGTACCGTGCCCCGTACCGTATTCAACGGGACACGGTACGGTACGGCACGATACGGTACGGGCTTCTAAGTATATTACACCTACCGAGGCCGAGGCGTTTGGGTTCAACACATGTGCCTGTCCTTGACAGTTTTTTTCCTCCGTCTATAATGGTGTGGAATAAGTCTGTACCGGAACCTATTTTTCAGAATTCCTAAACACACGGATTTTTTGCATACCTGAATTTTAAACACAAAATACGTCGTATACGAAAAATAGACCTTTCGACAATCCTCTCAAATGAATAATTAGTAATGCGCGAAGGCGCAAAACTTCCCTACCGGGCTTCTTTTCTTGTTTCCGTACGCCCATGTCTCGTAATTGAAATCGCGATGAAATCACAGTTTTTTGGTAGAGTTTGGCTGTCCACCGGGGGCGTAATACGCGGTTAAGCACGTTCCCGTGCGCGATTTGCGCTAATCACTTGCGCTGGCCAACGCGTTGGATCTCTTGTCGGTTTTCCCAAATCATGCTGTTTACTCATCTTTGGCCCGAGCGTTTGCTCCGTCTGTTTGCCATTGATGCCCGTTTGTTTTCCCCGACCCTACATTTCGTTTTAAAGGGAAAGCCTTTGCAATGTGCCCCCCATTAACTTTCCAACCACAAGCTGTGCCGCTGGGAGAAAACTCTTCAGCGGGGACCCTTTAGGAGAAGTAGGGAATACATTAATTTCTTTGAGCGTGATTTCTCAGAAGTGCTATAAAACCATCTAGCATGCAAGCGTTGAGCCCTGCGTTGAGCTCATTCTCCAGCTATGGATGAATAAGCGCGAGTTTCTTTCTTTTTCGTGGACGTGTTGCTTTTCGCAACTTTAGCCGACCATTCTTCACTCATGTCTCATTTCAGAACTCGTTCACGATAAAACCAAATGGACTGAGGCCGGCCCCTATAACTTAGTTTTTCGAGAATACGTAGGAGCACGTGTCGTCGTGTCCGGGTCTTTATGAGAACGGATTATCAGATGAATAAGCGCGAGTTTCTTTCTTCTTCGTGGACGCGTTGCTTTCTGCAACATTAGCCGACCATTCTTCATTGGCCCCCATTTCAGCAATCGTTGACTATTATTATGTCGTCAGCGCAAACGTCCGCAGCCGTCGCTATGAGTACGCGGATCCAGATGAGGTGTCCGGAATGCGACGAGTCCATCGCCATCGACATCAGGCCGAAACCCTGTGGAGGTCCCCAGGGTCACAAAGGCACGGGAAGCTTTTTCGGCAGGTAAGACAATGGAAATAAATCCCGTATCCGTATCCCTCATCTGTAACGCACACTAAGCAAATGTTTAACTTATTTTCTGGAGAAGACCAGAATAACACTAGTAATCTCCTCAAGAATGTTTAAACAGTTGATAATAAATCGCTTGTTCAGGCTCGAACGAAGTGGATGTTTCCTTTCCATGGCACAAGACGAGTTCGTCTGCCCGAAATGCGAAGCGTCGATCAGAATATAGCGCAGTTGTAGCGTACCGGAGAGCGTCGCTGCTACGGGTACATACGTCTATCGTTACCACTAAAACTAAAACTGGCGCATGATTTGCTCGTTTATGTGTACTTTTATAAAGACCTAACTTACTTTCAAGAGTACTCCATCGTTGGCCATAGCTCGGAGGAATCAACGGTTTCGTTTACAGGCCGTTCTTCACGGACGGAGCTTAGGACGTCGGGGCGGGGTTCAACTAGGCATGAAGGTCAGTGTACTGTGTAAGTGTACTACCGTAAATCCTCTAATTATAGCCCCCTTTAATTACCGCCCCCCCCCCCTCTAATTATGGCCCCCTTTGGACCCGACCAAAAAAATTATAGCTCCCCCTTTAATTATGGCCCCGGGGCCATAATTAAAGTCACAGTCAATTTTAAAAACTAGATCAAAGTTTTTGCATACCAGGAAAACACGTTTTCTCGACGTTTTAGAGTACGAGTAACAATCTGGGATAGACTTTTATGACACAAAAATTTTTGATTTTTGCGTCATCACTGGAGTGAACCATTCAGGGGGGACCCTTAGGTGTCGACATGGGAGGTACCTCCCAAACATGGTACACCGTTGGAATATCCCCATTACACATTTTAAGGCACATAGAACATAATAGGATACTCGCAATTACTCTCCAAAATGTGAACTGTTGATGAACTTTTAGTCGATTTTGGCAGATTTTCGGCAAAATTTTTCGTGGGCCTTCGGCCCGCGAAGTGGCAAAATATTTATGTCCCCCCTCTAATTACCGCCCCCCCCCCTCTAATTACGGCCCCCTTTGGAAAACAGCAAAAAAATTATGGCCGAGGGCTATAATTACAGGATTTACGGTATTTTGATCGCATGATCCTGCCTCACATGTTGCTGTTCCGCATGCTCCTGCCTCGATACGTTGTTCCGATTCTTGTGGACTTCAGACCAGTCTGTGAGAATAAACAGTCGTGGAAGGTCGAAATTCGTATAAAACCCGGCTAGCATCGATGTGTGAGCGTTAGCGCACGCGAAAGGCTAGCAAGCTTGTTTTCTGCTAGTTGAATAGAAGCGATTAGCGTTTGCTGTGGTTTAGGAGAAATTATGGTTGAAGAAATTCCCAAAACATTGCTCCGCTGGAGTCGGCACTGACCTAATGAAAAGTCGGTAAGATCCTTCGGGGCCCGAGCCGAGCTTGCTTCGGGGGGGGGGGGTGAGGGTCCAGCCCGTCCGAGGTAAAGTGTCCGAGCGGCTGGAAGGCCAACGAGAATGATGAGACAGCCGCGTGGTTCGAGTGGTCAAGTGTGTAAAGAGTCTAACCCGCCGTTCTGTTAAGGTCAGAGGTACTGAATCCGAGGCCCCGCACACATTTTTCTCGACACACGGGGCCCGGCTCCGGTCCCAAATTCCGAAGTCTAGTGGGGAACTGATGACAGGCAAGCGCGCCCTTTTGCATCACTGAGCCAAAATAGATCCAAGCTAAGCACACATCCATTCATTCAAAGCGGGAAGCAGTAGCACGTGCACTTTATCCTCTCACGTCCGCTACGCGCTTTTTGTCTCCCCTGAGCAATCATGCGACCAATATCTCCAGTATGCGACGTGATATGATTCACAGCCCCAGGTATGCCGCTAGTGTGCGTTGAGGGGACTCCAACTAAGTTATCGGCCGCTGAAGGCTTGTTTCCCGACGACTTTTTAAACCAAATATGTCATTCCTTTGTGTTTGCTCTTCTTGAAGTATCAAAGGAGTAATGTACAACTTAAAATTTTCCGCAAAGCATCGTCCATCCAAAAAGACGTTTATCCATGGTTTACAATGAGCATAAAGTGCCCTGGATTGAAAGGCAATCGTCCTCTAACGCCTCCGTCATACTGCAATGTACGCGATTCACTTGCCGGTCTTGACAAATTTACAACTGGCCGAAACATAAATACTTAGAACTGCTTGTCACACGAGATTTTTTCTTAGCAGCAGCAGCAAAGATGTCTTCGTCCACGGAGCAATCGCCGCCACCCTTGGAGCTCTGCCGCCTGGACTTCGACTCCAGTGCGTCGCCAGGCAGTCAGTCGACTCTTCCGGTTCTCACGCTGGAAGTCGGATATCCCACCGAAACGGCGGATGTTCCGCAGAAGTTTTCAAAGGGGAAGGAGCGAAGCGCTCCACAAACGTGCGAAATCTGTGGCGAGAGGGCGAAATCCTTCCACTACGATGTCGCCAGCTGTAACGGCTGTAAGTCTAGGCAGTTTTCTATTTGCTAGTGCCCTCACGCACTGCATAAAAGGTCAAAGCAAGGTATCTCGATGTTCGCCCGAACTCAAAAAGTTTTCATTATCAGTCTGAACCATTGATAGTATCTGCGGAAGTATAATCTAAACTGACCAGTTTTTGCATGGTCAATCATCGACCACTTATGGCTTATCGGAAAAATTTTCCTGTTTTCGCTTGCTAGGCTTTTTAGCCCTTTCGAAGGCATGTGCTTGCGAGTCACAGTTCTACTGAGTAAGCCGTTGGCTCAAATGCTCTTTTCGCTCAGAAAAGCTGTCCTCGTTTTTTTCTCTGCGTGTAGCTCATCCGAAACCTGATCGTAAGTGAACATACACAGAGTTTGTCTAGTAACGACTGTCGTTTGCTTAAGCACTTATCAGCCCACTATAGGTCGCACCTTCTTCCGACGGACTCTAGGACTTGGCAAGGCCTACGCATGCTTGCACGATGGCAGATGCCCTTCTCATAAGTGTAAGCTTCTTTACTACCTATCCCTTTCTTCCAGCCACAGGTGTCCCCTAGCAACTTGAACGTTAGACCGCAACTGCCGCGCATGCCGCTTCGACCGATGCATTCTCGCGGGCATGAATCTCGAGATGATGAAGTTCCCTGCTTCCTACGACGTCTATCAAGCAGCTACAGCGATCGCGCATCGTCGGAAGGAGTTGCTGTTAGGAAAACGCTCAGTGCCTTTCAGTGTATGTCGCTGTCTTTATGAATGATTTCACCAATGTTTGCCGCCTAAAATAAGTGAAAACCCATAGAAAACTGCAAGAAATATAGCTGTTTCTTGAAACGCCGGGCACAAACACAGGCCGGGTAGGTATTTTTACAAAAATTCACAAAAAATCGTATTCAAAAAACAATCAGTCACAAAAATCGACATATTTTTACAAATTGCAAAATCATAAAAATATGGACAAATGCCTGCCGGAATATAGCACACAGTCGTCGAATAGAGTTTTCAGTACCACCTTCCCTACCAAGAAACCGCGGAATGTCGCGAACTCGATGCCCTGGTCTACGTCGAAAGCCGATGTCATAGTCTTCGGCAGATCATCGACCCCTGCGACTTCGCCATATCGACGCTTAGGGCGAACATCAGTGAACGGTGCCGACTAGACAAAGTGCAAATGTGTTCGGCGGATTCGAGCTCAGCGGTAAGACGATCGAACTTGTAGGAATTCTGGTAATTCTTAGAGCTTTAGCCGGCTTTCGAATTCGCCGGGCGAAAATATGACTACAAAGCAGTAGGAATGAAACGGATCTGGATCGCTGTGGACTTCTTCCTCTTCGTGGAAGCAGCAAAAACGCTGCCTGTCTTCGATAAGCTCACTTTGGATGACAAAGTATGTTTATCCTTTGTGTCCGGGCAACCCTGGGCAAACGTGCCCTAGGCGTCCTTAAGCTTGAATAACCTTTCTTGGGCACTAAAGCCACCAAGCATCCACCGACCTAGGAAAGCAGAGTACCAAAGAGTGCGCATTAGGATTCCAACAGGCTCGACCACGACGATTTTTGAGGCACGCTGCCCAGCATTGGTTCGAGCGCCAAAATTGATGCCACGAACCATCGATGCTGAGCGTCAAGCTTAAGCTTTCTTTGCGAGGCCTTCTCAGAAGAATAGGTGTTCGTATACGGACGAAAGCTTCAGTAGAGCGGGCTTCCTGTGCAGGATCTTTCAGCACCGAAATCACCCGGGTTCGGAACGTCTGTTGCTATCTTAGGAGGCACTACTGGTCCACGTGGCACTGGCGACGACGGCGTTGACGCGCGTATTCTTCACGCTAGCCATGCGGTCTAGTGTGGTCGTCTATCCCGATGGCACGGTGCCTATGCTGCCCTTTTAGTAAGTTTCTTGCTCACGAAGGGCATCAGACATGAAAACCTGAAGTTTTAGCAAAACAGGCCTCGAAGACGAACTGCTCAGTCGGATCATGGAACCCATGCGTCGAGTCGGGTTGTCTGTCGAAGAATTCGTTCTCCTGAAGGCAATAATCTACTGCAGTCCGGGTAAGCGTGGCTCTTTGCCGTGCGGTTCTGCCTGAAAGAGTGGTCGCTACCTTATCGCCCACGTTATACGACTTATTCCTCCCTTTGCCCAAAAAAAGTATATGACTTTTACTGACTTTTACTTTACAGAATTTGTTTACGGCCACTTTTAGACGCGGAGAACCTCTCGACAAGTGGTCGCGAAACACTTCAAGCGGAGCGAGAAAGATACGCGGGTCTTCTACTTCGACATCTCCAGCGAAAGTGCGGCCCAACTGTCGGCGCCAAGAAGTACGCGGAGGTGATTGCACTCGTCGACGCGTACTTCCACTTCGGACTGAAGCATCGACAGCACTGCCTGCTGATCGGTGTCGCATGTCGGATGCCCAGCCCGCAGAGGCTGCGGATGGTTGAAGACATTTTCCGTGGCTATGTGAACAGAACGGATGTGTGACTTAAAGATTTACCTTTGATTTTCTTATATTTCGCATGACTGCAAAGTCACCATATTTCTTTTAATAATCCATCCCCCACCTGAAAGACCTCCTGCCAATAAACCCGCTCTAAACTAAAAATTCAGTCGAGTATCGTGGCATACCGTCTAGTGCTCCGAGGGGGGACATAGCTTTTTGTAAACCTCTTTCGTGGAGGAGGATGAACTACGTAGAGTTGTAAAGCTGCGAACCACCGAACCGAAGGTGGCGGGACGCAAAGGGATGGTGTGCAAAAGTCTTCGTCCGTCTGGGTCGGCGTGATCCGCGATCCAAATGCAAGCTCCTTCTTCAAGTGGACCGATGATTTGGCCTACTACTATCGGATAAAGGTCGGCACCCGTACCGTATTACGGCCCGTAACCGTACCGTACAGCCGTAATACGCTACGGCTGTACGGTACGGCAAGGGGTCAGTACGGCTGCCGTACTGGAAGCCGTACTGGAAACATTAAAATCCATACTAAAAGCCATATTATCGGCAAAAACTGGCAAAAAAATCATCATAATGGTTACCGTTTCTATCGATATTCCGAGAATGTACGATAGTATACCTAGACAGTCTTATAAAAGAGGCAATCAATGGAGAAAATAATTGAAAATTAGTCCAAAGTTACGGTTAAGCAACGGACTAAGCCTACGATTAGGCTTATTTTAGCCTTTGCTACCGACTTAGTACGGCTTTTTGTACGGGCCGTACCGTACTACGGTACGGCTGTACGGTACGGGGGTGGGGGTCAGTACGGTATGGCTGTACGGTACGGCCGGGGCTTGCCGACCTTTACTATCGGAACTGGGCCACCAACAACCCGCAAGCGGCCACGTCCGGCAACAAATAACTGCACCGCCGTGTACTCCTACGACGCCGGCAGATGGGCCACCGGCAACTGCGGATGGCAAGAAGGTGCGCACCTCTACAAGAAAGCATGAGACACACTTTCCGTTCTGCGTTATAATTTTCCAGATCTGTATTCGTCTGAATATATTTGAGTAACAAACGATATGCAATTATTCGCAGTGCACGGAAAAATGTAGCTCTGCCTTGTGTGCAAATGTGCGTCAAGAAAGGCAAAAAATAGCGCCAGGTCAAGTTGGTGTCTATGGGGAATATTTGAACGATAACCCAGCGACTTCGGACCGGCGCATTTCAACTGAAAACGAGCCTCGTTTATATACCGGCCGGTTTCCACCGACCCGCGACCAGGGTGAGGTCCATAAGGGCCAGAAGTCGCAGACGATGCGTTCTCTCTTTCGCAGCAAGCTTGACTCCGTCTCTTCCGAGTGGACGCATCCCTCGCCGTCCATGACGAAGTGTCTTCTTTCACACGTGTTCGTTTTCGTTTGCTTGACGCGTCATTATGAAATTCTCGATGAGCGTGGTGCATGCAAAAGCCCTTTTGCTTGGGCAGGCTGGACCTCGAACCACTAACAGTACACGTGCAGAGGCAGGATTCTAGATAAACCACAAAAACAGCACTAGTGGTCCTTCTACAAATCGTGGTTCGGCTGGAGGAGTACCGAA
>JNEY01000057.1:52886-73784 GCA_020875895.1 Aphelenchus avenae
GTCCAGTACGGCACGGCATACGGTACGGGGGGGGGGGTCCAGTACGGTACGGCATACGGTACGGGGGGTAAATGTCGATCTCTAGTGTGCAGTCGTATATATCACCTTTTACAACGCTTAATGTTGGTGGCGTTATTGTTGCTGTCTTATTGTTCGGTTTTACTTGCAGAAAATGTGAAACTTTTTGATGCTGTAATACGGCGCCGGACTCCGTACCGTGCAGTACCGTACTGCGCCGTACTGGTACAGTACTGAGTACGGTACGGGGTGGTCAGTACACTACGGAGTACGGTACGAAGGGGGTCAGTACGGTACGGAGTACGGTACGGGGGTATCGCGTCTAAGTATAGGTGGTGGTACCATGGAAGCGTTTAGATACTCGGCGCCATCGTAAATGCCAATGGCTACACCGTCATACCGCTCGACTTCGTGTTGGCAATGAACCGACTCTTTGTCATTTCAAACCGCATGCAGCACCTTGAGCGATATCATGCGTATGACGTACGTTTTACTTCCCCGGCTTAAGCTCTCGGGTAGCATGCTGCTAACATTTTATCTAGCGCTTAATAATTTTGATATTAAAATAAAATAATAAAAATAAAAGTCGAACCCAATATTCATCGAGATTCAAAAATTGAGTGCGAACCAAAATACCAACGCGGATGAGTGCACTTGTCTACGTTACCTTTTACAGATCTTAATGGCACTCACCTGGCTCACGGGTCTCGCTGCACTCGGCATGTTCCTCTCTCCGGAATGTCGAATGACGTTCGCCGGCTACGCGTGGGAGTCGCGTCAATGTCGCGCAGGCACGCTGATTCCCAAGCTCGAGTTCTTCTTCCTCTATCCGTTTATAATGGGCACTTTCCTCATATATCTCACCATCCTGGCGATGATCGCCGTGAAGGTAAACGGTTAAATGTTGGCAAACCTGCATTTTTTGCTGACCATAAGCTAGTGGACTGGCTCGCATTGAGCTGCTTCTCTGGGTTGATTAAGGGCATGTCCAAAGTGATGAACACTACACAAGTAGCAATTCTAGGACAAGAACATACGTGAGTTAGCTCGATTCGAAAATTCGACTGGAATTTTACAGCCTTGACTAAAATTTAAACCTGACGACGATGTTATGTCCGCTCAATTTACACAACTGTCTTACAGAAACGCTCAACTTCCACGGTCAGCGTCATCCCCGCCAGTTTTGAATGGTCCATTCTCGGACTAACGGGTCTACGTTTTGCTGGTGGCGTGCTCCTGGGCGTCTTCTACAACCTTTACAAAGGAGTGTTCCCTGGCGAGCCGCTGATAGCCGCGTCCACTACTTGCGTCATAATCTGCCTCAACGGCGTCGATCCGATCTTCCTGTTGTCCGTGAACAAGTAGGCGAAAAATAGGGTGGCGAGATAGGCGTCATTGGCTTTTTAGAGGGCTGCGGAATCATGCGTTTGCGCTGTTTGGGTGTAAGAAGCGCTACAGTGCAAACGTTACGCCGGCACCGACAGCTTTCAAGCACCGGCTCTCCGTGCAGCCTACCGAAGCATAGGGAATATGGCGCAGAAATGTCTTGGGTTCGTTTTCTCGTTTCGCCCGAAGCCGTCCTTCATCCGACTTCGTTGAACGCTGTCTCTGATTACCGCAGTTTTGTCGACATTCGAAGAATATATGGCTACGCACCTCGCCCAACGCAAACGCCCGCTCCTTAACGAAAAACGTGTCAACCGTAGTCAGCCAGGAGATTCGCTAAATGTATTAGTTTTTAACGTTATTTATGCTATTTGTGATGCTCCGGTTTTCCTAAAAATCCTGGTTAAGAGCCTGATATGATCGTCGTTATTAGATGAGTAAAGCTCAAAAGTACCAGCCTTGCTGGTCACTCAGTGGTCTGGTAAGAAATCTTTGGTAGGCCAAACACCATGTACAGGCAGGGAAAGGATCTCATATGTCAAAGTCGTCAAGTTATTGTGGAACGCATGCTTTTGGTGCCGATGGAATCGCTATGATAACTTCGGGAAAATCTTGGTGGGTCGAAATTTTGGTTGTAGTTGATTTGCCTCGTAACTGGAAATCAAGAATTTACGGAACAATAGGCCAGACGTTCCTTCCCCTCTTTAAGGAACCGGGCCTTTTTCAGGTCTACTTCACCATGCCTCGTTCCTTGCCTTGGAGGCCATTCCGATGGCGTGTCGCCGGCCGGTACGACGCATCAAAACAAAAAGAACAAAAAGAGAGCGCCCTGAGCTTCCACATCAAAGTATTGACAAATACGAAGTACATAGTTTCGTGTTCCGACGGTTTTCGGTACCGAATATGGATTTCGGAGCATAAAGGATAGGTTTTGGTACACATGTCTTGCCGGAACCATAACGCGGCCGACTGGCCTTGGCGGATGCGCCCCATCGGTTTAAAGTGACCATTGTCCTCCCCAGCGGCACGCTTTCCTCGAGTCGCCGAAAGAAGACATGGTGGGTTACGACCGAAAGGTCGCCTGAGCCGGTGAGGTCGATCGATTCCGTGACCCTGAGGATGCACTAACGACGCCATTACGCGTCTCCATTCCGCCCACGGTCGCTGCTCGGAATCCAAGTGGCGGTAGTTTTCGAAATATTATCGACGCTGCTGACAGGCGACTTTTGACCACCGCGTGTTCACAAAATTTTCCGCCCATTTTACCTAGTGTTATTTCTACAATTTTAATTCAGTAAGGTTCTGCAGCTTGTACGAACAAAAACTAATTAATTAAATTCGTTCAGTTAAGTTTTAGGGAAGGGTTCAAAAACATGGCTCGCACGAAAGAATTCGACATATGCCTCCGCATGGACATGTCGGACAAGGCCATGCGACACTTGTTCACTCGAGGACCTCGGGTGGCGTTCCGGTACGAAGTGCCGAGGGGACTGATCTCGAGGATCGTGGAGGTAAGCCCGCTCATATCAGCTTGGTAATACCTAACAGAGTGAGAATGCATGTTTCATGTCGTAAACAGGCTGTCGGGCGTGCGAACCGGACACGACTTGGCGACCTTCTGTCACGCATCCGTCGGTCCAACTAGTTCAGTCCAATACCAGAAACCTGTTCGAAGCAGACTCATATCCGCTCCAAAATATCAGCCCGATTTTACCTACGATCGGTTACCAAATGCCGGTTCTAAGATCTACCAGCTTGCTTCTACTGGTGACGAAGGGTCGCTCCGGTCAATGTGCATGTGATCGGCGAACACCCCGGCACTCGTAAGGGCGCGGGAGGGTTCTTTTAAAAATATTGTTATTTGGCTCAGGCTTAGGACTTTACGAACATTCTTGGGTAGTGCTAGGTATACAAAGAGAACATATTGACCGAGTTTTTGGTACGGAATTTACGCGTACGGAATTTACTACAAGCCTATTTAGTCCCGTGCCTGCCATAAGGCCCAGCGGGAATGCTCGAGTCGGCTGACTTAAACTTCCTATTTGCAGCACTTCCTCCAGCGACCCGCGAAAACGGCCCTTCGTCCTCCCTTCTACTGCATCTGCGACTGTAGCACGCCAGGACCGACGCTTCTCTGGCAGGAACTTTACGTTGACTTCTTCCCGAGCGTGAGCTTCCAATGGAGGCCGGTCCGTGACATTAGCTTCGACGATCTTATGCTTGAGTACGTGCTTTGCTTTCTTAGTCCTTCTAAGCATTTTGTTATTTTTGTGTTATTTTTTATTTTTTTCTACATTCGATATTCATAGTTTGCCCATTTGGTCGAGGTCCAGAATTTTTGGATAAATAACTACTGGTTTTAGGCATATGCGGTACCACGACACGGTCGGATGGTGGTTGGTGGCCACGCAGGGGCAACTGCATCATACAGCGACGACCTTCCCGTCGTGTCAGGGTGTGTCATTCCGTAGTCTGACGTTGCTCTACCTATTAATTCCGCTCAAAAACTTAGAAAACAAAACATTCTCAGCAGACTTAGTCATCTGCTCGGGTGCTATGTGCACTTAGCTTAGGCTCGGCATGCCCTTGCTTTCCGAGCTGGTCTGGCCTGATATGCCCCGCACTGAAAGGGTAGGTCTAAACGACAGACCCTAGAATTACAGGTAGCCCATCGACGTACATCGTCGAAGTATTCCGCGTCGAGAACCCGGTTTCCGGACAAGCGATGACCATTGAGCTTTGGTTCGAGTCGTGTGGCTTCTGGGGAGGGCTTTTCCCAACAAACGACCGAGTCAAGTGAGTCTCCCTGTTGGCTAGGATTGTTTTCACAGTGTGCCGGCAATGCTTCCGTCGTTCGGCATCTGGCAAAGCTTCTGACTGCTAGCTAGTTAGCTAGTGACGCGCCAGCGCCGGCTTCCGGCCTGCCTGAAATTTATGAAAGCGCTACCGGTTTGCGTTCCGACGCACACAAACGGAGGCATTTCGGCCAGTTGTGGACAGGCAGACTTCCTTCTCCAACAACTTGTTTTAGGAAGGATAAACTTCGTTACGTGATGCTCTACGCCGGCGGTGGCAAGAACCCCGTCCGAATCCCCCGTCCGAATCCCGCTTGGTTTTGTAGAAGTCCACCGCAACAGTCTTAGCTTGCGGAGCTTCGCTAAAACGGTAGGACAAATATGGACAACCAGTCCACGTCCCTACCATTTGAGGTAGCTCTTTGCTCTTTCCATACCTCTTTGCTTGAAAAGTGTTCCATAAAGCTACTTACTCTTTCGCCATGGAGGAGCTTCGCATGTCTTCAAGACGCTTCGCCAGGCCGCGAAGGCAGTAGAAGTCCGCCTCCGCGAGAAGCGCTAAATTTCGCACCTAGCTTCGTCGCATAATGATATCAAGTTGATAGGCAACAAAAGACTATGACAAGGCTCACTAAAAGACAAGTACCCACTTTCGAGCGATATGTTGCCCTCGAGGTCAACTGAGCTCGAGCGCAGGTAATTGAGGATGACGCGGAAGTAGCGCGGATCACGATCGATGAAGAACGCGCCAGACGCATCCTAAAATGCAGAAGCATAGCTTATGGCAGCGCAGCTTAGTCAAGGACCCATGTAGAGCTAAATAGCGTACCTTGACCCTCGGCTGCATTCCGTCGATTTCGCAGAAGCGTGCAAGGAACGAGTCAGGTTCCTTGCAGAGGGTCTGGACGGTTGTTTCAAAGAGCTAAAGACCAACTTGACCTACAGAGAAACGTACGACTGCCCCTCCATATTTCAACGTCGACGCTGCTGCTGGATAATAAGCGTAAGAGGATCGAGCCTACCTTTCCGCCGACGTTGAGGCGGACGATGCCGCCATTGACGTTCGTAGCGTCCATTCGTCTCGGTACTGAGCAGGTTTTTCCTGACGCTGAACATGGACCGTGTGATACACTAACCAAACGTAACGTCTTGGAACACACAAAAGAGCACATTACTTCACGCATTCCTTGCGCGACTACGCTATGGCATTACAGTTAGTTCTAGTCGAGGCTATTAATGCCTAAGTTAGGCCAACGAAGGTTTACTTAAGTGAAAAATACTCGACCACTTGCTGAATGCTAAGTCCGCCATTTGCGCCACCGCTAAACAGACGAACAAATCTCCTTAAGACTAAACGCAAGCGACCTCCTAGCGGACGCTCACATTCGCAAAAATGACTCTTTGACTGAGTAGAGACGTCAACAGCATTGCGCATCCTGACGTATAGTGACGTTCAGGGCGGAACAAAACATGTTTACGACACGGTTGCTTGTTGGCGAGGAAGCAACTGAGCGTGAGTCATTATGACGCTTGAAGGTCTTTCCGGATCCGACGGTGATAGACGACAGTCATGGCCATACTAGGAGAACCAAGCTTCCCGAACACATTTGCATGTCCTGCTATGAATGCGGGAGTGGGTAGATCACTTTATTCCAGTACTTAAAGCGGATTTATGCATGATCTGATAGAAGGTCGGTAAGATACAGTTAGAAAGAGAGACATTGAGCGACAACAACGTAGACTTAAACGTCCGTACCGTATTCCATGCTGTACTGCGTACTTTATACTACGGTAAGGGGTACGGTACGGCGCAGGTCTAGTACGAGTTTCCGTACCATACCGTGCTGACTCAGTACGGTACGGCATCATCCTCTAGCTAAAAATGCACAAGTACGGGCCGGTGTACGGCTTTAGTATGGGTCGTACCGCACTACGTACCGTACCGTACGGTATGGAATAAGGTACGGGGAGTGCGGTATGAGGGTATCGATATGGGTTAGCTTGAGTCAAAAAAATCTAGTAAAAATAAATCGCTGCAGGGCATCAGTGAGGTGCGTTGTTTGGAGCTTCTCCAATAATTACCAATAATGATTTTCCCTGAATTTTGAATCCATAACAATCTTTCGCACATGCGCAACAATAAATTTCGACAGTTGCAACGGTTACAATCCGTCCCGAAGAAATTGCGTCTTGAGCATCACGACGAGCTCCTTCTGACAGACTAATTGAACTTGGAGCATGTTCGCCGTCGCACCAATCGGGACATGCACGAGGTGAACGGCATACTCCTGACCTTCCAGCTCCGGAAGCATAACGTTGCTGACGTCGCGAACGAGTTCGTACGCGTGCGCCAGTTCGTAGCCGAGCTTGGCCAGCGGAAAACGGATGGCCTTTTGCGAGAAGGACTCGACCACTCTCGACGAGTCCGGCAGCTTTTCGAAGCGCTAAATGAGCTTAATGCTTCGAAATTCATTTCCATTGGACAAAATTCATTGCCCGTGTGAATGACGATGTATTCTTTGGTACTACTAATACCGGCCGTAAGAAAAATATGAATAATCGGGAGGGGGTCAAGAACAGTTTCCGGGAAGGCCGACGAAAAAATGACAAAGCCTGCATTGAGGCTATAGGCGTCTTTTCCGTATTTCAAAGCGAACTTTGGGCTTACCTCAATCAGCGACAGCACAAGCTCCAGGCCGACGGGGAACCGCATGCTCGCTTGTCGTATAATTCCGGCGGCCGCCGCGCCAGCCAGATAATCCACGGCTGTAGCCGAGGTAAAGATGCCGAGGTCCACCGACGACATCAGGTCGACGATTTCGAGCTGGTCCTTGTTCAGAAACAGGACGTTTGCCGCGGTTAGGCCCCACTCTTTTGGTAGAAAACGGCGGAAGATTGGCGACACCCCTTTCTCTTTGGGGAGAAGGATCTGGTCGACGTAAGCGTTCCGAAGATGAGTGAATGGCATTCGAATTCGATCGGCCTTCACGAAACCCAGCATGAGGCCTTTGAACATTCGTGAGTCCAAGAAGTATGACGGCTTCAGCGTATGGTATGTGAGCTGAATCCGAAATTTCCACTGATCTTTTCGTTCCCAGTAAGACGCCGGGACAATATCCTGCAAAGAGGTAGTTAACATGCCCGTTTTGAGCCGCTCGGCCAGTTTATGTACGTCGAATCCAGACCAGGTTCGAAAAGGGATTTTTAGCGACTAGGCCGAAACAGATTTTGCCAGGCCATGCACTTTCATGCAAGTGGGGACATGATTTGTGCGAACTATTCGCCATCACAATGGGGAAACCCGATCTGGAAGCGCGGCTATTTCGGCAGTCCTGTCTGGTGCCCTCTCATGATGGGCTGAAAGGCTGGAACATCCCTCTCCCTAAGCTTTGGACTCTCAATGTTATTTTAGGCCCGATCTTGAGCCCTAGCTTTGGGAACACGATGCGCAAAATGCTTACCAGCGACATGCGTTGTAAATAATGCAGAGGAAGTACACCGCCTCGTTGTTCAACGAATACGTTCCACCGCCGACAAGCCAACTGCGCGGTATCGACGTCACCGCGTCGCAGGAATCAAAAGACTTCCTCCAGGACATCAGCGACTACCGGCGTAGGTAACCTTAGGGAAAGATGTGTTAGGCAAGTAGGACAAAAACTCGTGGTGTTTCTCCTTACGGGATTATCCTTTAACGGCCTCACTTACATCCTCGTCCTTTCGTAAAGGGATACCGCCGCGAGCGGAATCATTCGGTAGTGAACCGTGGCCGGACCGTCGAATGTGTTTCGGTTAAAGTGGACGTCCGTCTCGAGCATCTGATCTTCCGCATTCGTTGAGTGGACGAGGCGATATCGCACTTCGTCGGCGCCGCCCCGCAAAGTCCGCATCGTGCTCGAGCTCGACGCACTCGAGCAGGTCCCCACTGTCCAACTGGCAGTAGCGCATCTGGATTCGGACATCTTCGGCGCGGCGCGGCGAAAACGAGCGCGCTTAAACGAAAGAATTACGGAGAGAGCTCAGTCGGCAGGGACGGACCGCGAAGTTAGTTGGTCCAACCCAGCACCATGGTCAAGGCTCTCAAAACATGAGCATAAGGCGTTGGGCAGACGACGGGCGCTGGACACTCACCGGTAGACCTACCCCTCCCCAGCTTCGGCCGATTATCAGCTTCTAAGTATCACGTCAATGTTTCACGTTTTGGATGAAGCCCATGTTGGACACACTGACGGCCCTACACAGAACCGATTCCAATCACAATCAAAAACTAAAAGCGTTCCCGACTCCGATAGAAGGGACAATATACGATGCAGATTCCGATTGCGCACAGCCCTCGGTGATCGCCTTACCTGCACAACCTCTGTCAGATTGAGGTCGCACCTGAAGCACTGGATAGAGAGCTGCTTGCAGCGGAGAGATGCAATAATTAACCACAGGTAATCGTCCTTTCCGCATAGTTCGCCTCCCACTTCGACGGCGATGCTCGTGCACGGGTTTGCACGTGACAGCTGGTCGAGGACCTTGCAGTCGAAGTCGCGGAACATTCCGAATTCCGATATTTAGGTTAAATGTGACATGCGCAGTGCTTTGTTGCTTTGACAGACTCTACCCGACAATATGTTAAGAACGTGTCCCGGTTAGTGGCGGCTCTATGAACACTCGCTATATGTTCTCGTTGCCGGCTTAGTGGGGTTCTCTCCTGACACCCTGGAAAACATGACGAAAATAAGGTCAATATCACGTACGACAGGCTAATTTCGCTACGTCGAGAAGACAGACGGTGGAGGTGGATCCGAACTCCATTTCTCAAGCATTTGACTGCTTTAATACTACTGCCGTTTAAGAAAAAAACAAGATATTCCCTGTACTATCGTTTTGTTCGAAATAAAATTCTTCAGTTCACGCACCTTAGGTGAGCACCGGCTTAAAGGCGAGACGACTAACAAGACGCAAATGACTACACAAATAAAACAAGCAAGGCTATCCGAACGGCAAAAAAGATAACGAGACCGATTCACGAAACCGGAAACAAAAACGAACTAAAGTTGTCCACTGTGGCTTGGTGGAACTTCTTCTTTTTGTGAACAGCGCGTCAGTGGTGCTGAATGTTTGCTGTTGCCAATAGAAGCTTGAAAAAATTATGGTGACCGGAAACAACCTTAACCGGCTTTCTACCTGACCCCTCTGCATCTTACGATAAAGCGAGATCCGTTCACGGAGAAGACAGATACGTCTTGTGCCTAAATCGGATGCCCGGGATCCGATGCCGAAGCCGGAGACGAAAGATGAACTGTCCCTCCTCCTCCAAATCCGATGTCGAAACCGGAACTTTGGTCGGGGCAGCACTGCTTGCGGTCCAAGTCCAACGGCTCACTAGCTGAAATGTGCCGCATGGTCCCTCTCGTTCGTTATTCGGGCGTCGACGAAAACATTTTTCCGTCGTTAAAGTGGGGCACTCATAATTGCTCGACAGCAAGATCCGAAGACTGATAGCGCCTTTTCGTGAGCCTTATTAGGAGCATCTTCCGCAGTCGTCGTATAATCGTGACTCATTGTCTGCTGCTTCCTCGCCAACGCGTTTAATTACGGTTCCGACGTGCACGTCATTGTACGTCCGCACTTTCTCAGTTATTTCTGGCAGGAGCGTCAAACTGACTAATAATCTGTTGCTTTTCCAACGGACGGACGCGGTCCAACCATGTTTTTGTCGCTGTGCACGTCATTTCACGTCAGTATTCGCAACGCTGTTGATATCCCTTTTCCAATTAATGAATCATTTTACCATGTACGCGTCAGCGAGGAGGTCGCTTGCATCCTGCCGGCTTTTATTGCGCCTGTTTTGTCGTTGGGAGACCGCTAGACATAGAGTCTGATTTTCTGATTAAAGCCAAACATATTCAGCTGAGAAAACAGTTCATTAGGCCAATACTGAAATCAGTGCCGCAGGTATCTGAAAAAATGTATTACCCGGGTGTTTTAGGGTCGATGACCGCGATATAATATTTGCTAANTGGCGAAGGCGGAACCGAACTGGTCCGGGCCGGTCCGTTTTGACCCGGCAGCTGTTTCGGTGGAACCGGTCCAGGTCCATCTTCGGGCGGAAACGGCCGGGCCGGTCCGGGTCGACCCGGAAAGGAACCGGTTGCCTCATTTCAGGCTTCGCACGCCAAATTTTTGAAGTTTTCGTACTATATTAGCACAAACTTTATGCTGGTTTCAGCGGGACCTTTTTAATCAAATACATATTTCGGTTTTGCTCAGCCTTTTGAGACGGTGGAACAACAAGGAGATTTCTTGTAGTTCACTCATGAAGGTGCAAAATAAACGAAAAAATCATTCAGGAATGTTTATTTCAGAATGATCTACGTGCATGGTACACGACATGCTTGGAGGAACCGGTCCGGTTCCACCTTTGGGCGGAACCGGACCGGTCCGGTTCCATTCAGAGGCAGAACCGCCAGTCCGGTCCGGTTCCAGGATTTCATGGAACCGTTAACACCTCTAACGTGGTCACGTGGCGTACTTTGAGGCCCCCTCTTGCGGGGGCGTACTCCCGCAAGCGAAAGGGAGGACCAAAGCCTGTGGAACTTACTTATTTAAAAAATTCACTTTTTATACAAATTATCGCTTTAGCGGCGCATGTAGCGATAAAAAACCCGGCATGTAGAAAAGCACCCAAGCAGGGACCAGGGCACGTTTCGGGGCCCGCCGAAGGCCGCCGACGGAAAATTGGGAAAGCATCGCCCTCTAACAGGCGACCCAATCTGGCTGAATTCAAAGTACGCCACTGACGTGGTCGCATGGCCGACCACCTCCATGAAGTTGCAGTGAAGATTGTCGTCCCTTCCGCCAGCACACGATTGTCTCAAAGTTTCTAGGCGCTTCGTAGGACAACGGTGCGACCTCAGGTCGCTGATTCCTACTTCGCTCTGTTAAGCACAACGGACGGGCATATAGCAAACAACGCGATGGGAAGAGAGCAGTGTTGTGCAAACCCAAACAAACTTTTCAGTCTTCTTTTCTCAGTCTCCTTGATGAATTTAAAAATTCTTCAACTTCAAGTCCTCTTCCGGACGAATTCAAATTTTTTGTCTTGGGTATTTCTTGATTTTCTTCGCTTGAAAAAAGTACTTCCATCACTTTTTTGTTATCATCGAGAAGGTTCCGCATAATTTAACGTAATCAACGGCTACGCAGATTGAACTTCGATTTTTTCGCGTGACGAGTATTAAATTAAATCTTCGTTTTCATCATCACGAAATGTTATATGCTTCATGTTCACCTTCTTTCATCAATGGTCCTCTTCGATAAATTCTTCGTCTTCATCTTATGAAGATGACGATAAAGATGAAGAGGAAGTACGAGGATGAAGAATGCACAACACTGGAAGATAGCCGCTGGACATTGGTAAATTCTAATTTCGCCAAAACAGGTGTATCATAATACACCTGGAGACAGAAATAAAATGGACTTTGAACTTCTGGGTAACAAACCGAATCGTTCCCATCAGCCTGGGTATGACTGTATTAGAAATTACAGCGTTGCAGGGCTTCGGTCGAACCTGTGTCAGTCACGAACATGCTACGTTAAAGAGTGTGGGAATTAACACATGCCGCACAGTCTCGCACACTGCTCGGTAAACGGCGAGTTCAGAGAGGAGAGTTAACGGTCCTATTCGCGTCTCCGAAGCTCGTATAAAGTACGCGTTTTTCGGGAGTCGGCACTCTCGTCAATCAATTCGCCGTTCTCCTGGCTTCAAAGTTCTACCACTCAATGGACGCCCGTAACGGCATTGTTCGTCTTAACGTCGGCGGACAGGTAAGATCGTTTTTCTTAGCTTGTCGCTCCGAAGGTAGCCAACAGCAGCATGAAATCTTTGTCTCACTACGTATGCACTCTCTTCAGATTTTCGAAACTACCGCCCAGACTCTGTGCAAGGAACCGAACTCATTCCTGGCACGCTTCTGCGAAATCGACGGCATGCAGCCAAGCATGAAGGTATGCCAATCAATCGCTACATAGCCGACCATGAACGGGTCCATGCTGTGGAAAGGAAGGCCGGGTCCCGCTGGGGGCCCGCAGTCATGGCCGTTTTGTCGCAGGTCCAAGTGCCCCACAAAAAACCGAAAAGTGCGTTAGTTCCCCTGTCTAGACCCTATCAACTTACGGTTTTGCGACTATAGTTTCCCCATTCTTCACAAGTCTTGCACTTTTTGCAACCCACATAGGTAGTTTTTGGAGGACCAGACGAAAATCTGGGAGCTGAGGACGCGAGAACATACCGCATGAGTCTCTGACACAGGGGCAACGGGGCCTAACACTGCTGCTAAGGTGCGCTGATGTCTTTAGGACGCGTCGGGCGCGTTCTTCATCGATCGTGATCCGCGCTACTTTCGCATTATCTTGAACTACTTGCGCTCGGACACCATCGACTTTGAGACCAGCGTATCGCTTGAGAGTGGGTGGTTTTCCTTAAGTGACGAATTAGTTTGTCCCTTGGTGCAAACAAAATCGTTTTCGCGGCAGTGCATCAGCATAGAATTTAGCGCTTCTCGCGGAGGCCGACTTCTACTGCCTTAGCGGCTTGACTGCACGTCTGGAAGAGCTTCGAAGCGCAGCGAAAGCGTAAGTAGCTTCCCGGGCCATTGAACTTGGATGAAATGGATATGAACCAGACCCTGGTAAAGTTCATTTCAATGCCCGATATATTTTGTACACCCTAGTTGAAATTTCCGGTTCTTCGAAATGCATCGAACTGATACGAAAAACCAGGTCAGGTTCAGTTCAAGTTCTGTCCAAACCCGTAATAACTTCTAGTGTACCCCGACGCTGGCTTTGAACTATGCTTTTTCGGGTGTGCCCATGCGATTTATTCCAAGCTTTCAGCAATATCTCGCGAGTGAAGACCGTTTCCGTGACCTTCTACAAGACCAAGAGCACCAAGAAATGGCAGACCAAATTCACGACGACCGACCGAGGTCTACTGATGCAAATCGAGTCAGCTGACGTAGTCCGAGCCCTTTGGCCCGGGCATTGGACACTCAACGTCCGCCAGAAGCCGTGGCGTTTCGACGGAAACGCGTTGATCGTTTACGACAAAGCCTTCTCGATTGCGGAGGCTAGCGAGATGCTCGGACAATTCGGGCTCGTTCTCCGCCACGTCGAAAAGAGTGACAGCGTTCCTGGCAGCGACATCCTGCATTTCTCGAGTATTTAACCGCCTACGTACCGTGACTCGCTCAAAGAAGACGACAATCCCTGGTACCGTTTTTCAGAATAAAATAGTACAGTTCAAGTGTCGAAATAGCAACTTAAACTTGACGCCTCATTAGCATTTAACGGTCTCGGTACTTGGGTGATGTTCGGAAATCAAGCTATTCGGAAATCAGGCTATGTGCTGAAACAACCAAACTTGTTTCGGCACACCGCGAGGCAATCATCGACATACGGTATGACGTTACGTTTTGGCGTCTTCAAGTCAGTGTCACGCGTTCGCTTGTTTGTCGCCGTACAGGCTCGCATGAATTGTCCAAAAGCGAATTCCTCCTTCAGCGCACGTGGGGCCACAGTCCTGGGCCACTTTAAGGGTAATTTTACGGTATGTCCACAAAATAAATACGGCCGCCAACCTCCAGGATGGAACAAGCTACTGGTCGAAGCGAATACGGAATAATCATGATACTAACTACGAACTTAGCGCAGAAGCCCTTACTAGCGACGACAAGGTCTTAGTGCTAAAGATCTACCATGTCTGCCAAAACACTGGTGTAAATTTGTTTTTTTATATTCATTTCATATCTAGCAGTACGAAGCGAACACATAATCCTATACTTGCGATATCAAGGACAAGATCCTTCAGTTAACTACGATTCAAGATTCTGCCTGTGCATCCGCCTGTTCGCGGCTATAACGAGGGCGTAACATTCAAACTGATGCGCATATGGCGAAAAATAGGCTTTTATAACTTTGTACGCACTGGTGAAAGCCTGCCTTTTACGCTTTCGTTCCATCAAAAACAAAACTGTCCCGGCTAAATGTTGAC
Source organism: Aphelenchus avenae (assembly GCA_020875895.1). Lineage (NCBI taxonomy): Eukaryota > Metazoa > Nematoda > Chromadorea > Rhabditida > Aphelenchidae > Aphelenchus > Aphelenchus avenae. Next base: position 67,125 of record JNEY01000057.1, read on the forward strand.
GCACATCGTCGACAAAACCCCAAAACCGATAATTCCGCTGTCACTCATTAACGTTGTACATGCTACTTTTAGTCTAGCGATCCGGCGACGGTGGAATTAATCCCACTGATGCTCGTCGGTAGGGGAACGTCCGGTCGTAATGGGTGACTTTTGAAACTTTCCTTTACTTTTAGGGCACAATTGAAAATGACTCCGCTTTTCAACCGCTTGCGTCGAATTCATCGTTCTGAAGGACGTCGACCTTGCGAAGAAAGGGTCAGTTCCCTAGTGTAATCCTCGTTTCGTTCAAGTGTAGCCGCTGACTCAAAAATAAATTCCCAGAGAATGAGCTAGATCATCGTTGTCGCTGCTCGAGAACATAGTGCTCGAGAAAGCTCGTCCAAGTCCTCAGATTACTAAGCTGTGTAAAGTATGGGATGACACCTTACGAACCTACGACTGTCTTCCAGTTCTCGCTCCATGCTGGTACGTGGCCGTTGACCGTGGAAAGGAACAGTGGGCATTGCGTCCCAGCTCAGCGTAGGCGGACCGAGTCACGCTTGTAACTGCGGCGAAGGACGCTATTACAAGGTACCTATCCGCGCTTGTATGGCTGCTTTTCCTACGTAGAAATAACGCTTTAGCAGTTAATCTCGGGCTTATTTCTTACTATCTACTTGCATCATGGCCGGTAAAAACGGTATCATTCGCCTCAACGTCGGCGGGAAGGTAAGCAGTTTTCTCCGTTTCCACCATTTCCACTTATTCGATCTTGTTGCGCAAGCAGAAAAGCCGTTTCAAACTTACTTTTAGGTGTTCCACACGACATTCAGACGCTTTGTAAGGAGCCAGATTCGTTTTCGCCCGCGATTTGCGAAGTCGAAGGCATGCAGCCGAGTGTTAAGGTAGCCACAAATAGTGAGACACCATTCAACAGCACCTTCGAACAGCGCGATTTTGCGCAGTTAGTTATGTAAGGTTGGATTTAGGACGAAACCGGCGCGTCCTTCATCGACCGCGATCCCCGCTATTTCCGCATCATTCTGAACTACATGCGCTCCGACCGATCGACCTCGAGGACAACGTCTCGCTTGATGGTGAGCATTAGTTCATCGTAAATAATGGCCAGTGCTCAGTGCGTGTCCGAAACCGAAAAAGCTCGCACTCATGTCGAATTCGACCAGAGAATGACTCTACGCGCGGTGATGAGGGGCGGCGAGAAAGTGACTAAGACATATTTTTATTTTCAAGCACGCACGATTTTTGGTCGTCGAATAGGCTAAAGTCTGTCTAAAATTCACGAATTTTCTACAAAACGTGTTTCGCTGTATCATGTGCTCCTGGCTGTCGAATCAAATAACGCCACTATCGACTTTTTATTGCCTAACTGGAGGCCAACCCTGTGCGGGGGCCGAGGGGTCCGGCCCCGGCCCCAGCCCCCGTCATTTACAGACCTAGGCCCCGGGGGCCGGGGGCCGGCCCCCGGGCCCCGGCCCCTCACTGATTTTGCCTAATATCTGGGCCCCCGTACGGCCCCCGTCGAATTTCTTGGCCCCCGGCCCCGGCCCCCGTTCACCCTAGGGTCGGGCCCCAGGGCCGGCCCCGGGGGCCGGGGGGGGGGGCCGGCCCCCGGGCCCCGCACAGGGTTGCTGGAGGCATGGGTCGACAAAAATTTTGCGTGCTCGCTTCAAAATTTCTTCAAATCGTCTATTCCGCTCTTGTGGTTTCTCCGAACTCCTAAGAGCTGAGGTTCCCTTGAAGACCAGGGATTTTGTCCGGTCCATGTGGGTCTCGGTCCTGGCTCGAGTACATATTGAAAACGCCCAGCCCTCCACATGATCGACCTACTCCAGATAATCCCTCTTGCAGCAATGCACTCCGGCTCGAGACTGGACATGATTCTGCAGGGGCCCTAACATCAGTCAGTAAACGGATTGTAAAGGCGCCATAAACTAGCATTCGTTTGCTTTGACATCCAAAAATTGTAGCTATTCTTGCCGAAGCTGACTTCTACGGTCTTCGCGGCTTAGCGAAGCGCCTCGAAGAAATTCGTGGCAATTTTCTGCCAGAAAGGCGAGCAGATGTGCTTGTGCGCTCCACTAGCATCTGCAAGCTCTATTCGTTTTTTGAACTTAATTTCGGCTCAATTAAACTCTCTAAGACGTAATGCCACAGTAATCTCAAAATTTTTTTTAATTTCTACGATTCTGTTCGTACTTCGAGAATGCGTCAGATGAACGTGTTCCCTATCTAGGAATTATCTAACTTCCTTCACTGCATTTTAGCGAGTGCTCTATGGTCAAACCGTCTGTGTGGCAGCGCATGTAAAAATGGAATCTTCTGGGTACTCGCGAGGCGAGGACGCATCGTACACCGAGTTTGTCTCGAGCCATGCCGACGTTCTCGCGCGCATCGTCTCGTCGGAAAAAATAACCCGTGTTTCCGAACGGTACAAAGCCCCCGTCATGCGCATGGGCAACAAAGTACTTGTCGAAGATCACCTTTTTAAGATGGCGGATATCTGCGACATCCTCGGCAAGTGCGGCTTCGTTCTTCGTTTTATCAAAGAAAAGTCTGCAAACGACGTAGAGTTCCATTTCTCAAGTGTGTGATCGTTCGCGTTTGACTGTTTTTATTTCTGGATACCCTACAGTTTATTCGTGTAAACTTTGTCCAATTTAAGTCCTTCGTTGTAGTAAAGTCGTGAATGAATGAATAAAGCAATGATTTAGTGGCACAATGGCGCCGCCAACGCTAACATGTTCATCCATTTGTCACGGTCCTTTTTCGTCTTCCATGATATGAACGACGTGACAAGCGTCTCGGGAACATCCGCGATGAGACATGGCGGTCATTGGCGAACATCTTTTTCAGCCGATTCACGGCTCACTCATGCGTGCGGGCCGCTTGATGTCCGCTAGCTAACCCGAAGTGACATGCGATGAGTGAAAGTGCATTGCGTCCGCAGCGCGACGCGATGCGTTGCGCCTCATTGCGTTGCAAGCGGTGTTCCAACAGCTGCTTGCGGCAACACAGCGCAGTAGTGGACGCTGCGCAGCAAGAAGACGCTGCGCAGAAAACGACGCGGCGCTGCAACAAATGAGAGAGACAGTGGCATGCTGAGAAAAAGAGTTTGAAAGCGGTAGTGCAACGCGGCGCCGTACGATGATGGAGCGCTGCACGTCAGCGGCTGAGAGTGCAGCGCTGCGCTGCAGCTCGTACATGCATCGTAAATTTCCGCGTTGTCGTCGCTAATTAACGACCGATTACCCTCGGCAAATTAGCGTCACTCGGATGCTTAAACGCGCTGCGACAGCGCGACGGTGCGCCGCGAGAGTCTCTTAATTCGACATTGCTTCGGGACGGCTATAAATGCCCAGCTTAGCGTCGGGTCCTTATCCCATTCGTTCCCGTTGCACTGATGTCGCTTTACAAAGCGACCACCGGCGTGATCGCCTTCTCTGGCGCCACTTGCGTCATCAGTCTGATCGGCGTCCTCATCGTCTACCGCGATGTGCAGAGCATCTGGGCCGAGCTCGACAACGAGATGGACCAGTTCAAGGTAGCATGTTCTTCATTTTTGCGTGTCCCTTCGCATACTGCCCTCGGCAGGAAAAGAAGAATGGGAATTTGTCGTATTTTTCCTAGTGATCAGGCAGGACTCGTTATTTCCAAGAGTTCGCATCTTCGGGACGACTGATAAGCGCCATAGGTGTGCCTACATTTTCGAAAACTTACCTATTTGATTTTTGGCTTAATTTCGGATATTCGAACTAACTAGGATTAATAGATCAAAACAAGCATTTATGGACATAAATAGGTTACTTTTTGGGCCGTAGCGGGGGGGGGGGAAAACTAGAAAGTCACATACTAAAATGGTAATGTCCATGTGGTAATGGTAAAATGGTAAAATGGTAAAATGGTAATGTCACCAATCGCTGATGTCCATGCGGCGTGATATTGGATGTTTTTAATCTCGGACCCAAGCGTATGCCGGTAAATTCGTCATTAGCTCCCAAAGCGGCTTAAACTTGTTATTCAGGTCCTGACCGACGACCTCTGGCAGGACATGCTCGGCATGGGCGCCGGCACCGCCGCGAACCGTCAACGTCGCCAGGCCTACGGCGGCTACGGAGCCACCGGGAAGAACCACGGCGGTCCGGGCGGTGGACCGGCCGGTCCAGGCGGACCGGGCGTCGGTGGTCCGCTGAACCCGGGTGCACCTGGAGGCAGCGCGTGTCACTGCAACCCGAAGAACGACTGCCCCGAGGGACCGGCCGGACCGGTGGGAGAGAATGGACCCGACGGACTTCCAGGTCTGCCTGGAAAGGACGGCAAGGACGGTCAAGATGCGGAAGACTGGCAGAACGCTGGCTTCAAGGGTACGCGATCAAAATTTAGATAGTTGCCAAAACTGCAAATTTTTGTAAATAATTATTTCGGGAATTTCTATGTTTTAAGTTAAAAATATTTAGGCTCATATTTGTATTTAAGAAAAGGTATTTTAAATATTATGCGAAGCCTAAAATACTTGAATTTTCCAGGCTGCGTCAACTGCCCCATGGGCCCGCCAGGACCAATCGGCGAGCCGGGCAAGCCGGGCATCCGTGGCATGCGCGGACCAAAGGGCAACCCAGGATTCCCAGGACGCGACGGAATCCCTGGCGTACCAGGCGATATCGGACCGGAGGGAGAGCCAGGTAAGGTCATGCCGAAGTTTGATAAAAAATTAATTTTTTGTTGTTTTTTGGCTGTTGTAATTTTTCTGTGTTCGCACTGCAAATTTTCCGACAGTACAACTCAGAAAAGTCACTGATTTTTTCTGAATTAAATTTTTTAATTGATTTTCGTACCGCCATTTGCCGACTTTTGCGGTAATCTGCCTTTGGTAACGCCGGTTTTACGCTTTCTGTTCAGGACAAGACGGCAAGGCGGGTACCCAGGGCGACAAGGGCGAGGACGTCGAGAAGCCCATCCCACGCAAGGGCCCACGCGGTCTTCCAGGAGACGCCGGCGAGCAGGGACCACAAGGCGACAAGGGCAAAGACGGAGCCGTCGGTGAGGCCGGCCCACCAGGACCCGCCGGACCAGCCGGCTTCCTCGGCGCCCCGGGACAGGAGGGAGAGCCGGGCGGTGAGGGACCAGCAGGCAAGCCGGGCAAGGACGCCAACTACTGTCCATGTCCGCCCCGTGACGGCAAGCGCGGTGGTGGCGGCGGTGGCAGCGGCGGCGCCAAAGGAGGCGCTAGCGGTGGCGAGTACGGAGGAGCTGATGGTGGCAGCGGTGGCAACTACGGACGTCGAGTTGTCGTCTAAGTATTTAATCGAATACCTGCAAATTTCGTTATTTATAGTGGCTTGCAGTAACACAATAAATCAACCAGACGCAATTAATTGCACATCAATACAGGCTGAATGCATGAGGCATTAGAAACGGACATGGTTTCGATTTTTTTACTACAAATGTAAGCTTTTTCGACGCAAGTCGTCCAGGAAACGTTTTTTTCTAAACTGAGCAATCCGGATATTTCTGCTAACTGTGCTGGGCATACGATGGCAATAAGCGTCGAGACCATGCACCTGCTCAAAAAGTTTCCGCATACATCGAAGCTTCAGGCATGCGCTGTGGGCTTACGACTGGGTCATAGCGCTATCACGTACGCAGTTTTGAGTTACCGCACCCACCACAGCGCTACTGCACGCATTTGAGCCTTATAAAGTACCCTTAGACCTCACAGCTTTGAGTCGTTGAATCACTCAAAGATTATTCTGTGAAATCAAGAGAATACACCGGAAACTTTTTTGGGAACGGAGACACACTTTCCGCCAACGCTAGAGCCTCAATATCAGTAATTCGCCTATACAATTATGATTCACAAAAAACTAGTAAGCATTTGGGTTAATTGCTATCCGAAGCGAACGTAGGAGCTCGGACGACTTAGAAGTCGGCGTAGAGCGGACGGTCCATTCATCAGTCGTATGATTTTCCAAGCCTTAAAGGCGCATTCGGCACGCGTCGACGCGCGAATTGGGACAAGCCCGGCCTTCGTCATGGCGCAGCATGGTACCATGTGGTCTAAACGTTTGGACATTTTTCGAGAAATCAACCAGGATTTCGGGGCTCCGGCCGAGAATTTTTTGGGTAAAACCTAATCGGTCCGCGTATCTTTCGCATCGGGAAATTAACTTACCTAATAGGATATTTGGCTAAAATCGAAAATTTAGGATAGTGATCCCCACAGAAATGAGCAATAAAACCTTAATTTTTCGACTGCTGATTTTTTTGGGAAACATTAACCAACAAGACCGTATGGGGCCATCCAGAAAATATGTAAACCTTACAGGGGGAGGGGGGGGGGTCAGGCCTCAGATTACATTTGTTTACAGGGGGGAGGGGGGGGGTCAAGGCCTAGTTTACGTAAACTGCACTAGGTAAAATGGCCCGCCGCTAGGCGCCGCCCAGAGCGAATTTTGACTATATTTATCAAAATTTCGCCTAAAATTTCGTTGGTGTCGCCTGCGGCGGGCCAATTTTGGACTCACATTTGAACACATTTTGACCAAACTTGCCCATTTTTTGCCGAAAATTTAGTCGGTTTCGCCGATCTACGTTTCGGTCTAAAATGTGACATCGAGCGTAAGCACCAAAGGGGGGACCAAGGCAAAAAATAGAAAATTTTAG
>JNEY01000057.1:75347-100443 GCA_020875895.1 Aphelenchus avenae
TTGGGCGCAGATTCGACAAAGTACCTCCTTCGTCTCGGCTATGCGCATGCGTGCATACCGCTCGCTATTGCATGTAAGCATGGCCCCTTCCCTCTGCCCTGACCTCAAGAGGCCCCACCATGATAAAACGGCCGTTATTTTGAGATTCCTAATGCTTGAAAACCCCGCTTGGGTTCGCATGTAAACTCCACCTATTCTCACGCAAATGAGTTGATGCGTTGCCTTCTTGACCGCCATGGGAAGCATGGTGTAGCGGGCCCGCCATAGCATGTAAGCATGGACCTGCCCCCTAACTCTCCCTAAAAACCCCCTATACAAAAATGAACGACATTTTCGGATTCTCCATGCAGGAAAACCCCGCAGGACCGCAAATCAGTTGAAGCGTTGCCTTCTTGACCGCTATGGGAAGCATGGTATAGCGGGCCCGCTATAGCATGTAAGCATGGGTAAGCATAAACTTTGGCAGGTCATAACTTTTTTTCGTACATGTCCGATCAACCTATAATTTTGGGGTTTTACTCAACTCTACAGGGGCTATCAAATAATACCAAACAAGACCGGATATCGCAAACTATTTGACGGACGAATCCAGACCAGCGGTTTAGTGTATAAGGATTTAGCATCAAGCAGTATGCAAGTCGGTGAAAGAAAGAAAGCATATAGTAACCATGCAAGTGAAACTCTGCGCCGGAGATGATAGATCAAAAAGCTGCGGCCAAACTGCTATGTTAAAGACGGGTCATCCTAGTGTTATATTTCGAGAAAGCTGGAGCCGTACCTCCATACTGCGATGACCCAACTGCACCGTACTTCGACTCGGCTGTGCTCGCCATAACGTTTCCCGTCTAGGGTACGGAGCACGGTATGGTAAGGCCGTACTATCTGTACTGATGGATGTTTAATGAAAGCCGGTACGGTATGGTCCCACAACATCTCTTTATGCCGCCTCAGTCCCTTGCATTTTCCATCGTCTACGCAAGAACGGAGGTGCCTTCGTGCTACAGGATCATGTTCTTCATGTCCGTTGTCGGCTGCTTCGCACTAGTCTTTGTGGGATTCTTTAAGCAAATGTCACTAGTCGCCATCTTTACGGATCTCTATTATTGGGGCCGAATCCCCTTTTTGTTTCAGCTGGCCATGTCAGCCCATGAACAACGATCGGCTGACCCTCATGATACTGGTTTGTGAACTAAGGCTGGCCGTGCCTCGGGTCGGACATACTCATACAAAGCTTCGAATAACACATCCGAACCCGACTCTAGTATGCAGCTGGCAAGCTTTGCTGTGAATATCATCTCTTTCAGGAGCGCACATAAAATGCTCAACGTTTAAACGGGAGGAAGGGCTCACCTCTAGGGCAACCAGAACCAGCTTTTTGTGAACTGTCAAATTTTCGCCTAAAAATTTTGCTTCTGATGCCTGAAACAGCTCCGGTTTCTCTGCGTTTTCCGGCCTTTAAGGCATAACAATGCGATTCAACAGATAGGCTCACCGAAAGTCGCGAAACAACGCTTTTCCACAAAGTATTTTGAGGATCTTTATTGTCCATGGCGCGCGTGAACTGTTTTTTTTAAACCTGAAGGAAGAGCGCATGCCACACGATAAACGATACGCTGCATTCGACATAAAGTAACCACGATTTCCCTCTTTATAGTCGGCAAACTAATAACACAGTGGTCAGTTTACTGAGGCCCGAATTCACGCGGCTTCCGAACACGGTCACTTTCGTAATGGCGGGGCGAAATCGTACCGATATCCCATGAGCATAGTGGCAATCAGACTAAAAACTGCCGCTCCCGCTTAAGATTTCGATGGCGCTAGTTCATAGAGCGCACATTTCCCACGACTTCCGAATGCAGACCAGGGCCTTGCGTACCGCTTGTTATTTAAGGCCTTAAACGCCTTGTAAATTAGCATTTGCTGGAGCTTCCTTTCGTCTTTTGCCATGAAACCGGTTCCCACCCTAAAAGAGCGCATGTTGCACATCTTGAGCGACGCTAGCACCGCAGATGTGACCTTCAATGTTGGAGACGTAAGTCGCTTATTTTCTGTCGGTACTAACATGAGCATAGCGCTGTAGTTAAGTCTATTCGTTTACACCTCGCTGCTCAGTTACGACATTCGACCTTTTAAGACAATTCCTAGCTACAAAACATGGCTCGTTTCCTTAAATTTTGATTAAGGAGCAAGTTAGAATTCCGGCGCATTCCCAAGTGCTGGCGGGTGCATCGGACACGTTCAAAGCCATGTTCTACGGCGAGTTCAATTGCGAAAAGGAGGTCGAGGTTCCGGATGCGTCACCCGATGGCTTTCGAGCTCTTCTCCGGTAAGCAGACTAGCGTGGTATTCATGGTTATAGCGAACAAATTAGATACGTCTACACGGACGAAGCAGACATCACTGAGGACATTTTGGAGTCCGTACTATGCCTTTCGGACAAGTATCTTCTTCACGGACTTTTCGCAGAATGCGTCGAGTGGGCGAAGAAGAACATGAAGGCTTCGAATGTTTGCCGGTTTCTGCCCGTAGCAGAGCTCTTCAGCGAACTTGGCGAACTGTAAGTTCCGTTAGAACACGTCTACTGTTCACCCTATCTGGCATCCCCTCCCTTCCGTTCGCCCTTTTCTTCTAACTTCTATGCGTCCTTTATAGAGATCGGCGCTGGGACCTCGTGCCAAACCCGTACCCGTGGAGACCCCACCCGTGCCGTACCCCGGACCCGTGGTGGGTAAAAAATTGGCAAGCCGTATACACTAACACGGCATAAAACACGGCCCGTGGTACGGCTTGGCCCGTGTAATACGGCTTTTTTCGAGGCCGTGCCGTGTTGCCGTGCCGTATTCTACGGGTACGGGTTTGGCCCGTACCTTGGTATGGGCGCCGAACTCTAGTCCTTTAGTGATCCCCAGAAGCGCTTGGTTAGCAGCTTTATTAGGGAGTCTCACTAATAGGCTTTTTACGGTGTGAAGTTTGCGGATTGTAGATGCTGGCATACCGTCCTTGACAACGGTGACGATGCACTTAACTCCGACGCCTTCCTTAGCCTTCCGAAAGAGCTTCTTGCGAAGGTGATTGGCTCGGACAACCTGGTTGCAGAAGAGAAAACGGTGTACCTTCGCACGGTCATGTGGGCAGAGCGACAGCTGGAGGTGTAAGTTTCTCACGATAAGGATCGACTTTGGCCGGTACTAACAACTGGCAGAAGTTTAACTATGCCTGCGTTATCTCTCCTTGGGCTCGAAAATTAAGTCTGGGCCTGTGTACTTAGCACCGCTACATGAGTTACTCTCTCCTAGCGCCGGTTAGTTTCTGCTCAGGTTGAAATAGGTTTAGGTACGTCCTACTGATAAGGCGCTCAGAAAGTTCGCATCTGTAACGAAGGAACGCTTATTATCCAGGAACGCTTGATTCTTAAACGCATAACTTTGCAGGAATGGCGAGCACAGCGACCCGAGCAGCATTAGAGCCATTCTGGGTGAAGCCTTGTACTTTATTCGTTTTCCGCTCTTCGACGCCAGGGACTTCGCGAACACAGCTGCAGAATCTGGAATACTAACCGACAAGGTGCCCTACCAGCCGACGCACGAAGAAGCTTACTGTTTAGGAGTGTGTGTCTCTTTTCCAGTGGTTCACCGCACAAAAGAAGCCTTCGCTATTCAGTGTCGACGCAAGGATCGAAGAACTTGTTGGTATCGGAAAGCTTCTTGAGCAGTTTGGGTTGCGCAACCACTTCGAATGCAACCATTCACGAGAGGTCGGAAATTTCTTCTACCCTAGAGTAGCTAGGCCCACTCGGGAGGAAAGGGGGCATGTCGCCGTACGGGTGACCCTTTATATTTTCCCCGGACAAAATACCGATTCTGAAAATTGTGCTTGGTCTCTTCTTAGGGTCTAAAATCCGTCTTTAGAGCATTCTAGCGTAAACAACGCGCCGAAAGCGGCATCATAGCGATTTTTTGCTTCTTGGTCAAAATTGTTTTGAGTGATTCGATCTTGTAACGGGATTAAAACGTTGATTTGTGGGTACGTTAAGAAGATAGTCCAGAGCTATCGCCACCAGAGCGTTTTTACGGACCCAGATGTAAAAGCTGACAGAATACCTGCGCAATTTTTGCAATGCTATGCCTGATCTTTGATTTAGCCGAAATAAAGTTTCCTTAGGTCAAAACAAACCTGGATACGCTTCGTGCTGCAGTGGAAACTGCCAGACTCAACTGTCCACAGCATCGTGGCGGTGCCGGTTTCTGGACTTGCCTAACATGCTACAAGGTAATTTCCATTAACGCAAAACTTAGGGAACGTCCAGAATGCGTACCGGTTGTTTTGCCTTTTTTCACCCCCCCCCCCCCCCCCGTAAGAGTTACGCTTAAAATTCGCGATTACCTTTACTCAGGCCATTGGCTCTTCACGCTTTTAGCTCTTCCAAAAACCTAGAGGAGGACGAAAATATCCGCCGCCGAATTTGAAAATTTTGTCGGTCGCCGTCTTACTGCGGTCATTTTAATCTAGTGCTTAGTGCGACGTAACGCTTCTTCCAGACCCCCCCCCCGTCGCGCGTGTAACGGGGGTCCGGAATCCTCTTCCCTCGGCATTTTACGGGCGCTCCCTTGTACGGTTCTACTTCAGTATGGGGTGTGGCATCCGAAATGTTTTATAACGTTTTGATTTGGTTGATTGTCATGTCCTATGTATCCCCGTTGGCCCATTGTGGCACTTCAACCTCCATTTGGAGCGACCAAAGCGGATTATCACTAGAAGCGCTAAAAACCAGCTTTGCCGAAAAAAACAACTGCCCAAAAAATTCGACTGCGCCCGTGTATTTTATCTGAGTGCCGCCTACGTTAGAACTAGTTTTAATTTTAGGCTTTCTGCATGAATTCTGAGCCTTGTGGACCATACGGACATGCCAACGAAGCTGAACATAGCCTCTACTACATGAAAAGCCGGAGCTACGGAAGTATTCTGTGCGGTGCGTGCCGGAAGACTGTTGCTTCGTAGAAGTAACTCATTGCCTGTTCATCATTGTTGCTCTGACAACTGGATAAAATTTTCCTTTCATGTGAAACTCTACAGGTTCTCAGTCTACGACGCCTTATTATCGTGTGTTGATATACGTAAACATTATAAAAACAACCGGCGTAATGTGTTCTTGAGCTTTCCTTTCAAGTGCGAAAATCGTATGTACGAAATTAGGGTAGTCTTGGAGAATTAAGCAAGGAATGATGGAGAATTATTCCCTCGCAGCAGACGACATCAACAAGCTCTTAGGGCGAAAATATGACAAAACACAGTGGGAATTAGCTCCGACGGCGGTTTTATGAAGTGCTTCGGATCATCAAAATGCCTGATCGGCTCTCCCTCTTACTTTTCACTTTTTATGCGGCCGACACGAATTATTTCCTGGTTGGCCTAAATCGGGATGGGTATCGGAACTGGAATAAGATAGGAACGGCTCAATAAAACTGCACGAATACAGTCGTAGGTAATCAAAAATGCAAACTCTTACGCGTTTAACAGTATGCCGCGCAAAACGAATACTTGATCGAGCACCAATTTATGCTAAATTTCTACCCAAAGCGAACGTAGGAACTCGGGCGGCTAAGGAGACGACGCAGAACAGATGGTCCTTGCATCAGTCGTATGATATTCGATGTTTTATAAGCGCACTCTGGACGCGTCGACGCTCGAATGGACACGAGTCCATATAAGGTCTTGGCACAGCAGGGTCCATATAAGGTCTTTGCACAGCAGGGTATCATGTTGTCTAAACGATTAGTCTTAAAAAACGATCATTTTTCCAAATTCTCGGGATTCTGACTGAGAATTTCCTATGATAAAGCTTCACGAGGAGGCTAACCTGTATTACCCCTTATGTCTTAAGCCTTATCAACCTTTATGTTAAACATGTCTTTATTGGCAAAAAAATCCATTTAGGCAGCCCGTTTGTGTCATATGTAGTAGGGCGATTCCGATTCCGATTCTTCCCCAACCCTAATATGTAGAGGGCAGTTAACGAATTAAAAGGCGATCTTTGGCTTAAAATCGAACGGCTGCGGAAAACGTCTAAGCCTCAGCCAGGAACAGTAAAATCGAAATTTAGTTGTTTCGACCATCGACGTCTCACTTGTGAGAAGAGACACATCGACTTTAGGTTAATTTTTGCAGATATTTTGACCGACGGGCATTGATTGGCGAGAGCGATTAGCTTTGTGCAGGGTGACCTACCGTCTGTTGTGTACTCGCAGGCGCTAAGTACCTCACAGCTTGAACCGTGGCTTACAACGAGGACGCAGAAAAGCGCAGCAGAAAATCGCATTGCAGCGGAGAACTAACCTCATATGCTTTCACATGGTACATCTCCTCAACCCTTGAAGCTTAGCCATACTACCCCTTGCGACCTCCAAAAGTGCGAAAAGATTCGAATACATGCTTATTCGTCGTGTGCGGCATCATACGACTAATCTGATGGTGGTTAAAGACGTCGCAATCCCCACGATTCCGAGATTTCCTTGGCTGAGGCTGAACTGAAGTGTTGACGCAGGATAATTTGACGCAAGCTGCTAGGATTGGGCGCATACGGTTCGACCTTTAAGGGTAATATGTTCACGAAGACGGCGTTCCCGATTTCGCATGGCAAGATGGGTGTTCATTTGACTCCTTGGCAGGGGTCGCGTGGAGTCCTTGGAGCGAAGCTGGGTAACAAAGCGGTACAAAGACAGATGCTCTGGTAGAGGCAGAGGCTGGCACGCGTGCCGTACCGTAGCGATCCCTCCCGTACCCGTAGTTTAGGACAAAAAGTCCTCAAAAAGACCAACTGTGACAGCTTTTGTTGAGCAAAATGCTCCAGAACAGCCATTATGGGGCTAAAGGAGCTAAAAGCGACACCCATTTAGGCTCGCAGCCTATTGCTAGCCTCGCTTCTTGTTCGGTGCGAATTATGCATCACACCACGAAGGGTAAAAGTGCAGAAAGTACTGAAGAAGTTTTGTTGGAGTGCCCATCTTCCGTATGGGGGCAATCTTTTTTATGGGGCACCGTTATTAAGGGAATAACGACGCATCAATCGTCCCCGATGATTTCGTTCTCGGCTTGTTTGTTCCCGGTCGCGCTTGTCTGAGCATCGTTATGAAATTTTTCGTAGATGAGGCGTGCGAAAGGCCCACACTCTTGTGAAGCAGGACTCTGAACGGCTACACTTAACATGCCCCTGTTGATATACAGAGTGGAGGAGGTACTACAGGTCAGACTCTGGTGCTCACTGTTAGTTCCTCGCTGTGGTAAAAATTTATGTGACGAGGGTGCTGTCCGCTATAACTCGAGAAAACGCTAAACATAAGTTGTCGCTTTCACAGCAAGCGTGACGCTTTCGCCGCTAGTGAAAAATGCCTTCACTCTCAACGTGTTTCCTCGTTGCGTGCTCGAATGGTGCGTCATTTTCCACGTGCCTAGTGCGCTCGGACGGCCACGTGTCTTAGCTAGTGCCACTAACACTATGGTCCCAATGCACAACGGATTCCGTGACCGTGATTCCGTGCCACGGAAACAATTCCGTCGTCACTGGGACCACCCTAGCGGATTCCGTGAAATCGCACGGAATCCGGGCACGGAATCTGTGAAATATTTCACGGCCGTTATGTCTCACGGATTACGTCACGGAAACCAAACCACGGAATTCGTGGCACTGGTCATCACAATTCCGTGACCGGATTCCGTGATTTTTTAATCTGTCTCGAACCCACTATGATCAAGCTTGGCATCTTGCGTCTATATTCTACTGTGGAATAAGGAACGTCGTGAGTTTTACGTTGTAATTCCAGCTTAAAATGGCCTCTGCTCCGAAAAATACTAAGGCGTTCCATGGCGGCGACGCGGCAATGCGAAAAAGCGCAAGCAAGACGACAAGACCCTTGAGCAACGCAAAGGGGACCGGAGTTTTCTGTCCCAGAATTTTCGGTTCCGGAGTTTTGCGGGACCTATTGGTTGTGACACATTTCCCTTTGCTTTATTCTGTCCAGCACATTTTGTCTTTTAGCCCTGTTTGCCCTTTGTTCCTGTTGCTCGGTTCGATGACGCGGTTCTACTTACTTGCCTTGGTGTAAATCAGTGCTCGTTACTTTGTTTGCTGATACGCTAGGACAGGCTAAGCCTAAGCCGTGAGGGACGGATGCCACTTCTCGAATTTGCGCCAAAATCGATTTTGGGTGCTTGCCAGGGTGCAAAATAGCGTCTGCGCCTTGGTTCACGGATTCCGTGACGGAAAAAATTCAAAATTTTTGAATCCCCAACTTCACGGAATCCGTGCACGGATTCCGTGATCATCGGAACCCATTTCACGGAACACGGAAACCGTGCCACGGAATCCATGGCACGGAATCCGTGAAAATTGTGGGGTGGTCCCAATGCATTTCCGTGAAAATTTCACGGAACGGATTCCGTCACGGAACCGGAATCACGGATTCCGTGGAGGTGGTCATTTGATTTCCGTGACCGGATTCCGTCGTTTTCGTCATGTCCTATGTCCCATGTCCTTAGGAAATTCATATCTTTGTTCAGGATTGTCGCTTTCGCCTGAACCAAAGCTTGAAATGCTATATTTTTAACGTAGAGCATCGATAAAATACGGGGCTACAGGTACTAGTGTTTATGCGTACGGGGCTGCATGAGATTGTTTCTTTTGAAACAGATTGCGTGCCTTCCGAGGCCACAATGCACTCTTTGAGCAATCGAATAAAGTGGCCGCAAACGGAAATATCGACCACAAGCCGTGAGGGACGGATGCCACTTCTCGAATTCGCGCCAAAATCGATTTTGGGTGCTTGCCAGAGTGCAAAATTGCGTCTGCGCCTGGTTTCACGGATTCCGTGACGGAAAAAATTCCAAATTTTGGAATCCCCTATTTCACGGAATCCGTGCCCGGATTCCGTGATTTTCGCGGCCCATTTCACGGAACACGGAAACCGTGCCACGGAATCCGTGGCACGGATTCCGTGGAAATGGAAGGGTGGTCCCAATGCATTTCCGTGAAAATTTCACGGAAGCGGAATCCGTGGCACGGATTCCGTCACGGACGTCACTGGGACCACCTTTTCCGTGAAAATTTTCACGGATTCACGGAATCACGGAATCCGTGATGTCATTGGGACCATAGTGTTAGGCCGCGTGCCTTAGGCCAAAATGGCGCCCACATATGCTTTCACGGATTCCGTGACGGAAAAAATTCCAAATTTTGGAATCCCCTATTTCACGGAATCCGTGCCCGGATTCCGTGATTTTCGCGGCCCATTTCACGGAACACGGAAACCGTGCCACGGAATCCGTGGCACGGATTCCGTGGAAATGGAAGGGTGGTCCCAATGCATTTCCGTGAAAATTTCACGGAAGCGGAATCCGTGGCACGGATTCCGTCACGGACGTCACTGGGACCACCTTTTCCGTGAAAATTTTCACGGATTCACGGAATCACGGAATCCGTGATGTCATTGGGACCATAGTGTTAGGCCGCGTGCCTTAGGCCAAAATGGCGCCCACATATGCTTTCACGGATTCCGTGACGGAAAAAATTCCAAATTTTGGAATCCCCTATTTCACGGAATCCGTGCACGGATTCCGTGAATTTCAGAATCATTTTCACGGAACGCGGAAACCGTGCCACGGATTCCGTGGAAATGGAAGTGTGGTCCCAATGCATTTCCGTGAAAATTTCACGGAAGCAGAATCCGTGGCACGGATTCCGTCACGGACGTCACTGGGACCACCTTTTCCGTGATTTTTTTCCACGGAATCCGTCGTGAATTGGGACCATAGTGTAATGCTGTGCGCAATATTTCTTTCCCGTCGCGTTTGCCCTTTGCGTTCTAGCTTGACGCATCATTGTGAAATTCCGTAAGGCGTCTGCGTGCATGAGAATTATTTGATGAAAGACCAGTGTCTTTCCAGACCACTACAGGGAGTGTTAGAGGAAGTTGTGAATTTTCCACTTCCGTTGACTGGTAGCGGTAGTGCCGGCATGCACGTACTCACTTAAGCGGCCGCTGACACTTTTCGACAAATCTTGCTGGATTTGCACTATAAACAAGTCCACAAGAGCTGCTAGCCGGGCACAGCGATTAGCCTAGCCTTACTAGAAAACCTAGCAGGCTAGCTAAGCATATGGTTATCAAAATAAGGGAGCGTCCAGAATATGTAATCATTACAGGAGGGAGGGAGGGGGTCGGACCTCCGGGAAATTCAGTGCAAAAATTGATTACGCCCAGTAGAGGGTAGGGGAGAGAGAGAGGGGTAAAAAGGGTGATGTATTGATTACGTAATTTCTGGACGGTCCCTAACCATGCTGATTACTGCGTTTGTTGCTTCATAAGGACGCTAATGCGCGTTGATCGAGAGCATGTGTGCCGGATACATTCGACAATGGTGATGCGCACGCAGCCAGAACGCCCCTCTGCAGGTTCTCAAGGTGCTTGGGCAAACTATAGTAGATACACAATGATATCATGAATGCATTCCTTACGGAAGATACATGCATTATTCCGAAAGCGACTAAACAAGAACCGCACCTAAATGGCTACAGAGGCCGTCTAACGGTGGTTTCGTATTTCGAGGTTCAAGCTACGCACAGTGGTCGCGTAACCTTGTTGAAAGTGCTTATGCTAGCGGGACAGACGCGCTAGGCGTCGTCTGTGACACTAAATAACAGAGTACTAAGAACGCCAAATAATGCTAGAATGCAATAATGCCATAAATCGAACCCGTCCTAAATTACTTGAACCCTAAAGCGGGCCAAAGGCGTCGCATGCAAATCATAGTGGAAAGAACCTAATGTACGTTAACAGCCTAAAAGCCTTGGATTTTTAGTGTTCTTTTTTGCGAAGAGCGGCCAACCAGAATAAGCTTAGTATATGAGGCGGCTGGGTTACGACCAGGCCTGCGGGTCCCGGTCTCGAAAACCGAGACTCTTGGGGGTCTGGTCTCGTTCTCGGTCTCGTACACAAGTTTGGTCTCGGTCTCAATAGCATAATTTTTGGAAGTTTGGATCTTGGAAGCTTCGGCGCATAACTGTTGTGGCTAAGGACAGGTGGCGGTATAGGGTTTATTACCTCGAGGGTTTATAAGCCTAAGTCACAACAACAACTTTGTAAGGATTTTGCAAAAAAATTACGAGAAACTCCAGAAAAAATCGGACGTGGGGGACATCCGGGACCTCTGGCGCCAAATAATTTTACCTAGCTCTGGAAGCCGAATTCTCGTCCACTACTGCTCGCTAGTCAGGGAGATCTTTAAGCAATGCTGTCGACTCCTAGTCGACAGAGTGATTTGATTAAATCACTGATTAAACCTTGTTGCCAGATTCGTTAGCGATTTCACTGCGTCAAGGCAGTCAACAGCAAGCTCCTACTTTGCCGACCCCGCCGCGAGTACATATCGCCGACTTCTACAGTGGGTTATTCATGGTAAGGTGAAGAAGTGCGTCCCAAGTGGGCCTGTTTTTTGAGTTGCTGCTCGTTAAATGTACTACGAACCGTGTATATATAAGTAATTGCGATTAATGCCAACACCATCATTATTATGTAGAAATATTCCCACACCGGAGGACTGCTAAACGACGTTTGTTGTTGTCGTTGCCTCCTAGCTGTTTACAGGATGTCCAAAAGGGTACGAACGCTGGCCGCTAGGCTACGTCGGAGCTAATTTTTTTTTACAAAATATCGAATTTTCGTCTAAAGCTTGGCTGGTGTCGTCTACAGACGCTCAAGTATCTTTAGGGGTTACGATCGTTTAGGCACTCCACGCGAATTCAACACATATGCTCGGTCAAAGTCGCGAAACACCGCTTTCCATGGAGCACTATAAGGGTCTTCGTTGCCAGGTGCAGCAGGTGAACCGATATTTTTAAACCTGAATGAAGAGCACGTCGCATCTTGTGCGATGCGTTGTATTTCCACATAAATACCACGATCCCCCCCCCGCGTTATTGGTCAGTAAAAATAATAACACTTGGGCAGTTCAGTGAGACCACCAATTCACGCGGCTTTCGAACCATTCACTGCGTAATGGCGGAGCAGAATCGTTATGATATCCCATAGGCTTTATACTATGGTCCGTTCTTACTGGCAATCAGACTAAAACTACCGCTCCCACATAGCGCTTTGAATGGCTCAAGTTCATAAAGCGTACATTTCCCGCGACCCGAACGTAGACCCAAGCCCTACATACCGCTTGCTATTTAAGGCCCTGAATCCCCCTGCAAATCAACCTTACTCGATTTGTCGAACGATCCTTCCGCTTTTTGCCATGAAGGCTGCTCCCACACTGAAAGAGCGCATGTCGCACATGCTGAGCGACGTGACTACGGCTGATGTGATGTTCATCGTCGGGGACGTGAGTTCATTTGTTGCTTATGGCGCTACAAGCTATCGCACTGATTCATCCTCGTGCTTTCGTTTTAGGAGAAAACACGAATTCCGGCACATTCCAATGTGTTGGCGGCTGCCTCGGACGCATTCAAAGCGATGTTCTACGGCGAATTCAACCGCGAAAACGACGTGGAGATTCCGGATGCGTCAGTCGGTGGCTTTCGATCTCTCCTACGGTATTCGGGCGATTGAGATGCCAGCCCACAATAGTAGCAATTCACTTAGGTACGTATACACCGACGAAGCAGACATCACGGAAGACAACTTAGAGTCCGTGCTTCGACTGTCGGACAAGTATGTACTTCACGGGCTCTTCGAAGAATGCGTTGAGTGGGCCAAGAAGAACGTGAATGCCTCAAATGTTTGCCAGTTTCTGCCCGTAGCTGTGCTCTTCAGCGAACTCGGCCAATTGTAAGTTTCTTCGGAATGCATATCTTGTTCGCCTTATTTAACCACGTTGTCACCAACTTTACTAAGGGTGCCTCACTAATAAGTTTTTAATGGTAACAATAACCTGAGGTTAGCTCGTTGTAGATGCTGGCAAATCGTGCTTGATCATGGTGACGACGCACTCAATTCCGACGCTTTCCTAAGCCTTCCGAGAGAGCTACTCGCGAAGATGGTTGGCTCCGACAAACTGCTTGCAGACGAGAAAACGGTGTTCCTCCGTACAGTCACTTGGGCAGAGCGACAGCTGGAGATGTAAGTCTCTCTCGACAGGCTTTGATTCTTGAGAGACATTAACGGGGTTCCAGAAATTTAACTGCGCGATCAGAACTCGGACTATGAATTTAAGGCTAAGCCTGAGTAGTTAGCACCGCGCGATACTGTTACTCTCTCCCTACTCCGCCAGTCTGGACTAGTTTCGCTCAGGTTCAACATAGTCCAGATGAGTCCTACTGAGGTGCTCAGACGGTCTACGTCGCTAAGAAAATATCGTGATCGTAGACGCTCTGGATTCTTACTGAGAGCAAAATAGGACGCAAAGCCAAAGCATTTCCACCGGTGTCTTATAGGCGAAACTTAATAAGTACGGTGGGCAGAAAGCCCGCCGCTGGATTCGGTCGGCTCCCGTTGAGACCCGCTGACTGCGTTTCGCACGCCAGCTAGGTCTATATATGCGTATTCATTTTTTCCGAGTTATTGTGAGCACTCAGAAATGTTTCTTACTTGAAGGCGTAATTTTGCAGGAACGGCGAACAGAGCGACCCGATCAGCATTAGAGCCACTCTGGGCGAAACATTGTACTTGATTCGTTTCCCGCTCTTCGACGCCAAGGACTTCGCGAACAGCGCTGCCGAATGCGGAATTCTAACAGACAAGGTATCCTGCCGGTCGATGCACGGAGCAGCTAACTGTTTAGGAGTGCGTGTCTCTCTTCCAGTGGTTCACTGCACAAAAGAAGCCTCCACTATTCAGCGTCGACGCAAGGAGCGTCACTGGAATCGGAAAGGTTGCAGAGCAGCTTGGAATGCGCCTGCTGTCCGAGTGCATCCATTCACCACAGGTTGGTCATTTCTTGAATCCAAAGACGTAGCTAAGACTCTTCGAGAGGCAAGGGGTGAGATGATCGTGGCATAGGGGTGGCCCTTTACGTTTAGTTTCGGCCACGGCCGGTGGCCGGTGCTAAAAACGGTGCTTGGTCGCCCGCCCTTTGACCTTTTATTGCAACTCGGATTTTTGTTTTTAATGGGTTTAAACTGCGTCTTTAAAATGTTGTAGTCTGAAACAGGGCTTGCAGATGGAATTGGCCAAAGGCGGCGAAGACCGCAGGCGACGCCAACGTTTTTTTTTAGCTTTTTGTAAAACCTTCTACTGAATATTTGACCAAATGGTCAGTTTTTTTACTATTTCGCCCTCTCAGCAGGTTCGACGTAGGGGGTGGGGTTTGTGCCATTTCAGGCGCTATACCAGCTCCTGAAATATCTGACGATGTCTGTGAACTCCCGCGGTGGAGAACGTGTTTAAATTTGATCGAAGCACAAAATTCTTTAGGTTATGACAAATGTCGAGACTTTGCGTGCTGCAGTGGAAACCGCCGGGTCCAGCTGCCAACGGCATGCTGGCAGTGACAGTTTCTGGACTTGTCTAACATGCTATAAGGTAATTTCCATTAACTCATTACTTTATTCGGCACTACTTCCTTATGGGGAGGGGGGTCAGCACATTATTTTTTTATACTTTTATTAGGTTGCTTAGAACGTATTAAGTGCTATTTTCCATGAACTCATAAGGAAGAAAGATAAAAGCGCGCACAAATCGACCTCAGCCTTGTGAAAGTAGTACTTCCTTTATAGTTAACGTCAATTTTAGGCTTTCTGCCCGGTGCCTGAGCCTTGTGGACCATACGGATATAGTGATGATGCCGGCCACGGCCTCTTTCTCATGAGAAATGGCAACCTTATTTGCGGTCTTTGTCGGCGGGCTGTAGCTTCCCAGAAGTAAACACGTTTCGTCTCCAGAAATGAATACTTGTTGATAAAGTGAATAAAATCATCGTTTTCTTGTGAGACTTGCTAGGTCATCAGTCGGGTCCTTGCCTGACTACGCCTTACTATTTTGTGCCCGTTTACTTGCACAGTATAAAATCTACCGGGCGTAATGTGTTCCTGAGAGATTCTTGCGAATGGCGAAATTCGCCTCTATAAAATTAGGGCAATTCTTAAACTTACGCAAGGAAAAGGCGGAGAACGACGCCAGAATAACGATGTTAATGATTCCTAAAGATGCAAATATGGCTAATCTACAGAAAATTTGCTCTGGTGGCGCATCGGCGGGCTATTTTATCTAATGTTCGTGTTCAAGCGAATACCTATCTGGCTCTTCCCCATTTTCTCGAAGAGTTGTGGACGTGCCCGAAATCAACGTCTTGGAAACTTTAGCGTTTCCTGGACGCTCTATAATAGGAACTGTTCTAGCTTAGCGGACATTTTTTCAACCAGATCCAAAGCGGCTCTGGACCCGAGGAGTTCTCAGCCCTAGCCCACACCGCTAGCTTCTACTCAATGGCTGAATAAAAATATTGGCGGTATTGATGGCTGAAGATACAAGTGCATGTAGGTGTGAGAATACTTTATTTCGCTTAAGTAGGTAACGATGTGAAAGCTATCTCATGCATTTATACGTATGTCACGCGAAGGAAACGCTTGAGCGAGCACCGGTTTCTATTCTACTGCTATCCGAAGCGAACGTAGGAACTCGGACGACTTAGAAGTCGGCGTAGAGCGGACGGTCCCTTCATCAGTCGTATGATCTTCCAAGCCTTAAAGGCGCATTCGGCACGCGTCGACGCGCGAATTGGGACAAATCCGACCCTCGTCATGGCGCAGCATGGGACCGTGTTGTCTAAACGTTTGGTCATTCATACAGAAGCATATATCGGAAAACTTGCTGAGAAAGCTTCATAAGGGAGGCTAACGACGTTTACACGTTCCACAACGTTTAGGTATGCCTTCATAATGGCTAGAAATGCGCTTAGGCCGCCGTTGATACCACCTGTTGCGGGCAGCCAACAAAGAAAAAGTAATTTTTGGCTACCCAAAATGCAGGTTTGGGAATTTCAGAGAAAATTAATCAGCTGGACAGCAGCACTTTTTAAAAGAGGATTAATCAGCGAGTGCCGGGCGTTCTTGCTCATTGAAATAACACTTGTCTTAGCAGAGAAAGCCTCGACGGAAACGCGGCCACTCCACTTTTTGAGCTTGATGGCCTATCCCGATGGCAACATTCACACATCGAAGCCTCACTTGTGAGCGAGGGAGACACGTAGGCTTAGACTAAATTTGCGGACATTTCAGCGATGGGAATGATTGGCGATGTCGATTAGCTTTGTGCAGGGCACCCTTAATCAAATCACCTACCATCTATCGTGTACTCGCAGCTTCTGGGTACTTCACAATTAGAACCGTAACCTGCAACAAGGACGCAGAAAAGCGCAGCAGAAAGTCGCATTTCAGCGGAGAAATAAGCTCATATGGATTACATAAGGTACATCTCCTAACGCTTGAAGCGTAGCCATTCTATCCCCTGCCTACTCCAAAGTGCGAAAAGATTCGTACGCCGTGTGCGGCATCGACGCGACTAATCCTATGGTGGTTAAGGACGCCGCAATCCACAGGATTCCGAGATTTCCGAGATGAGGCTGATGATAAGTGTTGGACACGCCAGATTATTTGACGCAAACTGACAGGATTAGGCGCATACGGTACACACTTGACTAGTACCTGACCTTTAAGGGTAATATGGTTTACGAAGGCGGTGTTGTCGATAGCGCACGACAACACTAATCCCCGATGTGATTACCTAAGTATTATTTTTGGTTACTTCCTACCGAAGGGGGGATGTTCTTGGGCCGAAGCTAAAAGGCAAAAGAGTATAAATAGCGCTACTCTGAAGTCATTGTGTTTTTTCCATAACTACGGCATTGATTACGAAAAACAGTGATTTTGCACTTAAAACTAAAAGTTGGCTTGCGCTCATCCGTCGTTCGAGTACGAAGCAAACCGTACAGAAGCCGGTACTTCTTCGAGGCCGGTGTTACCCTTTGGCTCGGCCATTATCTCTTCCTCCAACTCCTTGCTATCTGCCTGGTTAAGATAATGGCATCCGCGTCTATGTCTGCGCACGGGCCGTACCCGTTGCCGTAGCCGTAAATTACGGGTATGGCTACGGTATGGGAGGTCAGAGTGGTCGGTCCCTATCTCTAGTCTACATGTAGTACTTTGCGAGCAAAGCCGTAACGATTGTCGGACTGTTCTCGTGGATAGCCTCGCATGGTTATCATTTTGTCGTAACTTCGATCCTTATATCGATCGATTAGTTACACCCAGTACCATCGATTGCTCCATCGATTAGTTTTAGTATTCGGAGCTGATGATGGGATGCCCGGCATCTTCTGCGTGGCGCTAATAAGACAGTCCGGAAGCAAGCGATAACACTTGTCTTGCGGCGCCCGTTGGCCTCGAAAGTGGTCTTCAGGCGTACAAGCTTACCAAGCACGCAGCGACGACATGTCCCTGGTTGCGGTTCTACATCTGAAGTCAACATCGTTGGGTTTGCGCAACACTTCCTCGTGGCCAGATGGCCATCAACGGCGAAAAATGACCCTAGATTTCCTTGTGCGTCGACTGTTTTTCGTTATTGCGGCACAACTGTTTTGACTATATAGCATCTGCACACCAAATATCCGCAGATGTACCGTATTTCCTGGAATAACTCCCCATTTTTGATTTTTTAAAATTTTTGATGGCTCGTTTTAAAAAATTCCAAAAAACTTGAAAAGATTTTTTTTAAATTTTGTTGCTCGCCTTTAGTTTTACTATTCCTGTCCCAGAATATTACTGTTTCATCGTCATTACGTTGTACGGCTGACGAAGCTTGTAATTTTACCATGTGTGATCTCACCCTTTGCGGGCGTCCAGAAATTGCGTCATCATGACGGTCTAGTAAGGAGCGGCTCCACCCTAATGACGCGCGCTACAAGCTTTGTGTGAAAAGTGACGACCGACGGCCGGGAGAGGGGGGGGGCCTTATAATTGGCCGTCATGATGGCGCGAGTCTTCCCCCCCCCCCTCGAGACCTTAAAACGTTTTACCAAACCAAGTGACAACTGTGTTTGTTGCATCATAACGAATTGATGCGTGTGGGTCGAGATCATGCGTGGAGGGTACGTTCGTCAATGGCGGTGTGCACGTAGCCATAACTCGCCTCCGCGGGTTCTCGACGTGCTTAGACAAACCATAGTCGACACACATGACATCACGAATGCATTCCTTACGGAAGAAGCATGCATTATTCCGGATGCGACCAAACAAGAACCGCACCTGAGTGGCTACAGTGGTCGTCTCACGGTGGTTTCGTATTTCGAGCGTTAGGCTACGCACATGGAACCACACTCTGTGGTTGTTACTTGTGTTGAAGGGAGTAGCTTATACTAGCGGTGCACGCGCTATGCGTGACCTGCGATATTAAACAGTAAAGCACTAAGCACGTAAAATGCTGGCAGAAAGTTATAATGTCATCAATTGATTGCATGCTTCTTAGTTGCTGCTGATGCGCTAGTACTGGCCAGCTAAACTTTCCCTAAACCTAGCAAAGGATGTAGAGAAACCATTAATAACAACCAGGCAGCCTCGCATCGTCGATAAGTACGTGATTTATTTAGCATTCATTCAACTCGTTTATACAGACAGTCCATTTAGTAAGCATCCCTGAGAAGAGTTATGGTAACAGCTACGAACAAGCTAGCATTTCAACTACGAGTCTCTTCGGTATGCTTAAAAAACGACATGTTTCTGCTCTGGCATTCGGTGCGTCTCCACGAGGACGAAGTAGTCGTTCAGCTTCGCGATCGCCTCCTGCATTTCGCCGCAGAACTGGACGATGTAGTCGCAGCGCACCGCAAAGTCCGTCACCGTCGACCTGTGATGCGCCGCGAGGCTGGCGAAGACGGCGTTGCGGTAGGCCAAAAGGGCGTCCCGGCTGACGAAAAGTTCGGGCTCGAACGTCGCCAGGAGGAGCTGGTAGAATGCGGCGGTCTCAGCGTCGTCCAGGCGCAGGGATCGAAGGCGCTTCGCGAGGTCGAATACCTTCGCGCACTTCTCGACGGTTGCCCTAGAAAAATGATTGTTTAAAAAAACAAATAAAAATTAGTGGAAAATGGGAAAATACCGACATTAAACTTCTTTTGCTGATTTAAAATTAAATTTAAATTTAAAAAATAAAACTTAATTTGATTAGAATTTAAACTGACCGAGATGAAGTGCAAAAAAAATTTGTCAAAACCTTTAAGTTTAATTTTTTGTAATAAATGCTCGACTTTTAGACATGGACGTGGTAGTTCCGTAGGGCCCAAAGCGTTCGCAATTCACTTACTTCGCAAGCTCCGCAGGGTCCCGAATGTTCGAGTCAGCGGCGTAGTACTTCGTGAAGCTCTCGGCGTTGGCTTCGACGAAGAGCTCATCCAGTCGATGGATCTTGCTCGTCACCGATCCGACGTTTCTCGCAGTGGCGAAAACGATTTCGGCGAAGTTCCAAGCATGCAGAAGGCGAAGGGCGACGGTGTCGACGTCGACTCGCAAGTATCGCCTGGCGTCGAGAACGTCGCTGCTCTGAAGGAACTGGCGCAGCACCTCGAACTCCATCTTCATGAGCTGATTCTCGCGGAAGACGATGTCGGGCTTCTGCGCCTTCGTGAACTCGATGAACTAAATTTTGCGTGTAAGGACCGCCACTGGCCTGACGATTACGTACCTTCGCGTAGGAGCCGAAATTCTGAATGAGCACTCGAACCCATTCGAGTTGCATGCCGTTGTACGCATTAGCGACCTGGTTGAGAGAGCTGTTCGATGCGGCGGCGGGTCGACTCCCGCGCATGCTGAGCACTTCCGAAGCGACCATTCCCGCGACGAGGCATCGTTGGAAGCGGCAGCTCTGGCAGGAGGATTCGGTAGCTGAAAGTCACATATTTAGGGGTCTAATTTATGCAAGTTTAAAATGATTTGAAAATAAATCAATTATAGAAATAAATGTATGTTTTGTTTACTATGTTTTAATATTTTTATTAATTTAATTTTTATATTTTTATTAATTTTAATTTTTCAACAAAAAATAATTAACAACATATCCGAACTGTTACTTACTCGGCGTCAAACCGCATCCCTTCCGCCGTTTGCAGACGTACGACCTGCGGTCAGCTACCGTCCGCCGGAAGAACGCAGAGCACGCAAGGCAGCTCAGAGCTCCGTAGTGCTGGTACATTGCAGGAGCACCGCAGATCTTGCAGTGCAAGTCTTCTTGGTTAATCTTCTTAATACCAGATGTAGGCGAGGACGAAGTCACTGGCGCATCGGACGTAGTCAAAGAGGAAGGCGAGGCCGATGATGCTGCCGACGTAGCCGGAGAAGCTTGCTTCCTGGGCCGCTTGACGGCGGGCGAGGCGGCTACAAAATGAGGGTCATAAAGACGGCTACAAACTGGCAAGCAGAAAACTGCAAAATGATCGACTACGACTTTTTGAACACTTAGAAAATCACGAATTCTATAACTTACCAGCAGGAACGTCGCTTGCCTGACGCTTGAGCGAAATGTAAGAAGGCGATGGGCATTGCGTGGCGAGTTCTGAAGCGTTAGGCGAATTCCCGACGTCGATTTCCGGCGACGACGAGGGTGTGACACGCTTAGGTGACGCCAACTCTTCCTTGATTCCGTACGATTCTTGCATCGGTATGGAGCTGTACGGCGGTGGCTGAGGGTACGCCGTAGGGCCGGCGATTTGGAACGGAACGTAGATGACTTGGACGGGCTTCTCGCCGATCGTAGTGAACGCGGACATGGAGCCGTAGGACATGAGCGTAGCGAGGTCCATTTTTAGCTCGTTAAGGGCCTATAATATGGAGAATAATGTGAACCATTGTAACCAAAGTCTTTTAAACGACATGGACAGATTCATTTTACCTTCACGCACGATATCAAACGATAAAAATATTTGCGAAATTTGCAAATACGACGCGGAAGTAAAAAGTAAATTTTCGCGATGGGGGAGCGGCTCGGTCGTCATACGCCTACAGCTACATAGTAAAGCGTCCGAGAGACTCATAATCGAGAAATGAAAGTCAGCTTCGTATCACATGGGGGCAGAGCCGATAAAGTAGGGCACAAGGCGCCGATCACTCTTGATGTAACCTCCCGTAATAAGGAATGCAGTCAAATATCACGAGCGAGCATTGAAAAAAACGGTCATAATGTCGCTTGCCCGGCTTAGTCGGACGGCAGACACATTTTCTACATCAAGCCGATCACCAAAACGTCACGGCCAGCAAGCATTGGAGGCTTTTGTGGAGCTTATGCGACATAGCACAAACGTTAGACTGATCACACCTACTATCGTTTCATGATTTGTAGATCGTCCGTTGAGCTAAGCAAATAGCAGACGACAACACTCTGATCAGGTCCGTAACAAGCGAGTAAAGCTAGCCTACATCAGCGAGCACGTCCACGGCCACGGGCGTGTAGTCGAGCCAAGGGCGCGTGTACTTTGACTACAATACGAAGAAACGATGCGATCTTTTGCGCCGGCTACATGTATGAGACTAAAGTACCGCTGAAGTGCGGCTGATATTTCATTGCGCATGTGTAGTTTAGCGCTGAAATGTCCTTTGGATGGATGTAGTCAAAGTTTTCAAGACAAGGGCGGTACAGGCAAGAGCATTTGCGATTAAGAACGGTAAAGGGTAGAGAGACCTAACACAAAGCAGGGAAGGTACGCTACTGATGGACCATGATCAGTCAGTGTTTACGTCCACAAAGCCTCGCAGCTGAATCATGCTCGAGATAACGTTGCGAAAAATGGACATTATGAGCAAACATTGGACGCTAGCAGCAACCGTGGCTCACCACGACCAGACCATCTGCACCGAGTTGCTTAGCAAAACATCATAATGATCCATTCGTCGCCTCGTTTAGCAATCGTAATGAAGCAACGTTTGCATCAGCTAGGCAAGCCAGATACCTACCAGAGACAACTACGAAAACTAAGCGAAAGAAACTTAACAAAGAAGTACCATCAGGAGCCGCGTAGTTCACTGGAATGCAACCAAACAAACGAAACAATCATGAACGTACGATTAGCGAGAGAAGTGGGCGAAAGTTTCGCATGGGCCGCTCTATATTGGGCTGTTATCGACGCCCACCGACACCAACCCATGTGAGTCATTCTTCCAAAAGCCCGAATAACCATTCAAAGTGCAAAGAGAGGATCACGCGAGCTGCTAAAACACTACTGTTAGTGTTTTTAGCATACTTTGCGCACAACACAAACATTCAGGTAAACACAAAAGGTTTTAGCTGCACAATGCACATATACACTAATTGATGATGGAACGATTGCAGCCATAAAGGCGGCCTCAACTCAGACTAGGAAGTGGCTGAAATCGTCGAAAAGAAAACTCTTAAGTATCCTGCGGCTTTAAGCCTTAGTCGCAAATCGTGTCATGGAGGAACGAAAACACGTCGGGAATCAGCTCGGCGGAGGACACAAGACAGGTTCGCGACCGCCGCCTACTAAGAGGCCAGAAGACCGCGACGACACTCGGAGCACCGTCTGCCTCATCGGCGTTGTGTGTACACTGAGCTCAAACGACCCAGTTCGCCTGAACTAGACGCACGATAAGCGCGACCACATTCCTGGTGGCCCGTAACGTAGCCGACATTCCGGGGTGCACTCGACCCGCGTCCTAATGACGACTAACAACCTATATCCGCCTCCATTGGAGCCGGACACGCACACGCGAGCAATTCTATTCTGCTCATTTGCGTGTGCGCCTCGTGTGTAGTCTTACGCGGAATGATCCAGGCGCCGTGCTTGAGCTACAAGCGCGGGACCAAGCGGTGTGGAACTGGCATGTCAGAGTATCCTGTCGAAACACGTGAAGAGGAGGAGGAATGTGAAGAGATAAGCAAAATGTCCATGAGATCAAGAGGCCAAACTCAAAAATAACGATGAAACCCTAAATGAAAAGTGCATTCTTCGAATGCTCGTTTAAGTGCAGGACCCTTCCCCACACATAGACAGACACAGCAGAAGCTCAAGGACAGAACAGGATTCGCGCTCTAGTACATCCGTGGGACCGACTGATGTGGAACTGGAACGCTGGAGTATAGGGCCGAGCGAGACACGTGAAGAGGAGGAGAAAGGAGAAGAAAAGTCCCGGAATGTGCATGAGATCAGGAGGTCAGGTCAGTAATAACAATGAACCCAAAAAAATCTAGAATACGAAAATAGGATTTCTTTGAACTTGGCTGCTTGCGCCTTTCTATCCCACAGGGAGGAAAGAGGCAGAGGACTAAGAACATGATCATGCGCCGTGATCGAGCTACAGCTCTGAGACCAAGTAATGTAGAACTGGTGCGCCTTGATCGAGCTACAACACTGAGACCAAGTAGTGTGGAACTGGGACGTCAGAGTACGCGGCCGAGAGACTTGAAGAAGGAGAAACGTGAAGAAAAACAATCTGAATGCGCATGAGATCAAAAGCCTAAGTCAATAATAACTACGAACCCAAAATAGACAAGTGCAAACATATTAGATTCTTTGAAAGCGCGGCGCATTGAAGTTCGGAATTGCTTCCTCAAACATAGACAGCGACCAGACATACATTCAAGGGCAGGAGCACGCGGCGTTCTCGAACTACAACCGTGAGACCAATTGATATGGAACGGGGATGTCAGAGTACGCGGGCGAGACGACTTGAAGAGAAAGAAAAAAGGCGGAGAAAAGTGTCGGAAGCCCAAGAGATCAAGAGACCATGTCGGTTATAAGGCGCGAATTCATTGGCCATCTAAAGTGAAAGATATAAAAGGACCTTTTTCTCTAAACGTCATTGCGCATTTAGCTTCCGGATAGGGACGGCACACCGTACCGTCCTGCAGTAATTACGGTACGGCAGTACGGACCAGAGAGCGAGGGAGGATTCAGTACGGTACTCAGAACGGTTCTGCACCGATATATTGCCGTGTTCCATGCCGTGCGGTACCGCGCGTAGGCGTTTTTTTGGGCTCAGTATGGTGCGCAGTCAGTACGGAATTGGGTAACGGATTTGCACCATCTTTCCTTCGGGGACCCTTCGTTACCCCTGAAATGTACCAAACCCACATTTTTCGGATTAGCCTACAATGCGATGATCACATGGCTTGAAAAAAAACTGCATTCTCTGAACACTCCAATGGAGCTCCCAGGTGCTCGCCGGGAATTTCAATTCCAAATATTCCATGATACAGCGGGGGTGAGGCCCTATATTGTAGGCTCTTACAGAGACCGCCGCCAACCTACGAGGCATAGATTTAAGCTTAAGCACATGGTTCCACATGGACCTCATGGGCCCACATTCAAAAAATAAAAGCTGACAATTCTCGGCAGCCTACAACCCGCTGACCAGCCGGCTCCATGGAGGAGTTCTGTTCGTGTGCGCCACGCAAAGAGGCTTCACGGAAGGTTTACGCCCTAGAGCTATTTTAGACGCCCCTTTAATGGACTGCGCTGTATAATATGACAGATGTTTAACTGAGAAAAGGAGTGAAATTTGTCGCAAAGATCAACTCAAGAAGGAAATGCTGAACGGGAATGCTGACTCAGGCGTTCGTTCACGTAGGGCATTGGTATATGTAGGCCATCGAGAAAGCACAAAAAAACCGCGTAAAACTGGACCCGTCATTGGGCCTCCACGTGAAAAGCATGACGGGCCCTTGATAAGAAGTCGGCTCCAGTGGTCGCGATGTTGTTGATGCAAGGCACAACGATTCGACTACAGCGACCAAGGGTACACTTCGAGATCTTGATTCAGGATCACGCGAGCCACTACATTCTAGCTCACAAATCCGGCCAGTCTACATCCCGACGACCAACTGGCTTGAAAGTGGAGTTTTGTCGTGTAGGCCAACATAGGAAGGAATGAACAAACGTGACACCCTTAACCCGCTCGGCTGTTTCACGCGTACACTATACACTATAAGCCGTATCTACTGGTCACGATGTTGTAGAAAGCTTGCAGGAAAGCGTGAAGAGCAAAGACACGACTATAGCGAGCAAAGCTACATTTAGAGATCTTGTTTAACGTCACACGAGCCCAATATGTCCAGCTGACAGTTCCGAGCATCCTACAGAGCGGCGACCAATGGGAATTTAGGTATCG
>JNEY01000057.1:123214-134725 GCA_020875895.1 Aphelenchus avenae
CGGCGAGGTAAGGGGGGCCAAGGCAAAATAAATTTTCTACGCAACTTTACCTAGAAAGCCTAAAAATCTCGTTGGCGGCGCCTGCGGAGGGCCTATTTAGGCTAAATACGTGATATTCGGGACTGAAAAACCATTGAGGCCTTGAATTTCCCATAAATTTTATTCCAAAAAACGCCAAAAACACTTTTTGGCGGCGCCTGGCGGGCTATATTGGGTATAAACAAGACAAAATCAGTGTTAAAAACCACTGTAGGGCAGAAAAGGGAGACTTTGGAAAACTACCAAAGGGGGGACCAAGGCATTTTTTCGGCGCCGGCCGAAGGCCGGCGCCGAAACAATAGGTAAGGGTCCCCCCTTACCATGGCGCGCCCCCCTCTGACCGGACCCAAGCTACGTCACTGAGTATACTCACTGACTTTCTTTCTGTGAACACATATGGGAGAAGGCGGCGCCAGCGGACGGTGCGTAGCTAGCTCTTCTCATATTGGTAAAAAAAAGTCCTAACGGGTGCAATGTGGTTCATATGGCTCACGAGTCAATTCTGAATTCGGGTTTGAGCCCAGCCACACGACCTTCGCCCCTTCTGTAAAGACATAATCCAGGCCCAAGGCTTTTCACGTAACGGAGAATGTCACGAGAGGAGTGCTAGTAAAATTGGAAAACGTCACGGGATCCTTTACCCATGCCAAGGTTAATCGAAAAGTGGCCTAACTGGAGCACTGTTTTTATGTGAACTCCTATACCGACAGAAAGAATGGTGACTTACGTCCCCGATCACGAAGGTCACATCTAAGGGAAGGCAGCCGTCACGTTATCCGTGACGGGATGTGATCCGTGACGTGACTCATGTCACGGAACCCGTCACGGAAGCGGGTCGTGCCGTCTCGGATCCCGTCACGGGGTTGATTTTTCAAAGTAACGTAGACGTTATCCGTGGCGGCATGAGTTTATGGTCAAAATGCACTAGTAACGGCAGTACGATACGTATTCCGTACTGTAGAATACGGTACAGTACCATACGGGGGGGGGGGAGGTCAGTACGGCACTTAGTCACATCTGCGGTGGTAGCATAGCTCAGCATGTACAACATGCGCTCTTTCCGTGTATGTACAGGCTCCAGAAAATCGAGGAATGCGTAGTTTTGCAAGGAAAAATAGATAGAGGCACGCGAAGGCTTGTGTCTTCGTTTGGAAGCTCGTTGGAAGCGTGCGGTTCATGAACTCAAAGAGAACTGCACATGTACGCAAACTCCGAGAACATCTCAAATTTTGGGATCG
Organism: Aphelenchus avenae; assembly: GCA_020875895.1. Taxonomy (NCBI): domain Eukaryota; kingdom Metazoa; phylum Nematoda; class Chromadorea; order Rhabditida; family Aphelenchidae; genus Aphelenchus; species Aphelenchus avenae. The sequence continues at coordinate 124,492 of JNEY01000057.1, forward strand.
AAGTCAGTGAATCTATGAGACTGACATATTAAGCAGCATACGACATCGCTAGCTTTCTCGATCACTGTTCAACAACATACGAACAATTTCTGAGGAATTTTCTTTCAATACGGTAGTTTCCACGCTATCGGCCGCTCCTTTCGTTCAGTAAGCGCTTAGTTCTCAGCGTTCTGAAGCGCTGTCCGAAACAAAAATTTGAAGACAAAACCGGTTTACGTTAGTTGCGCTAGGTTATTGTACCGAAAACTGTTTTCCACTTCTTCCAAGAGTAGATTTCCGTAATCTACTATGAAGCCTACGTTGCGAGAGCGAATTGGTAGCCTGCTTGACGACACGACCACGGCGGATGTGACATTTGTTGTCGGTGACGTAAGTTTAGGCAACTAACCGACATTTTTTCTAGCAAAACCCGGGAAACAGTTTTCGAATACTCCTTCAGCTGACGGTATTAGAGGGCGGGGACTTTCCTGTCGTATAAAAATTCTCAGGCGCCCTACCAAAAACTAAAAAATTCCTCTTGCATGGTTGCCGTAATTAAATAGGTAATACATAAACCATTTAAGTCACAGATCAAAAATATTTAGAGACGAAAGCTTATTGGATAAAGGGGTAATTAGAGTACGCTCTTCGTAACTGCTGGACCTTCAATTGACGTTGTATCGCTGGATACTTTAGGAGAAGGTTTGCATTCACGCTCATGCTCTGGTATTGTCAACTGCATCGGACGCCTTTAAAGCAATGTTCTTCGGTGGTTTTGACCGAGAACGCCTCGTGGAACTGCCGGATGCTTCGCCTGAGGGTTTCCGGGCGATGTTGCAGTAAGCACTACAACTCAGTGCAATTAGGGCAAGGGCTTGTTCAGGTTCATATACACCAACGAAGTGGAAATCACTGTGGATAATGTCGAGTCGGTGGCAAAGCTCTCGGACAAATACCTTCTTACTCACCTCTTCGACGAGTGCGTGGAGTGGGCTAAGAAGAACGTGTCGGCGGCCAACGTCTGCCGCTTTTTGCCATGGGTCGATCTATACAACGTTCTCAGCGAAACGTAAATCTTCCGAGCCCATCGACGCATCTACATATGGATTTACAAAATTCAGGTGCTGGAACATCGCTCTGTGCCAAGGCGACAAACTTCTGAAATCCCCTGAATTCGTGGACCTTCCGAATGAAGTACTTGCGCGGATTCTTGGATCTGACGAACTGAGCGCCGACGAGAGTACCATCTACGATCGAGCCATTGACTGGGCCAAACGTCAGCTCTTTCTGTGAGTTCCAGCCATGGTACAGAGACCATCCGTACATTTGCAGCGAAGGATCTGAGAGCGACCCGCCTGCCATCAGAGCTACGCTTGGTGACCTTCTCTACCTGATCCGATTCCCGCTTTTCGATGCAGAGAAATTCGCTAACGGCCCCGCAGAATCGGGGCTTCTATCCGACAAGGTACGTTATATAGTTAAGATTGCGCGCATCCAGTGTTAATCTAGGAATGCATCTCGCTCTTCATCTGGTTCAACGCCAAGAAGAACCCACCGCTTTTCTCGGCTCAGGCACGCAAAGTACCGTGGACAGTCGACAACATAATTACGCATTTCGGTCTGAAGCGCGCTGTGAGCTGTCAACACGAAGCGCAAGTAAGCTTACCAAAGAATTAGCGTCTCGCGTGCGCTAAAGCGCGCGCAGGAAAGCTAGTTGGGATTTCAAAAATTTTTCCTGGTTTTTGTAACTGATTGATCTAAAGCCGCCTGTATGTGGTTTACGCGTACCCGCAGCGTAAGCCAGTTTTGCATGCGAATACCATCCCTATTGCCTGGAATATGTGCATTTGTTCTGGGGCGCAAGAATTATTCAAAAATTTGTTAAAACTCAGCCAAGAATTGTCAAAAGCCCGAAGTTTCGAGACCTAAAAGCCCGGTGCCCCGCTCAGGGCACGACACCCGCATCACAAAATGAAATGTACTTCACCCCCTTTTTCTAACTCCCCCTTCGAATTTTCGGTCAACCCTATGATCCGCCCCTTAAACAGAACATATCCAAGTTTCATTTTTTTAATTCTGTCGTAGTCGAGAATCTACTGAAATATGCTAAGAACTCTTGTTTAGGCAAATGCATGCCCTATCACGCTGCGTGAGATGTATCGGTCGGCACATTTGAACTGCAAACATTCCGATGGCAATGGCAATCGCTGGATCTGTCTTACATGTCAAAGGGTAATTCCAACAAGTGAAGCATTCGCAGACTGAGTATTTAGGTTTCCTGCGCGAATTCCGCTCCTGCGACTGAATCGTGCGGGATTCGCAGTCACACAACGCGCACTAAACACGCTCTCTTTTTGACTTCGCTTGACGATTCTTACAGGATTTTCTGCATGGAATGTGGAGAGAACGTCACCGTCACCAAGTTCTAATAACGTTATGCAGTGCTACATTTCCCATTTAATAAAGTTGAAGTGGTAACGACTTGCTCCCGAGCGACTGACGAACTAACTTACGAGCGGAACGACCTAACTTGTTCGTTTAAACATGCCGACGACACATATTTTTCGAAGTTCTCTACAGTCACGATGCCAAGTTCCACCATTTTCCCAAATGGCGCGTGTTAGGGAGCATCAAGAAAATATGTGTAGCTGACATAACACTTCAGACCCTCATAGCACTTTTCACCAGTTGTCAGCATTGCCGTAACCCGCCATTTGTCAGTTATACGGAAAATACAACAAATTTGCTTTACTAACTCCAAACTTTGCAAAAAATAAGCAAAACACCCAGAACGAGGGCCGGAATTTAAAGAAAGAGGCCCCAGCAGACGAAACCAACGAAATTGTAGACGAAATTTAAAGAGGGGAATGAAAATTTGCTCCAACGGCGCCTAGCGCGAGGCCAGAGCACTGTTGGATGTTCGCCGATCCGATACTCACGTCAGCAATGCCCTGACCCTAGACCTTACATCCCGTACTACGGTACGGGCCGTATTCCGTACCGTATTGCAGGCCAAAAAATGCCCATTTTAGCAGAAATCGAGCAAATTTTGGGCATTTTTGACCAAAATACGAAAATGGCGTCAAAAATGACGGGTATGCAGGCGAACTTAGCACCTTATTTGACGCTTAATATTGATAGAGTTGTTGTTTGATGTCCTAATGTTACGTTTTATAAATTTTTTATTGCCGTTCTACGGCGCCGTACTCCGTACCCTACCGTACCGTACTGCGCCGTACTGGTACGGTACGGAGTACGGTACGGGGGGGGAGGTCAGTACGGTACGGAGTACGGTACGGGGGGGGGGGGTCAGTACGGTACGGAAGTACGGTACGGGGGTCATTTGCAAGGTCTAGCTGAGCCCAACACGTTGTCAGCATTTGTCAGCTTCCTGCTGACCCTTACCCCGCCTGCCGCTCCGTCCATGTCAGCTATTTTTGCACGCTCTCCTACTCCATGCGATCGCTTTAAAGCAATCGAATCAGAATCGTGGGTACGCTTACAAATGATCCTTTAGCTTGTGGGACCTGTGTAAACCGTGTGGACTCAGTGTGGACGGTCGTCTCAGTCACTCAAGAATGAACGAAGCTTCATAGTATATAAGTACGAAGGCAAGGCCCGTCTGTCATCTATTGTGTAAGCTAAATAAACTGATAGGTACGGCGTACGTGAGAATGCCTTTCACGTTTCGAAGAGTTCTATGCACATGTAGCTACGTATTCTCAGGGCGAGAAAGCTAGGTTATTGATTGTGCTTCAACTCCGGACGGGTAACTTTCGAACGGATCAATCTTTATAAACATGGGATTATATATGCTAAGCATGCGCGATAGCCGCCGCCATGCACGTGGCTCATTGAGCGCTCACTTCCCACGATGTTCAAGCGTCGAAAAGGAAGCTCGAGCTGAACACGCACGTAGACCGTTATAATGGGAGCAAGTTTGAGCGGCTAAGGCAGTTCTCGATCGGAAACTACGCTTATTAACGCAGAATGCAAACCATCCTTACGTCGAAAGAGAACATCGCGAGCCTGCTGCCTGGCGCGGCTAGGGCGGATGTGACTTTCGTTGTTGGCGAGGTAAGCTTAGCCGATAAATGATCTCGCTATAAAAGGTCATGGCTAGAGTGCATGCACTATTCATGCAGTATACGGCTAAAGTAGTGTTGCAGTATTCGACGCCATATTTTTTGGCGACTTCAACCGGAGGAGAGAGTGGTGGAAATTCCGGATGTAGCGCCAGTCGGCTTTCGAGCAATGCTGAGGTATTTAGGAATACGTTTTTTACCAGTAGTTTTAATAGTTTTTACTCCTTCAAGGTACATCTGCACCGGTGAAGCGGACATTACAGAGGACACCTTCGAGTCAGTGGTGAAGGTCTCCGACAAGTACTTGCTCACCGGTCTCTTTACCAAGTGCGTCGGGTGGCTAAAGGGGAATGTGACGACTGCGAATGTGTACCGCTTTCTGCCTCTGGCAGACTTGTGTAGCGGTAGAGAGGTGAACTGATTTACTATGGAGAAGTCAACACTTATATAGGCATACAACAGGGAAATTAGCAAAGATCATAGGTGCGCCGTAACACTTCATTAGCACGAATTAAAACTCTTTAAAAAAAGCGTACCAGACTTGAAAATGTTGTGAGTCAGTTGGTTAATAGTGTAACTCCTCACTGGACCTTCACCGATACCGATTATCGGAAGTATTCGTTAGCAACACACAATAGACAGCCGCATGATTCTTCGCTGTCGGTGTCGGCAACACACCGATACCCTGGATGTGTGGTTGGCTGTAGATACCGGCAACCGGTAGCCGTATCGTACTGACCCCCCCCCCCCTCCACTGTACCGTGCTCCGTGCCGTACTGGATGTCGGCCCAAGCCGTACCGTGCCAGTATGGTACGTATAACGGTACAGCTGTCAATCTCTAGTTTAGTGACGGTGTTTATTTTGGGCAAGGTAATATTTGTCACTTCCACTGGGCCGTGGGAGAGGGGTATTTTTTAGGGAATGGTTCTACTGCCGAGGGTTGTTTTTATTATCGTGTTCCCCTAATTGTGCGGGCGCCCCTATTTGACCGGCCCCTCCTGCATACAAACAAATAACTAAGATTTGCCATAGACCCACCACGACGTTTATTACCTAGTACACAACTTCAAGCCTCTGGCGGGCGCTATGGGCCGACGGCTGGGGCTGCAAACGACCATCGTTTTCAGTTTAGTTTATTCCTTGCTTATGCTTGCTAAAGGATGTGCTTCACGGGTTTCATACCACTAAGAACTACGTAACCGCCGAATAGGTTTAAGACTCTAAGAAGAAGTCTCGTTTTTAAAACGCTACCTGTACTTTGATGCTCGCCTCTTTTCAGCGTGAGAAACGCAGCATCCCCTCCCCCTAACGAAATAGTCTATTTTTCGGTATGCTCCCGTAGATAAAAGTCGGGGGACGAATGTCTTTGCCGCTTAGTTCAATGGATAATTTGTGGGAATATTTCTCTCGACAAGGCGATCCTTGTACAATCAAAATCGTGGTTACTCTTCGGCGGCCGGCCGGTGGTCTGCGAATGAGCGGTGCTCGTTTCTCATCATGAGATTCGAGGGTGCTAGGGAAGCAAGCCGAGTCTTACCGCTATGTACGTGGTTCATTAAACGCTTACTTCACAGGCCGCGTGTGCAGCGGAACGTGCGGAACAAAGCTACAACACAGCACACGCCTAGGTCGCTATAAAAAGGCATCAGCCTTAGTTGCCAACACAGCTACCTATTTTTTTGAAACGACGATCACCACCCACCTAGAATGTCTGCACCTTCGTTGAAAGACCGCATTGGCAGCCTTCTCGGCGACACGACTACGGCGGACGTGACGTTTGTTGTTGGCGCGGTAAGCTCAAGTCAACCTTGCATCGTTATGAGTCCACTCGCTAAAGCAGCCATGAATTTTTTACTGCGGAGTAAGTCGGAAAATTACCTGAAATTCCACCTTTGAACTAGATGCTTCAGTTTAATCCCTATACTAGTGCATTACTTTAGGAACGCGAACGCATTTGCGCTCATTCCCAAGTTATGGCGACCGCATCGGACTCATTTAAAGCCATGTTCTTTGGAGACTTTAACCACGAGCGTATGGTGGAAATCCCGGACGCGTCACCGGACGGATTTCGAGCATTGATGAAGTAAATCGTGGCCCGTTGTGACATTAGTCTACCCGTTCCAGGTACATTTACATGGACGAAATGGACATCTCGGAGGACAACGTCGAGTCTGTCATACAACTGGCTAACAAGTACCTGCTCACGGGCTTCCTTGAAGAGTGCGTGGAATGGCTAGCCCGGAACCTCACCGCTGCGAGTGTGTACCGCTTTCTGCCTCTGGGAGAGCTGTACAAAGCCGTGGGAGAAGTGTAGGTCATATGCACTAAGTAATGCGTAGCTTACTCTCCAACAAGTGAGAGTTACGTACTGGTATTGGCGTCGTTATACCGGAACACTGCTGGGAGTTCCGTAGCCAGTTGCGCGCTATAATAGGAAACAGATCCCGTTCCGAAGCGGAAAATAAAACAAAACCCTTTATGGAAAATGAGCTCTTTAAAAGTCCAGCCCCTGCAGTCCGGAAATCGTCCATTTGTTTGTGACATGGAATGTTCGTTTGATTTCAGCTTACATTTATAACCGTCAGTGAGCAATCGATGATCCAACGGAGAGCTTTCCGGTGAACCTCTGAAGGCGGTTCTCCTGACAAAATATGCTTGGTCCCCCCTTCTCGTCCTGCAATTTCAACTAAAATTTTGTAGATTTTTGTTTTAAAATAAAACAATTTAAATTTACGTCAATATTGGGGGAGGGGGTTTGTGATAGCCTAATTAGCAGTTCCAGATGCTGGGACTTCATGCTCAGTCACGGCAAAGACGCAATGAACTCCGAAGCGTTTCTCAGTTTGCCGAAGGACTTGCTCGCGAAGCTGTTTGCGTCGGACTATCTGGCAGCCGATGAGATCACAGTCTACGGTCGTGCTATAGATTGGGCGAAGCGACAGCTCGAGACGTAAGTTTTGGTGGCGCAGAGTTCCTGTTAAATGGTTGAGACATTTTAGAGTGATTTTTTATCCTAACCACCCGCCAGTGCATTTTTGTTTTTACCAGTACGGTACGGTACGGTACGGAAAGCCGTACTGACCCATAGCCGTACCGTACTGCGTACCGTAGAATACGGTACGCAGTACGGTACGGTACGGCCGACTACCTCTATGAACTGGACCGGAACGCCGATGAGTTAAAATGAACTGAATCGAGTTAAATTCGCATCAGTTCAGTTTACTTCGATTTAGTCAAGGGTTTGGTGCTTGAATTTCAGCGAACTGAAGGTGAAGGATTCAAGCTAGTTTATTTCTTGTAGGTCAGCGGGATTCCAGTTCAGTTAAATCCTTTAAGTGTACGTCACATGAAAGAGGCTCATTTCAGATTCCCCGAGAAGTCGGATATGCTGTACATGCTGAACAAGCGAGAGGTCCGCGACTGCCCATTGCTACTCGGCGTGGTTGAGGAAGTCGGCGGCAAGAATGCGAACGCACTAGGTACGAACACCCGGAAAATCCCCGTGTTTGAGCAATTCGACAATAGCCTCGCGTCCTTTGTAAAAGTGCTTTCCTGGCGTTTCTTGCTCCTCTTATCCTGATATTTTTCGATCCGTTTTGTAAGCTTAAAGTTGTCTTTTTTAGACTGGTACGCTGAAGTGGTTGCGATGGAATCGGCGAATCGCGTATGGGCCGAATACGGGAAGTTTCTGGAGTACCGCCAGGAGGTGGCCGTGTTCCCTTCGTCGTCAGGTACCCCTTACAGGTCGACTTCACATTTCATGCGCTAGCTTTAGAGTTCTCGTACTCGACCCGCACCTCCATGGGAAGTCCGTCGACCTCGTCGCCGCAGTCGGGCCGCAGCGGCGTCGGAGTCCGCTCACGCAGCGGCAGTGCGGCGCCGCAGGATGCATCTCAGCAGTCGGAAGTTGAGGTCGGAGCCCGTTCTTGCGGCGGCAGTGCGGCGCCGCAGGATGCATCTAAGAAGTCGGAAGCTGAGGTCGGAGTCGGTTCTCGCAGCGTCAGTGCGGCGCTGCAGCAGGCGTTTCAGCGGTCGGAAGCTGAGGTCCAGGCGTCGATGGTCAAGCTCGACGATTTCTGCTTCAAGTATCTTAAGGAGCGTGCGGACATGGCTCCCCTCGAAGTTGGCCCGACTGGAGAGAGGTAAAAGCTACGCTTTTTCGCATTTTCATCCGAAGTTGTTCACTGTTTTACAAAGCCCTCGTTACATCATGCTTTTCAGCGCCGTCGTTCTTGCTGACATCGCCACTCTCGAGCCGACCGACGACGACAAGTGGGAGTGCTTCTCCGCCTCCCTCCCAGGCGACAGTGACGACGATGCGGAGCCCTCTACTCCGTCCAGCGCGTTTGCTGCTGCTGACCCAAGTCCCACCGATGGCCATAAGCTGAATGCCACCGTCGACAGCGGCTCGGGTGGACGAAGGTGAGCTATTTTGTAGACGCTTCGATCATCGCCTACACATTATCCGACTTTTTCTTAGCTAAGTAAGCAATCTACGGCTTTTAGCGACGACTTTCTTCTCGCTGACATCGCCGCTAGCGAGCCGACCGACGACGACAAGTGGGAGCGCTTTTCGGCCTCGCTTCCAAGCGACAGCGAGGATAGCTCCTTCGATACCTCTGCGCCGTGCAGCACCGCAGCTGCGCTCGAAGCTTCCACTGCAAGCCAAGAGTTGGATGCCATCTACCGGGAGTTCTCCGCGTTTGTGCAGCCACTCGGCAGTCAGGACGAGAACGCCCCTCCGAGGAAGGACGTGGTCAAGGCGGACGATCCTGGATCGAACGGAACGAAGCTCCCCAGTGAACTCAACGCTCGCGAGGTCCCCAACTGCGTGCCATGAGATTGCATTTGACAAGACTGTTTATTGTGCCCATTGCTCTTGCTGAGACCTTCCCTCTTCCTCCCGATGTTCTGCTTTATTTTGACCCTGTATGACCCTGCGGTGCCTCGGAATTCCGATATTACAAATTCGGACAGTTTTGCTGTTCTGAATTCCGAAGAGAATCGGCACCGTTCCGAGACACCGCTGGTATGACCTCTCCCCTTAGCTTGCCCGCTCTTGAGATTCTCTTACATGCTTTAATGGTGTGATTACCGGTAATTGTGTCAGTCTTCTCGATGTACAGGCCTTGCCAAGAAATGACTGTAGAGTATATGTCGAGAGGTTTATCGATAGCCGAATGAGAAGATCGGAATAAAGAGACAGGTGCTTTCGCGACGGGCTGCCTCTGCCGAGTGGTTCATTAGCGACGAAGAATTCGGGCCCCATGGGCCTTAGCGTTATGTCAAAACGTGAAGTTCATAACGCACCACATCAACCACTAGAAGTTAAAGCGCTGGTACGATCTGAAAACGCGTTAAGTTCCTTGGGTGACCATGGCATCTGGGATGTGTATTGGTCTTCTGCGGATAGCTTGATTGACACGCTTTTAGGAGATGGATCGGATCGGAGATCGGACTTCATGTCACACTTCTTCCTTGTAAGACCCGGCTACTAAGACCATCAGCCCTCCCACTTGCGCGGAACCGTTCTTACTAATCCCACTTGGAATTCAAAGCTTCATTTTTGCCGTCCGAATACACATCTCTCCATCACTCTATAATAGAAGCCAAGCGTTCAAGTCAGCATCCTAGTGTTCCAAGCAAGAACGATTCGCAGGTACGAATACGCTAGGCATTTCACAGTCTGGTACTCACATTTTGCTATGTCAAGCAAGAATGGCGTTACAGGGAAGCAGCTAGTATTATCTAAACTTTGTAGAATGGGGAACCTCTGAATCGGATGAAGCGTCGAGGCCTCGAGGGAAGGCCAACACTGTTTCCGATGAAGCGGTTGTTGGGTGGATGAAGTGACGTGAAAATGAAGTAAGGCAGACTTCACTTCACTTCAGTTCACTTTTCTTCACTGAAGTTTGCAATGAAATGGTGAAGGCCAATAAAGCACAAGTCATTACGTAACTGCATACGGTAAATATCACTTATGCCGGTACATGCAAAAATTACACAATCAGCTGAACCGTTGACGCTTGTTTTTACGACTCCCCTGAAGACGAGCGTGAATGGGGGTGGACGCAGGGAAAACATGCGCCATCGGGCGCATTCAGGGATGTTGCGCTTTGTGCAAACAGAGGACGACGCGACGGCGGCGGCCGACTTACTCCTCGCTAGC
>JNEY01000057.1:173012-198556 GCA_020875895.1 Aphelenchus avenae
CCATATCCGTAGCTCCCGCCGCCATAACCGCCCCCGCCTTGCCCAAAGCTCGTATATCCGTCAGGGGTGTTAACGGTTCCGCAAAATGGTAGAACCGGACCGGACCGCCGGTTCCTTGTCTGGATGGAACCGAACCGGTCCGGTTCCGCCTTCGGCGGAACCGGACCGGTTCCATAAAAACAGCCTCCGGTTCGAACCGAACCGAACCGGTCCGGGTCGGTTCGAACCGGACTCGACCCGGATGTCTGGCAAATTTTTTCCCCGTTTGGCTTTACGCTATTCCGCATTTTATTTCCGGCATGGTAGGTTCATGCAAGAGTTTCAGTGACGTAAGAACTGCATCTCGTGCCAGTGCGGTCATTCAGTTGATGTAAAGTTTGCCGACTTCAGCCAACGCTCGTAGAACACATTGAAACGTTCCAGCAATGTTGTCCACCTGGCCATTGCTTCGTCTCCCCCTGAATAGCATAAAAGCGTCGACTTAAAAGGATTGTTTTGACCGCTCACCGGTAAATCCGCAAGTAAGAGCAATTGATTTCAAAGCATCCTTGCGTGCACCGCTGTCGCCAAACACTCGTCAAAGTCGTCCCAGAGCAGTCGACGTTTGCGGACCTCACTCACACGCAATGAATCGAGCGTTACCTGCGGGATGCTGGCTGCTTCTTGCTGCGTTTGCATCTATCTCTCGGATTTTGGGTATTTGTGGCAAACTTGGCCTCATTTGTAACAAATATCCGTTACCTTATTGATCGATCAAGCGGGGAAAACAAGGCCGGTTCCGGTCCGGGTCGAACCGGACCGAACCGGACCGGTTCCACCAAGGGGCCGAACCGGACCGGTTCCAGCGAAAAAGCTGCCGGGTCGAACCGACCCGGACCGGACCGGTTCCGGTTCCGCCTTCGCCGCAACCGACCCGGTTCGGTCCGGTTCGACCCGGACCGGAACCGGGTCGGTTCGAACCGTTAACACCCCTGGTACGTTCTGGGCGTTCGAGGAACCGCGGGAACATCCGAGAACCAAGCGAATGTACGAGGTGCCGGGTGACTGAGGGAATGTTCGTGGAAAAAACGGGAGGGGGGACGACGGGGAACAGGGGAACCGAGTGACGTTCGGGGAAACGGGGAAACGCTCGTGGAACTGCGGCAACGTTGGGGGAATCGGGGTAACAAAATGGAGGTTCGGGGAACCGGGGAAGCAAGGGAAAAAAGGGAACGCCCGTGGAACCGGAGATATCCAAGTCACATTCGGTGAAACAGGGGTAAGAGGGGAATAGAGGTAACCGCCGGGGAAGGGGAGCGGCGCGGACATACAGGACATACGATGACAGGGCGGATGGTGGGTCATTCGAGAAACATGGCAAATCTCTGGAGCAACAGAGGGGGGAGCAGTCGAAAAATTGGAGTAACAACCGGGAAACGTATGGACCAGCGTACGGAAAACTGACAGGGATAAAGAGGACCAGTCAGGCAATAGGGGAATTGTCGGAGCCGTCGGGGGAATTTCGTTAGTGATTGTTCCGTCTAGCGTCCTACGGCTAGCGGCGCGGGCGCGCGAAGCGCGCCTCGTCGCTAGTTGCTACTAAAGGACGGCGAGAAAAGTCCGAAAGGAACAGCCATGTAAGTTAGCTTAGTCGAACCACAAGCTAGAGTGTCCCGTAGGTCTAAGAAAAAGCAGATGTCATTTGCTCTGTTTCCTTGCACTCCAAACAGAAAAGGCATTAACGCCGTCACGCACGACTAGTTCCGTCTAGCGCAGTATCATAAAACGACAGGACTAACTGCAGGCAATAATCCGCTTCCAACGCGAAAATTGTAGAATGCTCGTCAAAGTAATCTAAAGATACATACTTTTTGCAAAATAATCTTATTTTTGTGATAATGTATAACAAACGGATGTGCTCACCAAAAAACCGTTCGTTGCTAGCCTTGGAATCTTTCTCCCTTCGGAGTTTGCGGGTTCATGGCTGACCCAATGCGAGTCAGAAGGCGAACGCGATGAGCAAAGACCGCCGTGATTAGGCATCAAACAATGCGTCAAACTTTGGTCAACGTCCGAGACACAACAGGAAAGGAAGAACCACCGCCCGTTATTCGACCTTGGATGCTTACAGGCCACCTTGTAAGCGGGCCGTCCCCCCCCCCCCCCCCGCCTCCCCCAGCTTACGGCCTTGGCTCCCATAAAGGGTTGCTTACAGGAAGCTACGCCGTCCTTACGTACATAGAGTGAAACACTAAAAGAGAAGGTCTTGTGCATATGGAAATGCTTCACTTAATATCACGTGTCTCTATAACCAGGCTAGCTGTAAAAGCAAAGAGGACCTTTCATTGCTGGCAGGTTTTTCCCAGGATTCAAAAAACAGAAAAAGCAGCAAGGGAAACTGTGGTACGAAGTGTATACGATGAGATGAAAGTACCGCATACCTAGTTTATTTCATTTTGCCTAGCCCTTTATGACTGGGCTCTCGGCTGTCGGTAACGAGTTCGCGGCATGGAGAAAATCCTTTGTCTTAACAGATGCCGGAAAACGGAAATTTTGATTCGGCGAGTCGAGGAATTTGTCCAACAGACCTGTTTGTCGCATGCGTGTATTCCACGATCGCAGGGTTTCGGCCTAAAATGCCCGTTTAGAGAACAAGCCTTCTGGTAAGAGATTCCTCAGGTGGTCCTACTACAAGTTAAGACTTCCCAATGCTTCAGCGAAAAGAGTATGACTAGTTGCGGTCAAATTGCCCCACCGGTCAGTTCTTGTTCTTTGCCTGCCATCGAAAACAAGGCCACAATGCGCGTCCACTTTGGGTGCGGCGTCAGCTGCGCGGGTGACATCATCGGCCGCCTCTTTGCACTTTAATCGTGAGGGCGGCGTTCCTTTTCTCCGTAGCCGCCACGTGCATGAGCTGTCCACTTGCAAACATTGCGAAATCCTTGCGCTCCACCAAATGGGCGTTGGACAAAGGCGATTTCAGCTAAGCGTTTCGCAATCCGCCCCAGCTGTTTTTCCCATTCCCCCGCATCATCTGTATCGTCTCACGTCACTTCTAGCGCTTCGTGATCGGTATAAATTTAGCTAACCCGAGGTTATCACCGTTCAGTTTAGGGCAGTGAAGACATTTGGTTCCTCTCATCCCGAATTGCAATGTGCATGCAAAATTGTGGTAACCATCAGAATGCTGAGTCCTAAACTGAACCCCTCTGCGACTTCGAAGCGCCGATACGTTTCCTTTCATGTTGCTTTGTTTTCGCAGATATTTTAAGCCATAGCGCTCTTTGTAGGAGCATCAATGCGTTTCTTTTCGGTTTTACGCATGTCGTAATTTTGCCTCACTTATGCTGCATGCTTGTCTTTAAGCCAAGGTCCGCTTACGTAGCTCTACGAATATTATGGTAGCCTAAAAAGAATTTTTAGCACTAACACATTTCGTACAGGCTCGCACCTTTTTGAGTTTGAGTGGGCCGTTTTCCCCGGATAGCTCTCGCATGGATTGGCTCAGAATCGTGAGCTTAGAAACAGGGAGAAAAGTTAGTCCAGCAAACGGTCTGAGGGGTGGCAGACCAATGTACTGTTAGCTAGGATTTTTTGTGGGTGTGCTTGATGGAGCTACGGTCCAAAAGGCAGAGACCGTCGGCCCAGAACGGAATTCTCTGGCCCTGCAGGAGGCTGAGTGGTGCCAGACCTTCGCCAGGACGTCAAATATTTGGGCCATCCCGTAGCTCGGTCAAGCCAACCTTTTGTGCATACATTTATAGCATTAGAGCCCTGCCATTTAATTGTGTTAAGCGTTTTTCCGAAAAAAACAGACTCGGAATATTTCCTGGAAAGAGGAAATAAAACGATGGAAAATCGAAGCTTCCCGAGTGCTAATCCTGCTCCATCTGTCACTAGACTCGCGTTTCCTTTGTGTATTCATAGCTCATCGCTTGCACGACTTTACTTATTTCATTTTTCATCTAGCTAGCGACCTCTAAAAGGCGCCATTTGCCGGTACGTTTTCGACAGTTTTAAGAAATATAAATGAACATGCGTGCAAAATTTGGCTTGCACTTCTACTTAAGAGCTACCGTTCTTTGGACACTATATCTGCGCAAGAATATTTTATGCAAAATGGCCGCTGCTCAAGTGATTTTGTCGCGGATTTATTTGTCGCGTTTACCTAAACCGTTTGGCCTGCGTCTTTTAGCGCCAACTGCGACCAATGGCGAACCTGCGCCTTCAGAAACGACTCGCCTCCGCCGTTCTCAAGTGCGGCAAGGGCAAGGTCTGGCTCGATCCAAGCGAGTCCGACGAGATTTCCAACGCTAATTCCCGACAGAATATTCGCCGCCTCATCAAGGACGGTCTCATCATCCGCAAGCCCGACGCGGTTCAGTCGCGTTTCCGCGCTCGCGAGCAGTTGGAGGCCCGAAGGAAGGGACGTCACACGGGCCTGGGAAAGCGTCACGGCACGAAGAACGCCAGGATGCCGGAGAAGCTTGTCTGGATGCGAAGGACGCGCGTTCTGCGGCATCTTCTTAAGCGCTACCGGGAGGAGAAGAAGATCGACCGCCATCTGTAAGTTTGCCATGTTCCTCTTCTTATTTGGGTACGACAGTACGGGCCGTAGGTAGGTACGGTACGGTACTAGTACGAACCGTACGAGTGCTTAATATCGAGCAGACTGGAGCCCTGCCGTACTCCGTACTGGCCGGCCCCGCAGGTACCGTACCCCATACCGATAGAACGGTACCGGCCGTAACCGCCTGAAAGGTTGCAGACCTTTACAAAAATTCACATGCGTTTGTATATAGGAACCCGTACTACACAAGTATTTCACAGTCTTTCACTGCGTAGGTTAAAATCATAGTGAGTGAATGCTCCGTGCAACCTGCATTCAGAACTGTTCTCGCGGATTTTTTTGGACCACATTTCCTTGCATGAGCAATTTCAGATTTTTATGCTGACATAGATAAGCCTAAACCTTGCAGTTCGCCTGGCTTTGCGAAATTATGCTATCACTAGTCCTTCGAGTGATTCATGCATTTCATCATACCGAAACGGTCTGAGTTGCACCTCGAGTAATCGGCCAAAGCGTGAAGCGCAATGGCGACAGCCGACCACGCCGTATTTAGGGAAATTGGTCAAAGGAACAGAAGTCGCTAAAAGTCGACGTAGCCCCTAACATGGGTCAAAACAGGAACATGCGCATTCGTGGGAGGGAAGGGAAAAAACAGTGAAGGTGTTCCGCTCTCCCTAGAACGGTTGCCGGCCTTGTAGCACAAGAATGCACAAAACCCATTGCTTTGCCTTAGGTACCACGAGCTCTACCTGAAGGCCAAGGGAGGCGTGTTCAAGAACAGGCGCACCCTCATGGAGCACATCTGGCAGCGAAAGACCGAGATCACTCGCACTCAGCAGCTGACCGCGCAAGCCGAGGCCAAGATGGCCAAGAATGTCGAGCAGCGAACGCGACGCATTATTACCAAGCGTAATGTGCATGCGTACCTGCTGGAAATGTCCAAGAAAATGGCCGAGACGTAAGTGCCGGTAGCTCGTTTTTTATTCGAACCATTAATTTTAATGCTCGGCTTCTGTTAAAAACGCAACTTTGCTTCAAAATTTGGCCTTTTGTAAAAATTATTCGACGTTACGCAAATCTTATATGATATTTTCATGCCTTTTTTCGTGTTATTCTCTAAATTAGACGATTATATTTTGCCATTTTAGTTACGACGGTCCGGTTGCCCACGCGACGTAGAGAGGAACCGACTACATTGGACCCGGGACGTGGAAACAAGCGAATTATAGCCGAGGACTACCACGACAGCAACGACGAACCGAACCAATGTTGAGCTGTTGGAAAGTCTATTCAGGTGTTTTCGTAATAAAGTGTTCACCTGTTACTAATGACGTCAACAAGAGTTTTGGTCAAACTGCCGTATGGGGGGGGGGGGCTAAATCAACATGGCCGCTACTATTTCCTTGCTAATTGTGCCATACAGGGGGGCCAAGGGGTGCCCCCTCACCATAGTCGGTGGCCACCCATGCGTCACAATGAACATCGGCTGCCCCCTCCCCATAATCTCAAAATAGGGGTTGCCCCCCCCCCCATACGGCACTTTGACCGAGTTTGCATGCACTCATGCTAAGAAGATCGGGTGTACGACACCACTGCTATTTAAATATATGCTCGGCAAACACCTTCGCTATATCCGTTAGGGTGCCATAATTCTAAAGTGAAATTAAAGATATTTATTTGAGGACATAATTGCAGGGACACAAATGACGCGCAAACGCAGCGTAGAAATGCGTGTTTAATGAGCCGCGTTGACGCTTCAACAAAAAATGACTCGATAATCAGCAGCCACACGTCCACAGCACGGTCGGCAGACATGCGAGCATCCGATGCAGCATGGACAGTTTGCTTCGCAGCCTTTAGCAAGAGCCTAAAACGCAGGATGCTTCCGACGAGGGATCTCCGGCCATTGCCGTTGGCCGTAATTAACGGTCCGGCAAACGGAAAGGGGGGGGGGAGCGGGGGTCCAACCGGTTCGGCTAACGGACCTACTGGGCAGGATGCACGCCCCGTATAAAACGTGTTGTAAGCCTTTACTAATTCTTTACTAACTTGTTGGCTTCTTACCGGCTTTGGGGGTCTACCGGTCCGGCTTTCCGTTGAGTGGGGGAGGCCTCGCCGATCCCTAGTCCCGACACGAAGCAAAGACACATACAGTTTGATTGTCCGGGCGCTTGAACGCGCGGTACGCGCAGGTCGAGCCACAAGGACAATTGCCGCTGTACGTGCCGTCGACGGGGCAGATGTCGACGTTGAGGTTGGTTCCCTTTATGAAGCTCGCGTCGTAGGAGTCGCCGTCCGGTCCGCTGAGAGTGAACTCGGCTTGAGAATGACTGGCCGGACCAGGGCTCCATTTACCGTTGGTGTCCGCCCAGATAGTACCACTCGACGTGCGGTCAGCGAACCACTGGTCAGCGGAACTGTTAGGACCGAGCGTGACGCTGCCTCCGGACCACTGAACGTTCAGTGTCTCGCCACAGTTGTTGACGATGCGAAAGTTGGACGCGTTGCCGTGAGCCATCAGGAAGAACAGTGCAAGAATCGCAGGATGAGAAAGCATTCTCGACGACGAATGACTGCTTTTCTTACCGCATGCACGCGTATATGTAGGCCTTACAACCGGACCTGTTCGAGTAAGGAATTCCCTGAGCAAATACAGATAGGAAGACATAGCACGGTGGTATGCGCGTCTATTAGCCGGGATGACTGCGACGAGGTCGAACATGTCCTAATCTGTTTACACTGTTTCCGCTTTGCATCCAAAATATCAAAACAACGTGAATGTTGGAAGGCTTGGCATACTTTCATAGACGAGTAGGCCTTTCATCAAAACTATGAACGGAACTCTTGGACCATGAATACTCTTGGGCAATGCACTCGTGGCGAATGAATAAAGCATGACGCGGTGGGTGGGGGGGGGGCACAGGGGAACCTTTGGTAAAAATAAATGCACAACCATAGCGTTGTGGAATGCGCGTCCATTAGCCAGGTTGACCAAAAGGGGTTGGGCACTCCCCAATCTGTTTACGCTCTCTTCCGCATTGCACCGAAGACGCAAAAACAAGGGTGCGGTGGAATCCTTGACATGCTCCAAGGACTACTTGGCGTGCACATTCTGCACGCCTTTAAAAGCTGAGTTTTCTAAATCGAACGTAAAAGTCTTTCCGAAAAAACTGAAATCTGACAAAAAATATTTTGGCCATGCAGACATTTTTCATCGTCTTACTACGGACAGAATTCCAAGGATTAACGTGAAGCATAATAAGCAGCTATATATGTCGAGAAATGACGGTTTAACAGCTGTTCACTAACGCGTATAACGCCTCCTTATCCCCCTTATCCACTCCTTTTCTCTCGCCAATCGCTAAGGTGATTGGGGCTATCAATCATCAACCGGCCCGGGTTGGTCTGACACATGGGTCGAACTTTTCCGGGGGTCCCCGCCATTTATTTTCCAAGTAAGTAACAATAATTTATGCTCTTTCGACGGGCGGTGTCAACCGACTGAGCTCGTACATACCGGTCTGAGGGCGCAACTTCAGACGCATGTTTAGACAGTACACGGCAAACAATAGGGTAAATATTTCCACAAGAAACACAATGCTTGTTGGCGAGATCTGACTCAGTGTGGAAGAACTGTCGGCAGGTGGACCACTGGGAAATATTTGAAACCAGAAATGCTCCGATTTGGTAGGCATCACTCGCACCCAGCTGCCATTCTCCGTCTGCCGGTTGACAGCCTGGTTGAAAATGGCATAGCGCTGCCCGCCGACAACTAGTAAGTCGGTGACAGCGGAATCTAGCTCTTCCTTTGACATCGGCGCTGCCTGGGGTCCCCCAATATCGTTATAACGGAGAATTTCCTCGAATCTATAATTGAGAAGTGTCCTATTTCGGACGAGGTAGACGGTGTCTGCAATGTTGTCGTAGCGTAGTAGGTCATAGTCGCGTAGTGGTAAAATGTGCTCCTCCTGACCTTTCACGACAACAGTTTCGTTGAGCACCGTGTCGTAGGCCATTAGGTAGGATTTACCGGACCTCTCAAAACAACTTTCTATACGATAGTTATGTGGGTGAGCGGTCTCCTTGGCGATGAATGGTGCGGTCCTCTCAAAATTTGCGATGCGCTGTATTTGAACTACAATACCTTTGTTCGGTTCCTGACTGACTAATGCGACAACGCCCGGCATGTATGCAAATGCTTGCACTGGACTGCCAGGTGCCAAAGAATATTTAATATATTTTTCACCACCGTTGGCTTCGTAAAAATTATCGCTACCTCTAACTAGAAGAGGGAATACGAAGAGCGACCACACAATGCACGCGCACATATCTATACTAATGTTTATTTCCTTACGGCATTAACAACAACAGTCATCGAGCGTAGTGACGTAGGCGGTTAAACCATTGCGTAACCATTGAGTCAGGGTTACGCATTAATTTGAGAGAGTCGACGATGCTCTCAAATGACCTTCCGCCACAACGCCTTAGTACAAAATACAATACAAACGGTCCACACGCATTAGTAAATAAAGATTGTAACGGCTCGACGCTGCGTCTGCGTATAGGAAATTTCTCGTAGTATTCTTTGATGCCTCCCTCAGGCGGTGGATGCCCCAGTGGGTCGAAATACTCTACGTGGTTTGGTGACGTCACAAAAAATGCCGTCCAGTGAACCCCGTTTCCTTTTGAATCATCGGTATTTACCACTACGGCGTACGGATACGTGAGTGACAACGGAATTTGGTCAGACGGTACACAGCCCAAGAAAACATACCGTGACTTTGGATGACTGGATAGGAACCGCTCGATTTGTACGTCACTCAACCGCTCTCCGATCATTGTTCTTCCTTATGAGGCAGCGTTATCGGTCACGACCACTCGAGCCCCGTCTATTGTAATGACAGAGTCAAATTCTCCAATATAGATCAACTGGACGCCTTTCGGTGGAATTTTCTCATTGAATTTTAACGACAACGTCGTCGTCCCGTAGCGCACCGGCTCGAAACCGTTGCTGTCTTCCAATGAGGAGGTCAACGGCACGACAAAGATGGTCCACCCATTTTTGTATTGAGCCATTGTAATACCGTTGGTGACATTCTGCTGAGCGCTGCTCGCAGTCAGCATGTCCAGATAGCCGCGTACAAAACTCACTGGCCCCTTTGCTGGGTCCCAGTTAAAGTTATATCCGGTCGACGGATAATTCAGTCCTCCAGCATTGACGATGATTTCACGAATGTCAAATGGCTGACAATTGAATGGGTCAAGCGTCTTCACCCCGTCATACGCGTCTGCACGCACCAGCGCAAAAATCAACCTACGCGGAATCACGTTGGTAAACAGATTGTGGACAAAGTCCGTGCGTCCTTCCGTCAGGTAGGCCGTATGAATAGCCGTTTGCCTGCACGGATATTTGGCGCTCTTTTTCTGCAGCATCTGCGCAATCGTGAGGTTCAGCGATGGTTGCACGTCCACAGACACGACGTAGAGTCGCACGCTGAGGGCACGCACACGATACGTATTTGGATCATCAGGGAAAAGCGTATGGACGAGAAAGTCGTCGTCCATTTTTGTAAGCGTGAATGTGAGGTCCACGTTATTGACGAGAAATCGGTTCTGATTTGCCAGATCAAAATCTAGTCGCGAGACAAACTCGATGGGTGCGCCGTGGCCTATATTTGCGTTTCGTGTCTTAAAACCGGGGCTGTCCTTGTTGTTCATTTCCAAGTCTCTGGCGTACCCGGCAGCAGCTAGTACAGTGTCTTTCACGGATGTTGAGTAATTCAGCTCATTTTTCAGGTAGCACAGGTACGGATAGTGCTGTGTTGAGTCGTAGACTTCGGTTCCGCCGACAGCAACGCGCAGTTGCTTGATGAAACTTTGCCCTAGGGTCTGACAGGTGGCGACGTCTTTGTCGACATCCGCATCAATATCCACCCAATTTTGTCCGTTTTTCTTTTGCAGCTGCAATTGGAGGTAGACGTAGGTCCGGGAGAGGTCTAGCCATTGACTGTCACTGAATACACGGAACTCGAATCGCTCCGTCTTTGGATCGTCGATGGAGTTCAGCGGGAGTATTTCACGCACACTGGCCTTCAGAATTGACGAATTTGTAGGTGGGACACTGAAAATGTCGAGCGAAGAATGGAGTGCATCCTCAGACGCAGCATCGATTTTCTTCAAGGTGGACATGGCAAAAAATTAGTAATAGCCTAGTTGATCGAGACGTTTGCGTTTAACCGACCGTCCGGCAGCTCGCAAATGTGTAACACTGGCAGGGTTCCTCTTCCGTCCTCCTCCTCCTTTTTGTTTGAGCCTCGACTCCGCACCACTGACTACAGTCTTTAATGATTCTGTTGGATTGGTACGGTCAACTAGATTTCGCAATCCTTCCGATGCCTCTGTGATGACAGAGTCTCGAAACGGCCGACCATCTGCTAGGCTACCCAAGACCCTGGCACCCACCGCAAGGCCTTCTTTACCCAGCTCCTTTCCCACGCTCTTCAACGCGGGTAAAAGAAAACGAAAGAGGCTGCTGAATACTGCGCCTATGCCACCACCTCGTTGATGAGGCGCACCGATAAAGTAGGCGCCACCTCCTGATTGGCTATTGAGTAAGAGATGCCAATCGATAGCATCTGGATCAAAGACCACGTGCATTCTACAGAATATTTATTCAATACAAGGACAACTTTTTGAAATGCAGGACAGCAGTACAATCACCCCAGTTAAAGGGAACCAACCGTCCAGTAGCAGTACGAATTTCTATACTGATTTCACTTATTTGTTTCTCGAGCACCTGGTGGTAGTGCGGTGTGTGAAAGACGTCCTCCACGTACTCTCCTTGTGCGCCGCGTACTTTGGCAATCCGTAGCAATGGTGCCCACGTATCACCGACAATTGAAGACTCGACCAATTTTGGAGCGTAGATGTAAAGTGAGTGAACTGAGCCATGCAAATCCGGTGTGTAGCGAGCCTCGTTACGATCCTTTGTAAGAAGATTTTTTTCAAATCCCAGCATGTATGCTAGGTGATCCGACAGACGGACACTCTTAATGTTCTCGAGGTGCATCTTGAGAATAAACCTCTCGCTCTCCTCATCGTACAGGAATCGTAGATAATGAGCAAGGTGAGTGTAAGGAAGAGCTGCCTCTACTGCATTGCATCCTTCTGGTGTATGGACGATTGGTGCTGGTACGTTTTCAGCAGGACGTTTTTCCAGTTCTGCCAGGCGTGCAGAAATCTCTGCGTATTGAGCCTCGTATCGAGTACGCGCCTTTATCAGCTCTACTTCTTTTGCATTCGCCTTAGCCACCGCATCATTTTTAGCAGTCTCTACGTCTTGTAGCTGTGCCTGTAGTGTGCCATAACGCTCTTCAATACTTTTTGTGTGTTGTCGTGATGCCTCTAGTTTTTGTGCCGTCTCTTTGCGCGCATTTTCCGCATCGTCACGTGCTTTTTCTGCGTTGATCTTTTCAGTCTCAAGCGTAGACTTTGTTGACTCGAGGTCCGCTATTCTCGACTTATTCTTTTCTAGGTCGTCACGCAGTTGGCCTATCTCCGTATTGAATTTCGTCTCGGCTGTAATCTTTGCAGAGTTAGTAGTGCTCAACTGCTCCTCCAGCTCGGTTATCTTTGTTGTGTCCACCGTAGAGCTGGAGCGTAGATCTCGTAGTTGGCTGTTGAGCAACTTTATTTGATCACCCATCATATTTACCTCCGTTGTACGCCGCTCCTCCAATGCTCTTAGCTCCTTTCTAAGTCGATTAACATCCGCCACTAGCCTCTTTTTCTCTACGGCAAGTGCCGCCGCAGATTTTATAGCTATATACTCCGGATCTAGTGGTGGGTGAGCCTCCTCTCCTGGCTCTTCATTTACTTCATCATTTTCCTGTCGTGCACTTTTTGCATCGGGCGTATCGTTGCTGACAACGGCTCTACGCTTACGTGTTGTACGCATGGAGACTTCACAAAGACGTTGCGCTCCATCTTGTAGTGCTGCTGAGAGACCATTGCGAAGTCCATCCAATGTTCTGTACGCACCCACGGGTATGTATAGACGCGTCACAGAACCGTTTGTCCACGTAATGTCCATATGCGGATGCAGGTCCTTGTCGGTATTTGGCCAGGAATGTGGGTAAATAATACCTGCCAGTCCTACAACCCATGTGGAGTTAAACTGCAGTTTCTTTTGGAGACGCACCGTAAATGCAGACGAAGTATTAGGAGTGCTACGGGAATCATTCTTAGTATTTGAAGGAACGGTGATATAAAAATCCACGACCATCCTTCGCGACCGAATAAGCATAGACTAAATTACGCTGCTTCTCTAGCCACAATCTCGTCGTCCAAATTTTGGTCAGCCGCAAGCTGTGGTTCAAAATCGTTGACATCAATCCAAGAGTTGTACGTGTGTGGGTGATTGAGCCATTCCACCAATGCTAGCCGACGACCATTACGGTCTGTGCGACGACGTATGATACGTCGAATACGTGTTGTTGTCTCATTGAAGGGGGCCGTCGGGACGAGCTCTTTCTCGTAAAAGTAGCCTTTTAAGTAAGTGCCAAATGTGTCCTTTACGCGATACACAACAGGTCGCCGGCGGTTAAGCACCTTTCCCACGGTATATATGATGTCACTGTACGGAGCAAGGCCTTTCTTAAAGAGTGCCTTCTTTTTGATGATGCGCACCGTATCTCCCTCCGAATATCGAGCTCCTTTGTAGGGGGTATTGCGTCGGGCATTCGTACCGTATAGACCGCGTCTTAGCGCCGGTGCATTCGCTTCATTGACGTCCACTGGGCGTAAACCAGTCATCCTACAGACGCTGTAATTAATGGCGTCCACAATTTTCTGCAAAACGTCCAGCCAACGAAGAGTATTCTTTTCCGAGAAATATTTATAAAGTCGGTCTTTTATGGTTCTGTTCGCACGCTCGGCTACCGCAGCCTTTTGCACTTTATTCGTGACTGCCGCAAATTTGAGAATGTCTTTTCGGTAAAAGTATTTCTTCATTTCTCTAGACTCAAATTCCGTTCCGCGATCCGTAAAGAGTTTCCACGGTCGAACGCCGGCACGCTCAAATATGGCATCAAATGCGGCCTGTATATGGGCCGCAGTCTTTTGTCGCACTGGCTCAGCATAAATCATACGACTTAAAACGTCTACGCAAACAAGGATGTACCTATATCCGTCATTGTAATCCTTGAGAGCGTTGAACATTGTCAAGTCTGCCTGCCAGTCCGTATTTAGACCTGTTGGGACAGTGCGAAGGCGCGGGAATTTTCGAGCTGTGGGCCTGTATAGCGTGTAGGTACGCTGGCGCCTTAACCAGTCATAAACATCGGCACGATTTATTGCAGGATAATATACCTGAGCTTCACGAAATACAGCATCAACACCAGAATAACAAGCAGGGGAATCGGTATTATAATAGACATAATTTAGGGTTTGTTCCTTGTCCATAGCCGCGGTACTAGACGAGACGACCGTATTCGATCACGGACAACGTCACGAATGGGCGCCATCTTCGTTTTGTCTTTTTCCTTTGTCTTGTCCACCATTTCGCGAGCACTGGTACGCGGTGTTTCCGGATCTGGGTCAACGTAATTCTGCGATTCATTTCCGGGCCGAGAGACGTCATACAGAGCGGATCGAAAGACGGGTGTTTTGAACGGTGTTTTGAGGTGTCCACGTGGCATCCTTACTGACGTCTCGTATCGCTGTAGCAGCTCCTTCATTGTCGGGCGATTAGAGGCCATTCGACCGAGATGCTGCACTAACAGCGGATCATTTTGTATATTCATTAGTAGCTCGTTCGTGCCTGGTGGTGCATCGCCTTCACGACCCATGCCTGTTATATAGGCAATTGCGTCATCGACTGATCCTCGATATACGCGCGGCCCACGCCATCGGTCACCCTCTTGTCTAGGGCGGATAATACGTCCCGTCGTGGTAACGCCAAAATTCTCCGGGTTCTCCATAATACGCTCACGTACCGCATCGTACAGTTTTTGGCTCTCGACTTTACTCATATCCACCTTTATGATATTTGGACGCCACTCTGCGACATGTAGTGTGTCACTGGAATCCATGTCCTCCACGGTATCGCCACGAAGCTCGAGACCATCATCTGAATCAGGCAAAGGTGCTCTCAATGCCTCCTCATAATAATCATCGCCGTCACTGTCCATATCTTCGTCTTCATGGTTGTCAACGCGTTTTTCGCTATCCACCGGATACTCACGCCAGCGTTTATTAATTGGTTCATCCAAGTGGAACGGTAGCTTTCTTTTTTGTTTAGACCCTTCAATAGCGAGCACTCGGGATGGGGCTGGCAACGCATTTCCGATGCTTGGTGGTGGGGGCAGCGATTCTGCGTTGGGAGGTACCGGTCCGGTTATAGGTAGCGGCAAGGCATCTGCGTCTGGAGCTATTACTTCGACCTCTTCCGTTTCTGTTATAGGTTGTGATTTAATTGGCGGTTTTGGTGCTGGGGCTGGCGGAGCGGACGTATTGATTGCGGAATTGAGACCCAATGCAATTTGCTGGAGGGCCTTCATCAGCTGTGTTTGCCCTGCTGATTCCCGCTCACCTCGCTGTTGTCGTAGGCGTTGTACTTCTTTAAGTTGCTGGTCGTATTGCTGATAGCGGACATCAGCACTTTCGGCAATGTTTCCTAGGGCTGATGCAACACCTGCACTTGCGTCCACCAGCCTCTTCTCCAACCCGTCCTGTAAAAGTGTCTTAGACACTAGATTGTCATAGACCTCCTCCGGTATTACAACCATACGATTAGCCATATTTATTAACGAAAAATTAAGTTAA
This sequence comes from Aphelenchus avenae, assembly GCA_020875895.1. NCBI lineage: Eukaryota > Metazoa > Nematoda > Chromadorea > Rhabditida > Aphelenchidae > Aphelenchus > Aphelenchus avenae. The sequence continues at coordinate 188,386 of JNEY01000057.1, forward strand.
GAAGAAATTAGAGAGCCGACTAGTGCTGAGAGCACAGGCAGCAATAATGCGCTAAACACGCCCGCACCACCCGTCTGAAGGACACGTCGGACCCCACGCTCTGTACGTGCACGCGACAGCCGTCGTAGGTAGGGTGCGTGTGGCGCGAGTTTCTTTCGCTGCGCTGCTGACAAAGGAAAGCCGAATTGTAGCACGTTGATGCAAGTCTCCAGGACAGCCAACAGCTCATCACGCGTGGCCTTCTCAAGAAGCTCACGACGTTTAATTGGCGATTTAGTAAGAGCCAGCTGTCTAAGAAAAACTTTATTGCGACGAATACTTTCACCAACCATACTCGACAAAGTTACAGACTTGGAATGAATAACTTTTGATATTCGTCTGGAAATATATGCGTCCTTAGCCGAACGAGTTCACTTGACTTTGGATGCACGTCCACGAGCAGATATCCGTAGTTCTCAGCGGTGGCCTTTTTATATGCGTCCATAAAGTAGTTGAGTTGACGAGGAAAGAGCTGTGTACCGAGATTACGTATCTGCAGTTGGCCGGACGGATTTCGCAAGAGGACCAAGTAGTGCGCGTTGTTGCGCGCAGTCTTTAGCGCTTTCTCAAAAAGGTTCTGTGTAATAAATATGACGCTTACACCCCAATGATGGCACCCACGCGTGAATAAAAGGTCAAGAAAGTCTGACTTTGCCTCTATCATTAGGTCATCCAATATGAGTAGTACAGGTCCAGTGTTATTGCGCACCTGAGCCTCAGTAGGCATTCCGAGCATTGTATCTACGCCTTCGTGTTGCAGGGCAAGAACAGCGGGATTGTAGACTCCGTAACAGTAGAGTATTCTTTCCACCGATGGTTCGATAAGTTGACGGTGGTGACGCACGAATCGACGTATCCACTCAGTTTTGCCGCTTGCACTGGCGCCTGCCACGATCATTGAAAATGGGTGCTTGAAAAGTAGCTCGTTACGAGTAATCCGACCATTCTCCATGATGCCACAGTTTAAGAATGGGGGCTTGTTCAGAATCCATTGCGCTGTCTGCAGGTATCACACATACACAGCGGCACGCGACTCATTCCGTTGTCCATTCTCTCTACAACCGGTGGGTAGTCGAGCAAATAGCGGATGCAAACTGGGCAATATATGTAATTCGCATTAAATTCAATTCTCGGCGCAGCGGGGGGCGTTGGAGCCGGTATAGGCGCAGCCTCAGCCATTTCTGCATCGCCGTTTACGTCCGCCATAATTTTCGTAGAAGTAAAATACGCAGAGACATCTGGAGACGACTGCTCCATAGCTATTAAACGCTTGCAATGAATTTGGTTACGAAGACATTATTATTATTATAATAGGGGTGTGGCGCACGTGTGTGTGTGTGTGTCGGCGCACGTCTTGATTTGTTGAATGACGGTGTCAAAAAAAAAAAAAAGTCACAGCAAATTTTAGCACAAATTATTCTTGCACTAACGGTTGAGCCGTGCGGTCGGTAGTTTCTGTCGCTCCGTCGGATTTATTTTTGAACCATACACCGCCCGATAGACCGCGCAAAATCATTCTTCTTTTACTTACGTCGAGTGTGGCAGACTTTTATTATTTCTCCCTCGGAGCAGCTACTAGTACGAAATGACTCCGCCACCTACTCTCTCAGCCGGACAGGTTGCAGAGGCACTCGCTATCATTACCAATTTTGCTCGAATTATAGTCGACATCCTTCCATCGTTGGCCGCCGGAAACGCTACCGATGATGACGCTGCGTCCACCGCCGGATCTACTTCAGATGGGTATGCTGCGTCGAATGACTCTGAAGACCCTACGTGCAACGGCCGTTGTTGTTCACCATGTCCCGTGCCAGGGCAGTCAGGCGATTTTATTTTCGTCGAACAAACGCTGAAGAAAAAGAAGAAAAAGGTGACCGCGTATTGGGGTTGTGAAAAAATCAACTGTCCGATATGCGACAAGCCGGTGACCAAGAAACACCTGAAGTCGCACCTGAACATGCATCTGATGTACGGAAAACGGCCATACCAATGCAACCATTGCGACAAATGCTTTGCCTACAAGAATCACCTTGAGTCTCATATGCGTACGCAACACCCTGGACACATTTACTGAATCTGTATGTTTTATTCTCCATTAGATTATTAAATTCGCATTTGAATATTTATTTTCGTTTTTATTCGTAGCAGAGGCGGATAGGGCAGTTGCCGTATATTTGGTCCAAATAGTCCTTTGTGGTCCCGTCGTGCTTGCTGGTCACATCCAGTCGCAAAAATACGTCACGTCCCCTTAGTTCGGTAATATTTAAGTCGCTGAGATCATTCAGTACGGTGTTTATTGAATCCGGGTGAAAGTCTTTGTAAGTGTGGAATCGGGCAAAGTTTATTGAGGGAATATCGGTTATCAGTGTACCGGTGCGAGGCTCGTTGCGTGGTGAGCATCTCGTTCGAATGTAATCCATCCACTGATCTAGTATCCAGGCAAAAGGATGCTCGAGAGATTCTGTCGGTAAGCGAAGGTTTGTAAATGTGAAGTGTGCACGAAAAGTAAATGTTCGCAGTACACAGTTTATTGTGGGCGCATACGATGTTTCGACGGTGTGACTAATAATCAAAAGGCCATTTGAAGGTAGCGATTTTACAAAATTGGAAAAGTCACTTGCATGCGATGGGCTGCGTTCTAGAGACATTAAGAAGAAGGCGACCGCTCTCCGCAGCGTCAAAATAGGTCAATGAATGGAAAATTTTTGTTAGTCGTATCGTCGTCTGTGCGCATCATACATTTGCACAATCATTACATTCCATTACGATTTATTACGTTTTATTATGCGTCATTAATTCGTAATTATGGTGCATGCGCGCGTGCACGGATACGTGCGTACGCGTAATGCGTTCGACAATTATTGTAACGCAATACGGTAATTACAGTAATGCAGCATAATGACCTGTATAATGTATTATAATAGTGAAGGAGGTAAGAGCTGTCGAATGACACCCCCATTCGACCGCGTATTGGGGGTTTGGACTTTTATCAACTCTTATCACCTCCTGTGATAAGAATAATGGTGCATGACTAAATCGGTTTATTGCTCAGCGATCGGCTCAACCAGGGGGTCGATTGACGATCTGTTTGTCCCCGAATCACCACATTGATCTTTATCATTTTTTATTAGCTACTGTGATAAGAATTTTGACGTTTCGGCCAATTGGTCCATTCTGCAGTGATCAGCTCTCCGAGGGCTACCGAAGGATGCCTCATTTCATCCTGTAGCATCGAATTGATCTTTATCAGCCATTATCAGCCACAGTGATAAAGATGCTGATGATAGGCCATATTATCCACTACATAGTGATCGGCTAGCAGAGAGCTGCCGAATGACACCTCACTCAACCCACCAACGCCCGAAATGGCTTTTATCAGTGCTTATCACCCGTTTTGATAAGATTATTGATAACCGGTAGAAGCTCCTCAGCCCTTAGTGATCAGCTCACCGAGAGCTGCCGAATGAGCCCTCCCGCAGCCCTGTAGGCCCACGGGGAGCCGAGATTATTATTTTCATGTAAATTATTAATATTAATTTAATATTAAGGCATGAAAACCGCTTGATCGCCTGCGGCTGTCTCGGCCTGGCGGCGGGGGCACAAGGCGGGTTGCGCCCAGTGGTCAGGCGGCGGCCGCCGGACGCCTCACACTGCGCAGCTGACGCGGTCCGCCGAGAGCCTCCGAATATCCGCAGCGGAGCACCGGAATTCCCGGAAATTCCGGCTGGCGGCTGGAAAGGCTTTGATGTTGCTTTGAAGTCGGCGTTTGCCGACACCGAAAATCGTCGAAAAGGTTTCGGCTTAACTCCGAAAATCCCTGGGAAAAGCCATTAAAATTGGCGGGAAAACGGACTTGGCACGGTGCCAAAACCGTCACTTCTCGACATATATAGCTGCTATAATATAGTGCTTAAAGCTCCAAAGAAAATTACTGATGTTATCCAGCGCTTCGCTAGAGACCGTAAGAATTCTAATATGTTCCAACCGATGACGTTTTCCTCCAAAACGTTTCTGGACAGAAAATCGTCGACGGAACAGCACTGACCTTACTCTTTCATGCGTTCGGGTAGTATTCGCAGTCTTGTCGCTATCTAGCTCCACTTGACGACTACAACTAAGGCCCGAGCTGCGCGAACGGAATGATCTGAAGCCCTTACGCAAGTTCTCCTCAAACGGCTTTCATTTCGGTCGCTATCGGTAAGCTCTCGGCATTTCGAAGTTCTAAGAGACTTGTTGTATTGACCGCGGCATTATTGGCCTTGGTCTTTCGGCAATTTAATGGCATGTGCTAGCGCCATTGTTGTCTCGACACGATTCTCGTTGGTACTCGTTAGCCGTGCATCTTCCTTATTTTCTACGCCTTCCGAAATGGGGCGAAGGCCACTCCTTCGGGTCGGAATGGCGTCATCGACCACACTCTAGTTGCGAGGGTGGCGGTCGTTCCGTGCATGAGTCGTCTTTCGCAAACAACTGTGCGTCGCGAAACGAGCGATAACCGCTCGTTCACTTGCAGTTTTTCAGCGAGTTTCGTAATACGGCTCTGAAATAGTGCTATTTAATGCGTTTAGCGCCACTGTTTCTCCACCTTTTTTTCTGCACTCTATCTTAAGATTTCTTAGATGGAGTTAAAGCGGGAAATATCTAACCTTCGGGCTCCGATGGCCAAAAATAATTGCATCGTGGTTTTTATTTTTCGAATACCTTTGCCTTTTAATCGTTTAAAATCCGCTGCTATGCCCTACTCGGTCTAATTGCGATCTAGACTAGTTTCAAATACGAAATGTCATCAGAACCCAAGTCGATGTTCTACGATTCCCACTGCCACATCGACCTACTGCAAGCCCAGAAGGTGACGGTCGACTTGTGGGTAAATAACCTAACTGACGAAGAACGCTGCGAATTCGGTGGCTGCATTCCCAACTTTTGCTACCCGAAGGTGTACATGGATCTCGTTGGTGCAAAACGCACGATGCCACTGAATGGCTCGGGTGGAGGACATGACGAAGAGTTGGAGAATATGGACCTACCGATGCTGGCTAGGAGCCGCGGTCTGATGGTAAGTCGGATTATAATAATGCTGGGTATCTATTAAGTAATATAAAATTATTGATTACGACTCTGCCTCACGTCGCTAGGGAGCAGGACCGCCTCCGTTAAGGGCCAGGGAGTTCATTCTAATGCTTTTATTTTAAACGACCAGCTTTTGTGGACTCAATCAGGGTCAGCTGAATCCAAATTGGAACAGCTAATTCATTCTAGTTTGTAGGAACTTGTAAGATCACCCGTATTTCCGCTTACGAACGGTGTTTTTCATGCTTGGCGTGGAATGAACGGACACGTAAAGGTCACACACGGTTCGTCAGCTCGTTTGGAACCTGGAGTGTACAGCTAGACTTTCGTAGGCGGTCTGGCGTGGGTTGGGGGGGGGAAGTAGTCCGGTATCCATGGTTCCCAATGTCAGAAAACACATGGCTGGCTCGGTGGGCCTCTTCCTTGACACCTGGTTTATCTAGGAACGTGGAGATAGAGACCTAATTCAGGTGGGCCAATTAACTCACGGGGCATGGCGTTTTTGAATATTCAAAGGCGTGATTCACTGGGTTTGTGAGCCACAGAATCCATGTGAATAGGGCCTTCCAGTCGAGACCTAGCCCGCGGGGATCGACTAGGTTAGCAAAACTGAGGTCCGGGTCCGGTACTCAGGGTTGGCCAAATAACGCTGGAAATCGATGCTCGCTCCTCAATCAAATGGGCTTACTGCTTTAAGGCGTGGCGTACAAAAGGCTTTTCCGTACAGTGTAAGGAAAAGACGGATCTTGCTCAGCCACCTGTAGCAATTCAAGCATTGATTTTAAGAGTTTAGCCTTCTAACTGGATTCTCGGCGTTACATTCGGCTGCCATCCGAAGAACTCTGATCAGTATAGCGACGACGTCGAGAAGACGTTGCGGTCCTTCTTCGACACAGCAAATGTAGAAGGCCTAGTGCCGATTGCGGTTGGAGAATGTGGACTTGACGAATCCAACGAGTGAACTTATCAGAAAAAAGTCCACCGGTCAAAACTCGATTTAGGAAGGTTCCTGACCGGGCCACTCAGTTGGAGGTGTTCGGGAAACAGCTCGAGATAGCGGCCCACTACGATCTTCCGGTGGTCATCCACATACGAGGATCATCTTCGTCGGACGCATCGCTTGAGTACGTAGCGATGGAGCTTATGCAGAAGGTGAGCAATGCTTCCCGCAAACTGCCCGGAATGTGTTAATTGTGCAAGATATATGACAACTATTATCAAAAGCCAGTCTGCCAAATCATAGAGAGAGCTTTTAGGAACATTAAAACTGTTCAAGCGCCAACGAAGGCGCGGTTAACTCTAGTGAAATGCATGCTGACCTCTGAACAAGCATGCACATATCGCATGTCGACGCATGCAGCTTGCAGGGCTAAGAAAGTGATTTCCCTTTATCAAGGTCCAGAACGTAATCGAGTTCATGTCAGGGCTGGACATGTCCTGGTCCTGTGGTCTTGGCGGTTTTAGACTCCTGGCCCTGGTCTTGGTGTAGGCAGTAAAAGAAGAACGGCCATCGCCACATTCGCGGATCCACCGCGAGGTGTAAGCCGACAATAATTTAGCGTTTTGACGCATTACGTACTTAAAATTACTCAAAAGTTTCTTAAAATCTTTGATTTATTCAAGTCTACCCTCACGTTTCTCAAAATTCGTATGAGACAAAGTTTATGTCTGGACCGGTGGTTCTGCCAACGTTTATCGAGAAAACGAGATGCATCATGTCCTGGCTTCCTGATCCTCGTTCTGAGGGTCCAGGGTGTGGTCGTGGTGCCCTAGAAAAAGTGGCTTTCCCGGTTCAAATATTCATGCACCTGCTTCATTCACACTTCCCTATAACGTTCCTGTCAGGCATGCATCCATTCATTTGCATGCACGCATGTGCGTTCGATACGCACTCTGTCGTGCAAAGCACGATGTGTAGCAACGACGTAAATCGGGCGAAAGGCACCAGCACGTACCTACATACTGGTGCAGACGAGCAACCGGCACCCGTACCGTACTGATTCGAACCTTCTGTACTCACCCCACCCGTACCGTACTCCGTGCCGATAGTATACCAGAAGGATATGGTACGGGCGTGCCACATGAATGGTTGCCCACCTTCAACTTCAAGCAACGAAGTCCCATCCAAATGTAATCAATTTTAGAAGATCAGTTCTTGACGTAGACCACTGAGGATTCTAGAAACTTCGCTCTGACCATCACGTCCACCGCCATTGTTACGGGCACGGAATCGAGGTCGCCAATGAGTGGATCAGTCGCTTCCCGAATACGTACTTCGGCCTCGTTCTATCGATCACCGGAAAATGCAGCGGACGCGTTAAGCAGGTTACGTATGCCTCCCTTACGTGATTGCATTATGCAAGTTTTAGTTCGTTCGCGAGTTCGATTTAACTCGAATTGTCACAGAGACGGACAGCCCTTACTTTGGCCTGGTCAGTTTATCAACGCAGCTCCATACCGCCAATCCCTTAAGACGAAGCAATAAACCGCGCTCGTCATCGGCAAAATTAGCGTGACGATCTTGGGGCAGAGGCAGTGGCGTACCGAGGATCCGATCTTAGGGGGGCATGGGCCTAGGGTGGGCCAAGATCATGTCCGCCGAAAAATGCCCCTTAGTACCCCTTAACTTATTTTTCGAACCTTACGAAATTTAGGGGGGGCATCCCGTGCTTCCCCCCGCCCCACTGTCAGTACGCCATTGGGCAGAGGGGAGGCCCATGAAACTCGAAGAGATGGAAATGAAACAAAAAGGGGACACTTATTAACGCGGTAGTCTAAGGCCGCGAAAATTGTGCGTAACAGGGGCCAAGGGGCAGTTTTGGCGCTCAGTGTCCTGGCCCACACTGGAATCTGGTTCTCCCCTAAATCTGGATCTCGAACGCCAACGGCTGGCAATTCCTATCGTCTTCGGGGTCCAAACTGCGTATTTTGACTGTGAATTTACGAAACAAGGCAGCAGAAATCGCTCAAAATTTTAATAAAAGCTGACTTTTACAAAGTAGAAGGACAAAGCGTGGATATTGCAGAAAGTACCAAAAATGTGCCAGGTTTTTTTCTCGGCGCGGGACACAAGCATTTTACCACCCGCCGTTCGTCAATTCCCCCCAAAGGCTGTCTCCTCACGGCGAATTTTATGTGGGAACCCTGTTCGCCCATGCTTTGGGACAAGTTCCGCTGTCGATATTAAGATTGAACTACAGGACAGGATAGTACAGACATCATTCAGCTTCTTTGTCAGCCTGAGCATATACTTTTTACGTTTAGAATGGCGCCGTCGGCAATCCGGGCAATGCTTTAGCAGTCGCTCGTAAACTAGCCACCGTTCGGAAGGTTCCGCTAGAGGATGTTCTCGCTCAAATCGAGAAGAACATTTGGCGTCTATATAAGCTTCCGTCTAAGAGCGTCGACGAAGCACAAAATCGCAGTAACGATCGGCACGCGTAACATTGGACGAGCAAAGATGAAAAATTTCGACGTTTTTTTGCAATAAACTTCGACTGAGTCACCGACAAGGTCTTTACGTCCGATTTTCGAAGGCTGCAATCGGACACCTTGAATACATAATACAATACAAATACAAAGATCAACAGTGAAGTAGGGTGGATTTTGTCTTTTTTTCCATGGTTTTTGGTTTTCACTAACGTACTAAACCGCGGCAAACGAGACGCAACAGCCAGTCATCTCAGCATTTTTACAGACCTTGGTCGTCAGCAGCCATTAGCACATTACCGAGCCGGGCTGGATCGGCTCGAAGCTTGGCTCGCTCGAAGCTAGGTACAGCTCGTTTAAAAAATGGTTGTGTGCGCCGTGCAGCGTTTTTTAGACTACTTCGTTAATGTGTCGCACATTCGGTGCATCCCAGAACTTGAGGGGCTGCGGCGTTAAAAGCCACGCCCAAAAAGCCGAGCCACAGAGTCGAGCCGAGGCTCCGCGGGGTGCAGCTCGGGTGGGCAGTCTGGAGGCCTAGTGGAAGGCAGCCTTGTCTGCTTCGTGCAATTTACTGTCCATAGCATAAACAATGCAACAAATGCGACATTCGGAACTCGCTCCGCACATCGAGAGCATAGTTAGCCGCCCAGGGCCCCGTTACTTATCTTCGGGTTTTACGTAATAACCCGGGTTATTACGTAAAACCCGGGTTTTCGGTTTGGACCCGCGTTACTTATCTATGTCTGAAAACCCGGGTTTTCCCAAAAACCAGGGTGGTGATAACCTGGGTTTTTATTCGAAAAACCCGTGTTTTTGTACCAAAAACCCGAAAATGCGTTACTTATCTTTTTGAAAACCCGGGTTTTTCCGAGTTCAGGTTTAAAAACCTGGGTCCGAGAACCCGATTCTGACTTAGGGTTTTCGCGAAAAATGTCTCAATTTTTCCCCAGTTTTCGACATGCATCAGTGAAATGTCGCGCTCAGCACTAAACTACACGTATTCCAGGCGGTAGTACTTCGCCATGGCGCATAAGCAGCGTGTTGTGCATCATTACTCCGGCGTGCGCTTCGACCGGGACACCGGCGGATGGAAGCTGCAGACCACCTTCGTGGACGACCGCGGCACTTTCGATGTCGAGAACAAGAAGTTGATCGGGCTCCTTGTTCAGGGCAGCCCTTATTTCGCTAAGGGAGGCGGCCTAGTGCACTTAGGCAACTTTACTCCGCTGGCCCACTGCTGTCTACGTCGGCTAGATGTTGCTTGCTCCACGCTAGTCGTTGTCCTTGCCCAATAGAGCAACACTTTATAGGGTGAACCTCAAACTTGGGTATACAAACCATGAAAACTAAGACATTGAATTAGCTGTACACGAGGGGAAAATACAGGCTAAAAGTGGGTAATGTGCCGAAGGTAGCGACGACCGGGAGCGACGAAAGGAAGCGAAAATCCGTCCGCGGCGGTGGTAGCCTCCTCCGGTAGTCCCTGCAAGAGGTGAGGGCTCTACCTTCGGGCAAGCGGGAGGATCCCCGCGGAGCAAGCAAGAGATGCAGGCCCGCGGGTCACCTCCCCGTCGACTGGCGGTCGAGGCGTCCTCACTGCGGTTTATATAGTGGCCCGATGAACCGGCGGGAG
>JNEY01000057.1:206438-229921 GCA_020875895.1 Aphelenchus avenae
TGGTAGCCTCCTCCGGTAGTCCCTGCAAGAGGTGAGGGCTCTACCTTCGGGCAAGCGGGAGGATCCCCGCGGAGCAAGCAAGAGGTGCAGGCCCGCGGGTCACCTCCCCGTCGACTGGCGGTCGAGGCGTCCTCACTGCGGTTTATATAGTGGCCCGATGAACCGGCGGGAGGAGGCGTCCGCAGCATTGGCGCGAAGAAGGGCGCGGGAGAAATGGCGGCCGCTTGGTTCAAATCGGGTGGTTGTGGTGAGGACGAACGCACGGCGGTCAAGGTCACGCCGCGGTAGAGTGCACGCGGGCGACCGACGCGACGAAAGAAGGGGTGAAGAAATAAGCGTAAAGCATCCTCGTGAACCACTGTTCACGACATTCGAGTAAGTACCTTGACTTGTCTCCATTCATCTAACCTCATACCCGTCCCCTCTTTAGGTGGGTAGACGTCGATGATCTGCCTCGAAGCCCGGCGATCGACGACTTTTTCCTGCAGTTCAACGACCTCTACGAGGAGATGACCGCCGGCGACAAGAAGCGCGAGAAAGAGGCCGGTACGGAGCAGGTGGACGCCGCCGACGACGACCTCGAGTGTAAGCCCCCCCCCCCCTCCCTCCGCGCCCTCCCCTCTTTCGTAGTCTTACGAACATGTTTAGCCAGCCAAGCGTCGTACCACGAGTCGGAGTTCGACGCCTTCATCGACCACACCCCGGAAGACGAGCTCGAGATCTTCGAGTCTGAGAACGAGAAGGCGTTGCGCAAGGCCGAGAAGGAGCTCAAACAGCAGAAGAAGGAGCTGAGGAAGTGCAAGCTGCTCGACGAGCTCCGCGCGGAGGGCAAGCTGAAGCGTCGCATGCTCGTGCTCGAGTCGAGCGACGAGGAGTAGTGCTCTGTGTGTGCATTTCATTCATGTTTTTTTTTTTGCGTCGTACTCATCTGCTGGAGACTAGTAAAGGTTCCATGCTTGCTCGCTGTAGTCCGTCTTTGAAGCGTTTTAAAACGCCGGTTATTTGAATGTTGTCGGGCGGCTGGTGGTCAATGCTTTTTACGGACTCTAATTGCAACGTGGACAAGCGAACCCCGCTCGAGAAGCTGAACCCCTATCAAACCGACCTCCGCGTGTTCTGGCAGAGCATCCGCCGCCCGACCGAGGTCCCCGTGCCGGACATCGTGGTCATCGAGCCAAAACAGCGCCAGGCGCGAATCACCGACTTCTTCAAAAAGACGGCGGCGTCGGAGGGCTCTGCACGGTGTTCACTGCGTTTTGTTTTATGCCTGCAGCCTCTACAATGTGCTTCCATGCTATGGTCCACCAGTAAACGATACATACCCCGTGTAGTATGGGCCGTTTTGCACATGCAAACCCGGGTTTTTGGAAACCCCTGTTACTTATGTTTTGAAAAACCCGGGTTCTAATAACCCGGGTTCCAAAAACCCGGGTTTAGATAAGTAACGCGGTTTGACCCTTTTAAAAACCCGTGTTATTAGGACCCGGGTTATTAGAAAAACCCGGGTTTCAAAAACCCGAAGATAAGTAACGGGGCCCAGTAGGCATCCAATTATGATGAGCACGATAAGCGTGCCTGTAGCGACGACTGGAACGTCCACGTCTCGCTTCAGCCTCGCCTGGGCAACCGGGTTGGTCTGCACAACGCGCAGCAGCACTCTGGCCTTCTGGCACATCGGTCGATTCGGCTGTGCTCCGCACACGGCGGCCATTTCCTAAACCGGACTGTTGTTAAATCTGGAATGCACCAATATGACTGTTCTTGCCCTGCTGCACCTTCTTTCATTGATTTCTACAAAACCTAGATTTGGTTGGTGTCCACTTGCCCCCAGAATACCACGGAAAAAATACCTCCATTTTAACGGATTAGCGGGTGCTGGCTATACTTAGACACCCGTACCCGTATTCCGAAGAGTACCGTAATGCGTACCGTGCTCTACGGTACACGGTACGGTAGGGCGCAGGTCAACACGGGTATCCGTGCCGCACCTACTGGCACCGTACGGAGTACAGTGCTGCATCTTTCTGGCTAGAATTGCATTAGTACGGACCGTATCGTACTTCGTATCGTACTCTACGCTATACTTGGACGACCGTACCGTATTCCGTACCGTACCATACTGCGTACCGTATTCTACGGTACGGAGTACGGTACGGATATGGGTCAGTAAGGGGTTGCCGTACCGTACCGTACTGGTACGGTACGGAGTACGGTACGGGGGTCAGTATGGTACGGAGTGCGGTACGGGGGGGGGGGTCAGTACGGTACGGAGTACGGTACGGGGGTATCGTCCGAGTCTACTCTACGCTACGTGGTACGATAGGGGGGGGGGGGTGTGGCGTAAGTCTAAGCCTACTGCAGCCCTTTTAAGGCCCCGGGACCGAAATTAAAGGGGTAGGACCTAAGTGGAGGCCGAAATCACGTGCGTGAGTCCAAATCTCGACCGAGCATGCTCCCGAATTATGGCCACCTTAAGTGTTCTCCATCTAGCACCATACTAACGGGCTTACCTCTCCTCGCTTGAAGGCGCCAGGGTCCGCCTGGGCCTCCTGCTGGCCTCGAAGAACTGTATCGACAGCCTCATAAACCAGATCCCCGATGACAGCCATAGCGCAGCCAGCGCTGGTAACGAAGACGATGAGGCTCAGCGTTTTCATGCTTTACCTCATTACACGAATGATGCCGTCTGGGAGCTTGCACTCGCTTTTGTACGTTCGGTTTGAGGAGGCCTCACATGAGCATGAAAACGCTAAAGCCTTAGAGCTTTTAGGGCGTGCTTGGCTCAAACGTCGCTCAAAGCGGTCAAAAGTACATTATCGAGGATGTGGGTGAGAAAAGCCACACACAAACCATCAGCTGTCGAACACGCCTGTCAGCACCGCAAGAGCAGAAAAGGGCAGCGTCAAAAAAGCTTTTAATTTTTGGGAACGTGTGTTAAACCCAAAACAACCGAGCTCATTTTACTGACGCTGATAAAGCTTTTGTCTCATGATCGGTTCAAGTCGCAGCGGTTTTTAGTGGTTCTCCATCAAGAGCTAAGCCCGACTGGCATGTGCTTATCCTGTCCTATCCAATGAAACCACTGACGCTGGTAAAGCTCTTGGCTCGTGATCGATACAAGTCGCAGCGGTTTTACTATGACCAAAAGCGCTGTTGTCCCGGACAAAAGTTTTGAACTTCCATGCGCTCAGTTCAAGCGAGGGAGGGCATCTCGGATTATTAACAAAGGTCGATACTGAGTAACGCGTACCAACGGTGACAAGAGGATAAATTCATTTGTAGGAACGGAAAAATTCGGGTTTTAGACCGAACTTATCGAATCCAAAATGCACCAAATCTCCGATGTTCCGAATCCGACCGCTAGCGTGCTGTACCGCTTTGTACGCACGAGTGCAGGCAACATCTGCCAAACAATGTCACACCGCCATTCCCGACTGCCTTTCAACTTGCAATTCTTTATTCGTTTCAAGCAACAGTCATGCATTTAACATTTTCACAGCTCTGTCGCTTAGGCCATCTTGTTCTGCACAGTCAGCGGCAGGTCGCAAAGGAAGTAGTTCTGTTCACCACAGTCCTTGGTGACCCCCTCGCTGGTTTCGTAGTCCAGGGACAGGCAAAGGTTCTTCGCGGCGTTCGACGATGGCTGACCTGCAAATATGGTGGTGGTTCTATTCTTCGCATGGTGGTGGTCGTATGGGCCGTTCCCGTACCGTAACGATGTATTTTACGGGACGGTTAACGTTACGCATGAGACTAGCAATTACGTCTTTAGGTTACGGTTGGAAGTTACTAACCGTAATACGGCTTCAGTGGTACAACCTGTGGGACAGTACGGTACGACACACCGTACTTGCTGGGGTCGGTACAGTACGGCGTTCGATACGGCGAGAGCGTGCCGAAGTGTTGAAAGCGTTAGAATTCATCTCCCTCTCTCTATCGGGGATTTTAAGCTCAAACTTGGCTGTTCTAGTAACACAGAAAATAAACTCAGTTCCTGTGACAGTCTGTCTCGAATGCCCGTTAATAGGCTCAGAGCGCACTCGTTCAGAGTGCACTGACAATGGCTTCTAAGCCCGTTAATGGCCGCTCTTGGCCGTACTATGGCTACTCGTAGCCGGTTAATGGCCGCCCTTGGCCGTTCTCAAAAATACTCAGTAAGCAAAGGTAAAAAGCTAAGCTATAGAAGTTTATTACACCAAGAATTCTCGTTCTCAATACCTTTAAAAGACGTGAAGAAGACGACGTGAGAGAGACGAAGAGAGATGAGCCTTAGGGCTACTAGTCGGAAGCTAACTCCCAACAGACGGATGATTAAGGCGAGTCAAACCCCCTTTTTATGCCCTCGGAAGCGGACCCGCGCCAACAGAAAAACGGGGTCGGGAGTCCTCGCGACGCGCTATCGCATCCGAATCTCCGCGACGTCGTCGGCGCTAAGAAAGCGGGAGGGGATTAAGGAGGTAATCCGGGTAAACTTTCGCTAAGATCGCCAAAAACCAATTAAGAGTTGAAACTTAGAGAAACGGAGCTAACTAAGGGACATTTAACTTTAGAAAAATAGTCACGATACTCTCACATACCGTCCGCCCAGGCGGCGTAGTTGAAGCTGTTGCCGTCCGACCACGTCCATTTGCCGTCGGTCTGTTGACGTCCGCCAAGCCAGAAGTCGATGTCATTTTGTGGGAGAATGCGACGCACTAAGTAGCTTTCTTCGGCATCGTTCGGTACGCTTGTGAGGTGCCCGCCAAGGGACACACAGTGCGCCTCAGCGTCCTGCCAGTTCTTCTGGCCGAAACCCGGCTTCAGGCAGTGGTCCCCCCGATAGATACCGACGGGACAACGACCTCGGCGTGCTTCGGCCACGAGGACGGCGAAGAGAAGAACGACGAAAACGGCGCGACGGGACATACATAATATAACGCTAGAGATGGGTTCTCCGACTTAAATTTTTGGGCGACGTTTTTTGTGAAAGTTGTCCCCCATTTTTGTTTGGAACCTGTGGAAGCGGTTCGGAGCAGCAACTTTTTGCTCGGAACTTCCGTGGAAGCGGTGCGGTTTTGTTCGGAACACATGGAAGTTGAGCGGAGAAGTAACTTTTTTGTTCGAATCTGGTGGAAGTTGTTTCGAGAACTAACCGTTTTGTTCGGCAGCTTGTGGAAGTGGTCGGAGAAATAGCCGTTTTGTTCGGTAACTTATGGAAGTGGTTTCGAGAACTAACCATGTTGACCGAATCTTCTGGAAGTTATATCGAGAACTAATCATTCGACCGGACTCTTCTGACCTGGACTTACAGTAAAGTGCGAGGGAACCAACCTGGACACGGAGTTAATCCATGGGAACAACCTGGACTTACAGTAAAGTGCGAGGGGACCAACCTGGACACGGAGTTAATCCATGGGGAACAACCTGGACACGGAGTTAATCCATGGGGAACAACCTGGACTTACAGTAATGTGCGAAGGGACCAATCTGGACTCGGGGTTGATCCACGAGGAACAACCTGGACTTGCAGTAATGTGCGCGGGGACCAACTTGCACTCGCGGCTAAGGCGAGGGGACCAACTTGCACTTAAAGTAAATTGGGACCAACCTGGAATCGGAGGTAATCCATGGGGAACAACCTGGACTTACAGTAATGTGCGAAGGGTCCAATCTGGACTCGGGGTTGACCCACGAGGAACAACCTGGACTTACAGTAATGTGCGCGGGGACCAACTTGCACTCGCGGCTAAGGCGAGGGGACCAACTTGCGCTTACAGTAAATTGTGAGGGGACCAACTTGCACTCGCGGTTAAGGTGAGGGGACCGACTTGCACTTACAGTAAATTGTGAAGGGACCAACTTGCACTCGCGGTTAAGGTGAGGGGACCAACTTGCACTTACACAATTGTGAGGGGACCAACTTGCACTTACAGTAAATTGTAAGGGGACCAACTTGCACTCGCGGTTAAGGTGAGGGGACCAACCTGCATTTACAGTAAGTTGTGAGGAAACCAACTTAACTCGCATTAATGCGTGTTTTGGCAAGGTTCTCGGTATTTCATTGTACGTGTGAGGTCAGAAACGGTATTTGCGGTTGAGATGCTATGTGTTTTGGTAGGGTTCTCTGTATCTCGGTTGCGTGTTTTGGTAATTTCTCGGTATTTCGGTTGTAAGTATGCGGTCAGAAACGATTGACGCGTGTGTGTTTCGGTAGGGTTATTGGTGATAATGTGTGTTTCGATAAGTGTGCCGCTATTTTGATCGACATTTGCGGCCAGGAACTGTACGTTCCTGACGTATTTTGAAAGCGTGCGTGTTTCGGTCAGATTCTCGGTATTCCGGACGTAGGTGCGCGCGGAAACTACTTTTATGGTTAATCTGAGCGTTTTTCGGTAACTCGGGAATGCTACACTCTCGGTTAGGGAACCGGTGTCGTCACAGGAGCAATTGCTGAAAGTTTTCGATTTTTGGTTGGAGTAGTAGCGACTATGGAACCGTAAATGCTATACTCCCGGTTAGGGATCCGGCGTCGTCACAGGAGCAACTACTGGAAGTTGTCGATTTTATGTTGTAATAGTAGCGACTACGGAACCGGGAACGCTACACTCGCTGTTAGGGGTCCGGTGTCGTCACAGGAGCAACTACTGGAAGTTGTCGGTTTTTATGTTGGAGTAGTAGCCACTATGGGACCAGGGAATGCTATACTCTCGGTTAGGAATCCGGTGTCGTCACAGGAGAAACTGCTGAAAGCTTTCGATTTTTGGTTGGAGTAGCAGCGACTATGGAACCGTAAATGCTATACGCCCGGTTAGGGATCCGGTGTATTCACAGGAGCGACTACTGGAAGTTGTCGATTTTTAGGTTGGAGTAGGTTTGACTACGTAACCGGGAACACTACGCTTGCAAGTAGGGATCCGGTGTCGTCACAGGGGCGACTCCGGGAAGTTTTCGATTTTCTGTTGGAGTACTAGCCACTATGGAATCGGGAAAACTACATTCTCGGTTAGGGATCCGGTGTCGTCACAAAATCAACTGCTGAAAGTTTTCGATTTTTGGTTGGAGTAGTAGCGACTATGGAACCGTAAATGCTATACTCCCGGTTAGGGATCCGGCGTCGTCACAGGAGCAACTACTGGAAGTTGTCGATTTTATGTTGTAATAGTAGCGACTACGGAACCGGGAACGCTACACTCGCTGTTAGGGATCCGGTGTCGTCACAGGAGCGACTACTGGAAGTTGTCGGTTTTTATGTTGGAGTAGTAGCCACTATGGGACCAGGGAATGATACACTCTCGGTTAGGAATCCGGTGCCGTCACAGGAGCAATGGCTGAAAGTTTCCGAATTGTGGTTGGAGTAATAGCCACTATGGAACCGGGAAAACTACAATTTCGGTTAGGGATCCGGTGTCGTCACATGAGCAACTGCTGAAAGTTTTTGATTTTTGGTTGGATTAGTAGCCACTATGAAACCGAGAAAACTACAGTCTCGATTAATGATCCTTCGCCACATGAGCGACTTCTGGAAGTTGTCGATTTTAGGCTGGAGTAGTAGCAACTATGGGACCGGGAAAACTACACTCACGGTTAAGGATTCGGTGTCATTCACAGGAGCGACTACTGGAAGTTGTCGATTTTTAGGTTGGAGTAGGTTTGACTACGTAACCGGGAACACTACGCTTGCAAGTAGGGATCCGGTGTCGTCACAGGGGCGACTCCGGGAAGTTTTCGATTTTCTGTTGGAGTACTAGCCACTATGGAATCGGGAAAACTACATTCTCGGTTAGGGATCCGGTGTCGTCACAAAATCAACTGCTGAAAGTTTTCGATTTTTAGTTGGAGTAGTAGCGACTATGGAACCGTAAATGCTATACTCCCGGTTAGGGATCCGGCGTCGTCACAGGAGCGACTACTGGAAGTTGTCGATTTTATGTTGTAATAGTAGCGACTACGGGACCGGGAACGCTACACTCGCTGTTAGGGATCCGGTGTCGTCACAGGAGCGACTACTGGAAGTTGTCGGTTTTTATGTTGGAGTAGTAGCCACTATGGGACCAGGGAATGATACACTCTCGGTTAGGAATCCGGTGCCGTCACAGGAGCAATGGCTGAAAGTTTCCGAATTGTGGTTGGAGTAATAGCCACTATGGAACCGGGAAAACTACAATTTCGGTTAGGGATCCGGTGTCGTCACATGAGCAACTGCTGAAAGTTTTTGATTTTTGGTTGGATTAGTAGCCACTATGAAACCGAGAAAACTACAGTCTCGATTAATGATCCTTCGCCACATGAGCGACTTCTGGAAGTTGTCGATTTTAGGCTGGAGTAGTAGCAACTATGGGACCGGGAAAACTACACTCACGGTTAAGGATTCGGTGTCATTCACAGGAGCGACTACTGGAAGTTGTCGATTTTTAGGTTGGAGTAGGTTTGACTACGTAACCGGGAACACTACGCTTGCAAGTAGGGATCCGGTGTCGTCACAGGGGCGACTCCGGGAAGTTTTCGATTTTCTGTTGGAGTACTAGCCACTATGGAATCGGGAAAACTACATTCTCGGTTAGGGATCCGGTGTCGTCACAAAATCAACTGCTGAAAGTTTTCGATTTTTGGTTGGAGTAGTAGCGACTATGGAACCGTAAATGCTATACTCCCGGTTAGGGATCCGGCGTCGTCACAGGAGCAACTACTGGAAGTTGTCGATTTTATGTTGTAATAGTAGCGACTACGGAACCGGGAACGCTACACTCGCTGTTAGGGATCCGGTGTCGTCACAGGAGCGACTACTGGAAGTTGTCGGTTTTTATGTTGGAGTAGTAGCCACTATGGGACCAGGGAATGATACACTCTCGGTTAGGAATCCGGTGCCGTCACAGGAGCAATGGCTGAAAGTTTCCGAATTGTGGTTGGAGTAATAGCCACTATGGAACCGGGAAAACTACAATTTCGGTTAGGGATCCGGTGTCGTCACATGAGCAACTGCTGAAAGTTTTTGATTTTTGGTTGGATTAGTAGCCACTATGAAACCGAGAAAACTACAGTCTCGATTAATGATCCTTCGCCACATGAGCGACTTCTGGAAGTTGTCGATTTTAGGCTGGAGTAGTAGCAACTATGGGACCGGGAAAACTACACTCACGGTTAAGGATTCGGTGTCATTCACAGGAGCGACTACTGGAAGTTGTCGATTTTTAGGTTGGAGTAGGTTTGACTACGTAACCGGGAACACTACGCTTGCAAGTAGGGATCCGGTGTCGTCACAGGGGCGACTCCGGGAAGTTTTCGATTTTCTGTTGGAGTACTAGCCACTATGGAATCGGGAAAACTACATTCTCGGTTAGGGATCCGGTGTCGTCACAAAATCAACTGCTGAAAGTTTTCGATTTTTAGTTGGAGTAGTAGCGACTATGGAACCGTAAATGCTATACTCCCGGTTAGGGATCCGGCGTCGTCACAGGAGCGACTACTGGAAGTTGTCGATTTTATGTTGTAATAGTAGCGACTACGGGACCGGGAACGCTACACTCGCTGTTAGGGGTCCGGTGTAGCGACTACTGGAATTTGTCGATTTCATGTTGGAGTAGTAGCCACTACGGGACCAGGGAATGCTATACTCTCGGTTAGGAATCCGGTGTCGTCACAGGAGCAATGGCTGAAAGTTTCCGAATTTTCGTTGGAGCAATAGCCACTATGGAACCGGTAAAACTACAATTTCGGTTAGGGATCCGGCGTCGTCACATGAGCAACTGCTGAAAGTTTTTGATTTTTGGTTGGATTAGTAGCCACTATGGAACCGGGAAAACTACAGTCTCGATTAATGATCCTTCGCCACATGAGCGACTTCTGGAAGTTGTCGATTTTAGGCTGGAGTAGTAGCAACTATGGGACCGGGAAAACTACACTCACGGTTAAGGATTCGGTGTCATTCACAGGAGCGACTACTGGAAGTTGTCGATTTTTAGGTTGGAGTAGGTTTGACTACGTAACCGGGAACACTACGCTTGCAAGTAGGGATCCGGTGTCGTCACAGGGGCGACTCCGGGAAGTTTTCGATTTTCTGTTGGAGTACTAGCCACTATGGAATCGGGAAAACTACATTCTCGGTTAGGGATCCGGTGTCGTCACAAAATCAACTGCTGAAAGTTTTCGATTTTTAGTTGGAGTAGTAGCGACTATGGAACCGTAAATGCTATACTCCCGGTTAGGGATCCGGCGTCGTCACAGGAGCGACTACTGGAAGTTGTCGATTTTATGTTGTAATAGTAGCGACTACGGGACCGGGAACGCTACACTCGCTGTTAGGGGTCCGGTGTAGCGACTACTGGAATTTGTCGATTTCATGTTGGAGTAGTAGCCACTACGGGACCAGGGAATGCTATACTCTCGGTTAGGAATCCGGTGTCGTCACAGGAGCAATGGCTGAAAGTTTCCGAATTTTCGTTGGAGCAATAGCCACTATGGAACCGGTAAAACTACAATTTCGGTTAGGGATCCGGCGTCGTCACATGAGCAATTGCCGAAAGTTTTTGATTTTTGGTTGGATTAGTAGCCACTATGGAACCGGGAAAACTACAGTCTCGGTTAATGATCCTTCGCCACATGAGCGACTTCTGGAAGTTGTCGATTTTAGGCTGGAGTAGTAGCAACTATGGGACCGGGAAAACTACACTCACGGTTAAGGATTCGGTGTCATTCACAGGAGCGACTACTGGAAGTTGTCGATTTTTAGGTTGGAGTAGGTTTGACTACGTAACCGGGAACACTACGCTTGCAAGTAGGGATCCGGTGTCGTCACAGGGGCGACTCCGGGAAGTTTTCGATTTTCTGTTGGAGTACTAGCCACTATGGAATCGGGAAAACTACATTCTCGGTTAGGGATCCGGTGTCGTCACAAAATCAACTGCTGAAAGTTTTCGATTTTTAGTTGGAGTAGTAGCGACTATGGAACCGTAAATGCTATACTCCCGGTTAGGGATCCGGCGTCGTCACAGGAGCGACTACTGGAAGTTGTCGATTTTATGTTGTAATAGTAGCGACTACGGGACCGGGAACGCTACACTCGCTGTTAGGGGTCCGGTGTAGCGACTACTGGAATTTGTCGATTTCATGTTGGAGTAGTAGCCACTACGGGACCAGGGAATGCTATACTCTCGGTTAGGAATCCGGTGTCGTCACAGGAGCAATGGCTGAAAGTTTCCGAATTTTCGTTGGAGCAATAGCCACTATGGAACCGGTAAAACTACAATTTCGGTTAGGGATCCGGCGTCGTCACATGAGCAATTGCCGAAAGTTTTTGATTTTTGGTTGGATTAGTAGCCACTATGGAACCGGGAAAACTACAGTCTCGGTTAATGATCCTTCGCCACATGAGCGACTTCTGGAAGTTGTCGATTTTAGGCTGGAGTAGTAGCGACTATGGGACCGGGAAAACTACACTCACGGTTAAGGATCCGGTGTCATTCACATGAGCGACTACTGGAAGTTGTTGATTTTTAGGTTGGAGTAGTGGTGACTACGTAACCGGGAACACTACGCTTGCAAGTAGGGATCCGGTGTCGCCACAGGAGCGACTTCTGGTTGGAGTAGTAGGCACTATGGGACCAGGGTCACAGGAGCGACTCCTGGGTATTCTCGATTCATGGTTGAAGTAGTGACGACTATGGGACCAGTAATGCCAAGCTCTACGCAATTGTAGAAGTTGTGCGAAAAGTTATTCCTTTAACATGTTTTTCGAGGGAGGTACGGTTTTGTTATCGAAGTTTTAAGAGCGCATCCATGTTCCGAAGTGGTTTTGGAAAGCTTGGTTGTAGGCATATGGCTAGGAACAGATTTTGCTACAGGAGAACGTGAAGTTTACTTAACCAAAACGAGTTACGAGACGGCCCGCCGTAGGCGGGCCCGGAAGAAACTAGTTATGGAGAATGTCAATGTGACTTGGGCGATGCTGGAAGGGCCCTGATGGTGCCTTTTAAGCGCTTTTGTTCGTGGTTGTTATTGACGCAGTAAGACGGAGTGATTTTTGGTGACCCTTGAGTAGCCGGATCTGACGCAGTCCATTATCAGACATTCTTCTGCTATGATGCCTTATCCGAGACCCAGTTTGTGCGCAACGGTACTAAGGACTTCAGTCCTTGATCCATGGAAGAATCAGGGTTTCCGACGTCGCCGCCATCGCTTTGATGGCGCATGGTGTACTGTTTTTGCCTCTACACAAGCCTTTCGAAGGTGGGATACCGGTCCTGTGGATTGTGCTTTTGCGATCCGGTCAACTAAGCTCATATCCTTCAAGGAAAATATGATGTCTCCGTCGTATTCCACCGCTTTCGACAATGTGGTCGAGCGTTCACGGCGCTGTAGATACGCGAAATTAAAACACATCACTAGAATAAGGGCAGGTCCTCGAGGCGTGTGGGGGAGTATTACTTGATACCGAGTGGCTCGCCATGTTAATTTTGCCTTCACCCATACGGCACGAAAACCGAAAGGCGGGCGGCAAGCACAATGGCATCCGGTAAAGAGCTTAGTCGACGTAGCCATTGTTCATGATCTCACGAAATCCAAGGTCCTCAAGATTTATTGCGTTCAAAGAAGTATGGTAGGAAAGGTACAAGAAAGGCTTGGACAGTAGTAATGTTGCCTGCAGGGAGAACTTGAGTCACTTCTTTGCCAGCAGCAGAGCGATGAGTTGTTCCTGGAAATGTCTGCTTTAGTAGAATCGCGAAAATGGGGCCTAGTCAGAGCGAGATTCATCACAGAGAAAGGTTGGAAACCTCAGAATGGCGCGTACCTTGCTCAGCTGAGCCAGATTCTCGGGCATCGGCACGTCGGCGGAGGGTGCCTGTTGAGGTTCATCTTCGACGGTCGATGCGTTCTTTGATGCAACGCCGCTGTCCTGCTCGCCGTCTTCACCGAGCATCCACTTGACGTGGTCGGCTAGCTCAAAACACAGCATTTAATGGGTTTAACGCCGGGCACGTGGAGAAGTATTCAAACTTAAAGAGGGCTTGCTTGGCGTTACATCGTACCACAAGGGGCTTTAGCGTGATTTCGGTACGCTACGCAGGGTAAAGGTCTACGGCGTCAAGGAAAAATGAAGAACCGACCTGTTGGAGAAAGTTTCTTCCATTAACTGAGGCATACCAAATCGAGGATTTTGGCAAGGTTGCGTCAGCAGTAAGGTGTACAAACTTCTTTTTCAAGTCAAATAAAAAGAAAAATTTACAAAATTGACGCCCAGGTACTATCCGAGCCGATGTGTTAGTCCCTTCGCAAAATATTTTAGAATTTTTGTCTATTTCGGCGATATCGAACGGCCCAAGTCCAAGGTACGAGAGGTCCGAGACCGATATCTGGTTCGTTTTTTTTGCCAAAATCCAGGGCATTACCCTCCTACTGGTACCCTACTGTTTTTGTATGGGCGACCTACCTTTTCGTACTTGGCCCTCACATCAGCCGGAATTTCGTCAAACAGCTCACACAGCGGACGGCGCTTCTCCAGGACTTCGGCGAGACGAGCCTTCAGCGATTCGTAGGCGTTCATGTTCGGAGACGCAGTCACGAAAAGATGCTTTGAACAAAGTTTTAGCAGGAGAAGCCTGTGCAATAACTGACGTGGCTGCTTATTTATTCGGCTGAGTACGCGAAACGTAGTTCTTTGGATATCGCGCTTGCTTCTCGAACGCTTAGTTTAGTTGTCTTCCGGACTTGTGCCCACGAACAAGGAGCCCTTCCATGACCATCTAACTGAGAAACGTGCGTATTCTGAGAAACGGACTCGATAATGCGCTCGGCCAGCCCAGCAATAATTGAAAAGCGGCAGTATGTTTGAAAGTTCGAAAAGGTGTCGAACTTTTCGACACGACAGTGTTGAAAAGTTCGCAGTATTCGTTTCTGGGCAACAAACCACATGGTGTGCATCCGTGTGCGCCACGAGCCGTGTCGGCCAGGAAATGGTTTCATCATTGTTATGTGGGTCGCGCAGTTTTCGGCCTTGTACATTGCTACTTTTTTCAGAAAGTATATCTTACTCGGGCGTGAGGCATTCGTCAAGAAGTTACTTCAAGGGCCATTGGAAACACACCAGGAAAGCTAACGGTTTCAGCAAAAGACTGGACCGGTTTCGGCTCAAACCTATCTTTAACGCAGTTTGATTTATCCTCTGATTCCTAACCGCAATGCAAAAAAACACAATCGAAAATTGTCATCAACACTTTCTGAACTTTTGACGTTTTTGGCCATTTGTTTGTTTAGATCGCTACTTTTCAGCTAGGCAAGTAGTCAACCTAAACCCTCGTTCAACCCTCATTTTATTCCATGCACTCAAGTGGTCGTATGCATTCTCCGCTTCCGCCAAATATCCTGTTGTCTCTGACGTAGCCTTCGATGCAGACGCAGCCTGGCTTCACGCACGTGATCGGGCAGCGACGGTTCGGAACCAGCGGCCGCTTGCAGGACGGCTGCAGGCAAATGTTGCATCGCTCCATCCGCTCCAGCGGCCCACACTCCAGCAAGTCGATCGCCATCGTCGCCCTCGGTTTGGCTGCAAAATGTTTGCTAATTTTCCATATACTCGTCATGTGAAGCACGTTGTTGACTTTCCATCTAAGCCTCATAGGACGTCATCGGCGATGGCTGTTTTTCATGCATATTGGGCGCTATTAGGCCATATGGCATTATCAGTGGATTATGCCAGTGTGATATCAGGGGATTGTGGGCGGGGATTCAGGTACCTGCTGGGGCGTAGCTAAGAGGGGCAATAATGATGTTTTCCAAACTTGCCGCAAACGCTCTGCGGAGCCTGCGGTGAAAATTTTATTATACACTAAAGGGCTGGTGTGGGTGTGTCGCTAAAAAGTTCTCGCTAAACCTCCAAGTGTGGTATGATTCGATAGTCCATGAAAAGTTAAGAAAAAGTGGAAAGTTTCTGATCAGTCGGTTGGCTACGAAAAAAGTCATGGTGGTTCAAATTTCGCAAAATTTGCATCCTGCTTCTATGCGATAGCGAGCGCTTTGCACGTATGCGCATTGCGGGAACCAAGGAGACCTCTTGTCCGATTGGCCGTATCAAGGATTTCCAAGCATACAGAATCCGAAATAGCATCCATTTTTTTTCAAGTCGGACCCTTTGCGGTTCCTGAGGAGGGGTAGTGGTACTGCTTACTCGCGATAGCGAGCGCTATGCAAGCATGCGCATAGCAGGTAAGAAGGAGACCTTTTACGATATCAAGCCGAATAGGGGCTTTGAAGCATGGAGAATCCGAAAATAGCATCCCTTTTTTCTAGGCGGGTCCCTACATGGTGAGCAAACGAATTGCATATGTATGAGCTTGTAAAGTGTCGAGCTTTGGCATTTGATTAGGCATGGTATCAATCTGGCTCCCATAAGTCGTTATATACTGGGTCCATGCAATCCCCAGCAGCGGCGCCGGCTGCGCGAAGCGCAGCCCAGCCGCTAGTTTTAAGCTAAAGTTTCGAGCAAAGCTCTTAAGTCCATTCAAAGATCCAACTTTCGGCAGTTTTTGGAGGCAAATAAGAGAAAAATCGCTCTGACGGCGCTTGCGGCTGACTGTCTAAGGGCGAACCCGTCTAAAGCCGCTCTTGAAACTCTTTAGAAGGTCGTGTTTTCGCCGAATTTTTTGCCGTATAATCCCAAAAATCGCTTGGATCCCGACATTCCTACCTTCGCCGAGCACCTCGAAGGCAAGCAGAAGCAATGCCAGCCAACACGATGAATAACGGTGCGACGCCATCGTTGAGTCAAGCACAGAATGAACTGAAAGTCAGTGTCAAAACAGGCTCCGTTAATCGAATAAGGTTAATCGCGACGACATATCGCGACATGAGTCAGGGAATAACGAGGTTAGGGTTATTGCGACGTAGAGACCTGGATTACGGACATCAGTGATCAGGCAATTTCAGTTTGTCCAGGGAACGTCCAAAAATTATGTTAGTAGGGGAGGGGGGGGGAGCGGTGGTCAGCGCGAAACTCACTAACGAAAGCGCCATCACGACTGCGCCCCGGTGCGTCTCCTGCGGCCTCGTAACGACCTCATGGCGAAGCATTTGGACGGTCATTTTTGCGACCTCGACTATTCGGTACATGAATAAACGCCACGGAACAAAATTAGATGTTGGTAGTTAACAAGGGGGAGGGGTGTGGGGTCGAGCGGCTGTTAATAACTGTTAACGGGCGGGCGGGGGGGGGGGGGGGGGGGGGTAAACGGCCTTGTTAGCTAAGACAATTTCTGGACGTTACCCTACCAATATTATGAATGGCAACGAAGAAGGATTGCAAAAGCTCAAAAAGCACAACATTGGCTGCTTTTACCCTTCAGTATGCAATTTAAAAACTCGAAAACTCATCATTTCAACGATCGCTAGCTCAATGGAGTAACGCCCTTTAAGTACATCGGTGACTCAGCGGTCTCACCTACCTACCTAGTACTATCGATAGCACTAACGACGACAAGGAGTACTGTGGAAAGCCCGCCCACGGCTTCCTTAATGAGGTATAAAAACGAGTGCACTTCTTTAAAAGGTTCTCCCAAGAGTCTTGTTTTTGGCCAAAAGGGCTTCCAACTTGTTTTCCGCCTTGATTCTTACGCGACAATTTGATAACAAGCCGCCGCTCGCTCTAGTAGTACGAAGTCGGACTACCAGATGCGTCATGCCTACGTGTGGAAATATTCAACATTTCCGACTTTTAAGCGAATCGATAGGTTGTCGGTATCGGCACGGTAGTCTGCGAAGAGTTCGGTGGTCGGAAAGTAGCGTGCTATCGTCGTGGGGATTAAGGTGTCCTATGGCGGCGGGGGCTGCAAAATTACGGAGTAAAGGCAAAATTAACATGCGGCCAAAAATGAAAATGAGGCCCCTATTCCATGTCTAGGCATTCCTAACTGAGAAATATGTGGAAACGCTAAGGAAAAGTGGTGTCCGTTGTGCCGTAGCACTGCCCGAGGAGAGCCCTCCCCATGTTCCGTCCCCTATATGTTTCTGGTCCCCCGTGATGCATTCATCCCATAAAACAGGCCTCTCTCGTACGGCATTTAACCCGTCGTGGCACTATTTGGAATTGGAACAAAGTACGAAGGGAGGTGCCCGTCAGAACTTGACCGATCCCACGCTTTGCGTGCTTGAAATAGCATGCGTAGAAAGCGGGTTTGGGCACTACGAATCAAAAGGCACGACATTTCGTTCGCACGTAAACTGACGTGATGCTGGTCGTCTGGGTCGGGTCCGCATAAATTAAGGGCCTCTCCGCGAATACCAAATAGGCTGACCGACCCACCCGATTCCCTTAGAATGCAAACAGCAAACCAAACAAAATCTGCTGAACACTCTCTGAAAATATCGACGAGCCGTGAGCGTGAAGACCGCTCAGCGGTTTCGTGACGCTCCCACGTGGTTTACAACCGGTAAACATCACGAAGGAAGTCATCAATTTTGCTTCGCTAGGAAACCACACGAGAGTATAGTTCTGACTGGATCAGCGGTAACGGAGATTACGATCGCCGTTGTCGCATGGAAGATAGCAAAAGCTCACAAACAAATTTAGTGTCCGTGATTCGTCCTTCGATGGAAAGGAACTCGCTGTAAGGGCAATTTCGCCGCTACAATATTCATAAGCCCTACAGCTTGAAGTGACCGACGTGAAAATGGTGGCGCCTCTTATCCTCCTTCTGCCCTTAAGTAGGCTCCAAAACTAACAACAACATCACCGGAAGACCCGATTACAGCGCGAGTCATGTCTGCTCCTGGGCGTTACAGACGTTGACACATCGTCTGGAGTCTTTGCTAAGGTTGCCTGGTGCGTCCCAGGTTTTGCAAATGTTCTGGACGTCATTCTGTAAGTTGACGAGGGAATTTACGCTGGCAACCCTCGAACTCTTTCTCGCACCGAAATCGCGTCACGGGCGGAACGACGCAATGACGCTACGAAGAACGTAGCCCAGCGAGCTCGGCACGAAAACTGTCGTGCTGAGCATGGCCCTAGGGACGGAATCAACTTGCAGTTTCGGGGGTACATCCGAAAAAAGTTGCTGCTTTTTCACGTTTAACGCCGCATTGAAGAATTACCTCCATTAGGCATTTATAGAGCGGCTTAACAATAAGTTGCTTAGCATAGCCGAGTAGCGAAGAAAGAATTAAGTTCTTTCGAAGTGGTCGAATGTTGTTTTTTTGTGGCCTATCACTGGCGACGCCAATGGAATGAAAGCAATGCTCCGTCTTTAAAGATGAACGTTCGGACGACCACATTTTTTCATAATGTTGTCCTTGACTTTCCAAGTGCCGCAGAGCTGCAACGCTTGCAGCATCGGTATTTTTCTAATCTTAGCTAACGCATTTAGCAAGCATTCGAGCATCGGTTTCCAGGCGGTAATTATCAACGACGACGAGTTTCCAAGCAAGGAAAGGGGGCTAGAACCGAAGGTGCACCTTTTCAGCAAGTTTACGTGAACCCACGTACCGACCGGATTGAACCAGATATCCTGGCTCTTCGCGCTCTCTGGTGCCAGAGCAGACTGACGCACCTGAGACGGCTGTAGGTAGACACTGCGAAAAGAAACATCTACCCGGAGTAGGTATCGACCGTAACGAGCGAGCTTTTAATGGTCCCGATGCATTGCTTCCGGGTTGCCCGTTTTCAACCTCGGTGGTATCGGCAACAGAAGGCGTCGACAACAAAAATTCTGCAAGTACCGCTCTTCCCTCCCGGATGTCTTTAGAACCCTACAAACAAAACACAAGAATGCGGCGAAAAAAACACATTGTAAACCGCAAAGAAAACTGGTTCAGGAGGCCGATCACCTCGAGTGAGCTTTTCGACGCCGCCGCACATGGTTTACTACGGTCACCTGGCTACCTGGCGACGATGCTCGCGTATGGGGTGACCTTCGCTGGAAGACAAATTACTAGCCTAAGGCGCTATTTCGCGCACCAGTTTGAGGGGGATGATTACCGGGAGACGAAAGGTGCTTGACGTCAATGAACTTTCGGAGAAAACGGGACCGACGCTAAACGGTTTGACGTCTGAACTGACGGGACGAGACGTCGATTTTGAGGTAAAAACCTTCCAACCGACCTACAAAGCGGCTGTAGGGCGCAAGGCAAGTGCAAATTCAGACAATCTTGTTTTTCAGACTCGCAATTTTGCGCGTCCGCTGTCCTTCCGAGTAGCAAAGGTCATTTGCTGTTGTCGTCGACATGCGCGTCGCCAAGGATTCGGAACCATAAACGGTTTCATCGGATAAAAGAGCGAAAGCTTAGTGCTTAAACGCTCATGAAGCATCAACGTTCCAGCTAACCGTTCAGCAGCGTTCAGCGCCGTAAAAAAAGATTTTGCGCGCATCTTGGGTGGTAATTTAAGTTGCCATATTTCTGCGGCGGTTATACCAAGAGGCCCACTTTGAAGGGAAGGCTATTGGAAGACGAATGATTCTTGTCCTCAATGAACTTTCGGAGAAAACCGGGACCGACATTAAAACGTAAAACATCTTCTTTCATTTATGTATTAAACGGTTTGACGTTTGAACAAACCACGAGACGTCGGTTAAAGGGTGGGAAATTTTCAAACTCCGAATCTAGTACGTTGCACGCAAAGAAAAGTACAAGTTGCGTTGTCAATTTTTCGTTGTCATTCAAGTTTAAGCCTCCTTTTCCTAGCGGCTAGTAAGGAAGGTTCCTTGGTATTGCCGTCGATATGCACGTCGCCGAGACGTCGGAACCATCAACGCTTTCACGATAAAGCTTAGAAGTTCATGAAGTGTCAACGTCCGAGCTGACCGTTCAGTAGCTTCAGCGCCCTCAAAAAACGTTGCGCTCACCTTGGGTGGTCATATGAGTTGGCAGCTTCTTTTCCGCGGTGATTCAGACGAAGAGGTGCAATTTTGTGCAGCACTTTGAAGAGAAGATTGCTGGAAAACTAAAGATTCTTGACGTCGAGGGATTTTCTGCGAACTGAAACTACACGGTTTGGCGTATGAACTGACGGGACAGACGTCGCTTCTGAGGTAAAAAAACTTGAAGTTCCGAATCGAGTTCGAGGAATTGCCACAAGGGGGTTTCCCCGCATTCAGAACCGAAAATATCGTCCGTTTCTGGATTGGGAATGCAGAGGGTTAGGAGGTGTCTCCTTTACCCATGCTGTAGCGAGCCCGCTATGATAGGCTTCCTTACGATTGCGATGGATAGCGAGCGGAATACGCAAGTTCGAAACTGTACAGAAGGTATGCGTGCATGGCACGCAAAAAGTGACATTAGTCGACTTACAATCTAACTAACTAACAAAAAAGGGAACCAAGCATGGAATTCCGAAAATAAAATCATTTCATGGCGGCTCCTCAGCGGTCTAAAGGAGTCGTCAAAATGCGGTAACGAGCCCGCTATTGCATGTGTTTGTTGGAAGGTAGGCGTGTTTGGGTACCATCTTCGACGGTAAGGCCAAAACGGAGCGAAATGATGAATGATAAGAACAAGCGTATATGCTTGGCACAGGTAATCCCCGATAGCGGCGCCGGCTGCGCGAAGCTCAGCCTAGCCGCTAGTGCTAAGTAAATTTGCAGATTAAGGTGAACTTCTTGTTGTTGCCTTGCAAGTTTTCACGCCCTGTGTTGTGTATAGCCGACGTGCGTGCCGCCATCAGCTCGCGACTATCAGGGGTTGTTATCGGGAAGAAAACGGCGAAAACTCTAAGCTCAGAACCGTGTAGGTCGCCTACGTCTAAGTTAGCCTTTCAAATGAGTTCAGTGATACCAAACGACATTTTGCCCAAAACCGTGGTAGTAACTGGAACGGATGAACTTCGTTCCGACATTTTGCAATAATCGTAATCACGTGTCCGAGGCCAGAGAAGGTGCTATTCTCTACCAGTTAGTTTTTAATGCCGGGCCGGGACTCCGTCCAGGGTACAGCAGAATGACATGGCGAGGCGCAAGGCTTCGATGGCTCACTTGCTAAAACTAGACTACGTCACCCGTACCGGTAATACGGGCCGTAACCGTACCGTAAAGCCATATTTTACAGTACGGCGTACGGTACGGGCCAAGTCAGCAAGTACGGCTTTACGCTACGGTTGCAATTTCCTAGCCGTAATACGGTCTTTACGGGCCGTAAAAGCCATAATTACGGTATAAAATACGGCTTTTTTGTACGGTCCGGTCAACCATGGGCACGGGCCTCAAAATTCAGGCCCGGCCCGGTCCGCGGGCCTCTGCACCAAGGCCCGGCCTTGACCCGTGACCCGGGCGGGCCTCAGGTCTGTAAAATCTGTAAAAACATGCCCAAAAACCGCTTAGGAGTCCCTTAGGTGTACACTTAGTGGGCAAACACAGACGTGATATAACATAAAACTGCTTGTCTAAACGTTGTTTTGCAGCATGCGTAAGATTTTAAGGCGGGATTTGGTCGAAGACGCTCAAAATCTGGTCAATTTTTGCGTGAAAACGCCAATTTGGCAGCGTGGCGGGACTGTCCGGCCTCTCCGGGCCGTTGCAGCGTTGCCCGACTCGGGCCCGTAGTAAGTGGCCGCGAAAGGCCCGAAGCCCGGCCCGGCCCGGCGGGCTTTGACCGGTTAGGGTACGGGGAGCGGTCAGTACGGTACGGCTTATGGTACGGGGAAGGTCGTGACGAAGTCTAGGGAAGACCGCCAGCGTACGTCAGTCGGTGAGGACACCTAAAGCGCTCGATGATCGTCCTGCCTGGACACTGCTAAAAAAGAAATGTGACTGGTTACACTTCTGCCTACTTCGAACTTTTCCAGTTTTTGGAGTTCTAGTGTCCCGTTCGCTGGCTTAAGCCAGCGTAGTCATCCTTCAGTTCACTGTGATAATCGATTCTTTTTACTATTACCATAAATATTGTTTCTGTCCCTATGGATGCCATGGAAATCTTGGTGGAAATCTTGCATATTCCAAAGAAACGAGTACAATGCGATAAGTTACATCCGGGTCGACGACGAGGTAATGGAATAACCGGCAGGTACATACAAGAACAAGAGACGACGCGTAAATATATCAAATGGATGCTACACCGCCTCGGCCTCCGTCCGCGATTCACGCTTGTCCAACCAGCGCTGACAGCGTCGTCCGCAGAAGCTAAAGAATACGACTTAAACGTGACGTGCAAATGAAGATACCGTATTTTCGTAAATAGTAACACAGCTACTATTTTTCACTATTTGTTTGTAAATACGGTACGTTTGAATGACCGAGTAGAAAGTTGAATGTATTGAATTGAATGAATTCTTTTGAGAGAAAAAACTAATTATCTGCCTAAAATATTTTTTCGGGCGGCCTCATCTTCTACCACTAGTCTCAGTTAGAGATCGGCAGCCGTACCGTATTACGGGCCGTAGTCGTACCCTACCCGTATGATACGGGTACGGCTTACCTTACGGAGGGTCCAGTACGGCACGGCATACGGTACAGGGGGTCCCGTATTAGGGCCGTATTTGAACCCATATTATTGGGAAGGCGACCCTTTGGTGACAAAAAGCTGAAGAAAATTTGAATTGTTTAGAAAAAAAGCAGAAATAGCTAATTTTTTCGAAGGAAAAAGGTCCATTTTCGTATACGAATACAAGCCATCTGCTATCTGTTGCCCATTAGAATGTCGTTTTTAATTTTTGTTGTTGGATGATAGCGTGACTGGGGGGGGGGGAATTTATTGGTTAAATTCGGGTTCAAATACGGGCCGTAATACGGTACGGGTATGGCATACGGTACGGAGGGGTACAGTACGGTACGGCATACGGTACGGGTGGTCAATGTCGATCTCTAGTCTCGATCAACTTGAATGCGGGCCAACCTTCATAACCGGTCTTCCTAACTCCAGTATATGGCCAAATAAGGCATGCCCCAGGGACTTGTCCGCGATGGAAGTATCCGGATCATTGCGTGTCATACATTCAGGGCGAATCTGGGCAGTCCTGCGCACCAAAAAAGAGCCGCCAAATTGAGGGCCTGAACAAATGCAAGACAAATTTTTGCACACTTTTTAGTTCAGCTTCCTCAACCCCACCAAAATTTTAACTTTCAGCTGGTCCGGGCTTTTTTCCGACATACTGTCAAAACTTACGCTAATAAACCCCTCCCCCCCCAACAGGGTTGTTGAATTTCCACTTTTTTCGCCATTTCCATTTCCATTTCCCACTAGCACAATTTGGGGACATTTCCACAATTTCCGCCATCCATTTCCAGTAGTAAATTTTTTGCTCGAAGTCGTGCTGTAAGCATGCAAGGTAAGAGTGAAATGGATACCCTTCGCTTGATTTATCTAGTTGCTTCTACTTTAGTCGCTTCTAAGAGGACTTCTAATCCTCTGGCTTGGATTTGCGAGTCCAATATGGTGGGTGCCGGCTTTTGGTGGTCAGATAAGTCCGTTTTTTCGACACTGTTTTTGCCCGCAGCTAGGCGCCACCGGAGCGAATTTTTAGCATCATGTAAAATTTTCTACTTAAATGTTGCTTGTGTTTCCTGCATTGGGCTGAATTTTCGTCCACTTTTGGG
>JNEY01000057.1:279466-315726 GCA_020875895.1 Aphelenchus avenae
ATTTCCCGAAATTCATCGATTTAGAATTAGACCCCCCGGGGGGTTTATTAGAGAAAATACGGTACATGGAGAAGTCAACCTGGAGAGAATCGTTGGATTTATCTCGCTGAAGACATGACCTCGAAAAATCACCATTTTAGGTGGTTGACCCCCTTTTATAGGGGTCAAAGAGGGTCTTGGAACCAAAGTGAAATCGAGGGCTTTTGTTTGAGGTATGATGTGAATTTCCAGCATGAGTTTGGTTTTCTGCTTCCATGCGAAAGTGTTCGCTATTGCATGGAAGCATGAAGCATATTTTGAAATTTTTGAAAGGTCATAACTTTTTTCTAGCCGACCGATCCGGCTGAAACTTTGCAGTTTTACCTAACTTTAGAAGCCCTATCGCTTGATACTTGACCCAATAGCGAAAGCTTTTTTGCAGGGGGAACGTACATACAACAGAACTTTAGTGTATAAGGATACCTCGAAATATGACTCATACGCCTTGCGAAATTTTGGCTTGTCCATGCTGTCAAAGTATGTTCCTGGCTTAAGAAATCTTCTGCGATTCCTTGACATAAAATATGTCACGTGATGGATAGTGCTAAAGCATTTGAGGGCAAAAATCCAACTTTCCACTCGTCGTGTGAGGGGGTCTATTGTTGTTAATATTTGGCGAGGCTTGTTAACTGGGAAAAACTGTATCGACAACGGTCTCCACGAGTTTTCGGTAGAACGACGAACGGTATTATCGCAAGCTCAGCTTTGTCAAAGAGCGCTGAACTTGGTCACCATTATTCGCGCATAACAATATCAAAATGTTCACCAAGCTGCGATCACCCGACGTACGCGTCAAAAAAAATGTGATTCTTAGTATCCAACACTAGGAAGAAGCGGACACTCGCAAATCACAGATCGGCTGAGTTCACAAAGTCCGCAACAACCACGTTCACAAGCAAAACACCGTTCGAGACCGGCGCCTTTTAAGAAGGACATTTTCACAGTGTCGATTCACCCTTCCATCGAAACCTACTTTTCGGTAGATCTCACAGTTCCTTTGCTAATGCGGTCATTAGCCGTGCTGCTGTTGGCGACGACCAGCACTATCGGCGCCGTCAACCAACGGAACGGTCCTACCGCTCCGTGCGACGACTTCTACGACCACATCTGTCGAGAGTGGAAGTCGCAGAATCCCATTCCGGAAGGTCGTTCGTCGTGGAGCAAAATTGCGAAAGCCCAGCTGCAACTTGCCGAAGAAGCGTCAGGTTTGTCGGGCATCCTCAGTTCCGCTTGGCCTCTAGACATTTGTGTTGCCAAATAGTGCCCGTCCAGTTATTAGTGGGTCATTGATAATACCTCCGACACGTTTCATTCTGCCGAGGCGACGGTACGGATGCTGTCATCCGTAGGAGCCGGATAGCGAGAACAAGAAGTTATCAGTTTAAACCGGGTATTTTACCCGATTACTGGGGATAAAGGAGCGGTCTTAGGCATGTCAAATAAATATTCCTTTCGCCAGTAACCCCTTAAAAAACGACTTCTTGTAGCAAGCGGTTGAAAATTGTTCCAGGGGGAGAGTGCGGTACAGAGAACATATCCAGGGGAAGATATGGCATTTTACTAGATTCGTTTACGTTTTTCTGCTTAGAATTTCTGCTTACTTCGCCGGACCTCTCGCACCTGGAACAACAAGCCAGGATCTTGCAGGGCACTTGTCTGCTGCTGGTTCAGCGAAATGACTGCCCTAAGCCCAACCGTTGGTGCATTGAGAGGCACGAGAAACTGACCTACGATACACCTTTTAACGCTAAGCAGGTACGCAGTTTTTTGAGCAGCTGTAATTTTACTGTTTTTCGCAACAGAATTTCTTCCAGTTTTCGCCACCTAAGATTGATGATACTCCGGACTTATGGAGTATAACGAAATACTGCCAAAAAAGCGGAATATAACGAAATACGGCCATGGAAAATTTAGTTAGCTGTGTTTAGCTAAGTAACTCCAGCGGCGCAGCGAAGGAGGCATGTCTCCGGTACGTTTCGGAGCACATCCCTGGAGCATTCGAAAGTGTGTACCTCCGACTGCGATCAAAGCGCTTCACGATTGGCGATTATGTAGTCGAGAGAGTGTTTCGCGACGTCAAAGAGGCCACTGTCGACGAGCTACGCAGCACGAGATGGCTGGATGTAGCAACGAAGGAGACATTGGTAGCTAAGGTATTTTGTGAAAGACGAGTGAGGGGGCTTAACGTTGCTGATTGCAGATTACCGACATAACGCTTTATGGCAGGTCGGCCTTCGCCGAGCGGGTTGCAATTGCCAACAAGTGCTACTCTGGCGTAAGTTGCCGTTTCGCGAATTCATGCTGTTCTGGGCATGATGGCGGTTCTCGGTCCAAAACCCTTGACCTTAAGCGATTAGTAATAGTTTCTTATGCATTTCTAAGCATCCATTGAACGGAAAAAGGCGCCACAACAACAAAAAAATTAAAAAACCGGAAGCGCGGACGAAGACTGCATAGCATGGACTAAGGATTAATGTTGACTCTTGTTAAAATTGACAATAAATAAATTCGATTTAGCTAAACCTGCAATGGAACAACTCTCTGGAGCAGCACGGGCGGCAACTCGGATGGGTTGGGGACTACGCGAAATGCTGGCCTATGCAAGCGTCAAATCCGCTGATAAGATGGCCGTACTCCTTCTTTATTCCTTCGCTCTACGTTAATGCTTTCTATTTCAGCAAGGACAACTCTGTTGGTAGGTGCCATCACCATCAGAACTAAGGTTAATTCAAGCCGTCTTAGCGCTTCTCCCAGCATACCTTCACCACGAAGGCGTCGTAAATGCGTGGTCGCGAGGACGAGGCCTCTTCGGTGAGGCTTTGTATGGGACCCTCGGTTATGTGCTCGGACACGAAGTGGCTCACGCGATTGACAACGAGGGTATGCACACGGACAAAACCTTTGTTCGTTTTGCTTATCAACGATTACCCAACGCCGTTAATGACGGCCCTTTAGGCAGTCTCTACAATAAAGACGGCAAAGAAGGAGGTTGGACGCCAGTCTCGTATAAAGTGTTCCGCGAGAAGCAAAAGTGCCTGGAGCGCTCGTACTCATCCATACCAGTTCCGGGTACCAATGGCACTCACTTTGTCGACGGAACTCAAACGCTGGGCGAGAACATGGCTGACCTCGACGGCTTGAAGTTTGCTTCAAAGGTCAGTATGACTTGTGTACGAAATGGAGATGTGCAGCCATGCCGCGCCGGGATCATTGACCGGGGGGGGGGAGGTTAGGCACGGCAAAAAAGCTGTGCCGTACCCACTCCATGGCTCGAAAGGTTAACACCGTGACCTGGTTTGAATCGAACGGAAAACCGTCGCTTTTGCCTTGCCATTGCGAGGAGTGGTTCACCGCGGAACACGAGTGTCCAGGCACACAACTAGTAGCGATAGGCCGCGCTTGGCGATCATGGATCCCCCTAAATATTTCTTTGTAGGCGCTCGACATCCGACGCAAACGCTTGGGCCTGCCTGCAGCTTCGAAGCTAGCGTTCTTCAAGAGCTACGCTGAGGTAGGAACCCGCAGTTAAAAAAAACTTTTGATTTTTGATGGTTTGATGATTTTTCATAATTGTTCAAATTCTGTCTATTCTCTAGAAGTGTCTTTCCACGTTCCCACATTGATATCAAAATGAAGCATTTTTACGCTGTTCACAACCAACAAAAAGCTTTCATATCTTATCTCGTAGTCCACAGACAAAAAGGGGAGCCTCCCATGCCAGTTTCTTTTTACCATCTGCGACTTCTTTAGCCGTCCTTTGACATTCGTAAAATTAACTCTTCTATTTTATGTTTGCGTTACTCTCGTTTAGCTTTACTGCGAAAATGTCAGCACGTCCGAAGCAAAATCCTTGGCATCGTCGGACACGCACTCACCTTCGCCGGTGAGGGTAAATGAAGCCCTTCGCAACAACGCCGAATTTGCCGCGGCCTACGGCTGCAAGCCAGGGGATCCGATGAATCCCGCGCAGAAGTGTTACATCTGGGCTGATTAACAGCTACAACAATTGTGACCTTGTGGAGACTTGGAGTGTACATAACTTACACCGGTTTCTCTGTTGCACTTTTTATCATGTCTGCTCGTGATTCCTTTTTAATGAACGCACATACTCTCAAATCGCCCGACCATTTTCCGTGGTTCCTGATTTTGATTTCTAAGACGGCAACGGACTGAAGACAGCGTCCAGAAATTCCGATGAGCCTCACAGATGCAGGATGGGTGGGGTTTCTGGTCATTACTACATTCGTAAGCTTAGTGTAGAAGCGATCACGACGCAATGGGACGGGTGAACTTCATTTTTATTTATAAAAATGTGTCTCTGACTCTATGTCTTATACCCGCAGGGCCTGTTCCGCACTAGGTAGAATACTTTTGCATACGCCTAAATGCTGAAAAAAAGCTTTTGAACTCGACGCTATGCACAGTCCACGATGACGGGCTAGAAGTGCATATCGTCTAAAATCTCAAAAAGAGCTAGACTTAACTAGAATGTTAAGCAAAATGACGCACGGGTCTGGTGCTTCCCATCTTGTCTCGATGGTTAACACTTCGGCAAACCGACCCACTCTGAAACTGGTCAGACCGAGTCAGAATTTTACAGGCGGAACAAAACTGGGTGCATAAAATCAATCGGCAACCAATGTGATGAAAACGTGAACTTTAAATTTTTCATATTATTGCCTTGGTCCTTCCTTACCGGAGCCGTGAATGAAAGCATTTATAACTTGAAGAAGAACATCCCGACAGTGCAAAACAAAGCTGTAGCCAAACATATTTAGCTAAGTAAATCCAGCGTCGAAGAGAAAAGGAATTGTCTCACCCGACTTTCTTACTTAATGCCGGGAGCGTATGAAAGCGTATACCTCCGGTCACCATCAAGGCACGCCGCAGCGAACGATTCGGCAATTGAGAAGGCATTCAGCGACGTCAAAGAGGCCGCCGTGGACTTGGTACGCAATGCGCGATGGATGCGCCCACCGACGAAGAGCCTGCTGATAGCGAAGGCATAATGTGGAAGTATACAATGCAGGGGACCAAACTTTTTTTTTAGTTGGAGGCGATAAGATTCTATGGCAGACCAGCCTTTGTCGAAAGAGTTGCAGTGGCCAACAAGTGCTACTCTAGTGTAAGTTAGCGCGTTGCAGACGTGGATTACTCTTTGCAGCAACTTAAAGTTTAATTTCAGATGAACTTGAAATGGAACGACTCCCTTTTTGAGCACCGGCAACAAGCAGAAAGTCACGTCTACTTGCAATGCTGGCCTAAGGATGCGTCAAATCCATTGACAAGATGGCGTGGTCGCCTTACACATTCGCTAGCTGCTAGCGCATGGTACTACATCGAAGAAAACTCCGTTGGTAGGTGCTTTCATTCTTCAGACCGTCGGTAATTTAAAAGTCTTAGTGCTTCATCCTGCATTCCTTCACCACGAGGCCCTGTTGAACGCAGGCTCGCGAGGGCTAGATCGCTTCAACGAGGCTTTCTACGGGTCACTCGGTTTTGTGCTTGCTCATGAAGTGGCTCACGCGATCGACGGCATGGGTAAGCATTAGGTCTGAAAAAAAACGACACAACCTGATACTGAATGGGAGGAACGTGACTGGAACGGGAGGGAAAAAACGTCTTTTTAACCCCTTTTTGAACGCACTACAAGAGCACCCCAGGCAAAGCCGTTTCTGTAGGATACCAGAAGACTGCAATTCGATTATGGACACATCGAAGACAAATTAGTTGGTATGGTATTACGGCGCTTAGCGTACGGCATTCGTACGGTTTTTCGAGCATGGACCGGATGAACGAAACAGGAAAAGAGCCGGTTTAGAAAGACAAAACGGAAAAAATGGAGAAAAAAGAAAGAAAAAATGTGATCAGAAAATTTCAGCAAAGACACCAGCCCTAGCACACTCTAGCTTGTTTAACAGCTCTTGTTTTGATAGCGCTGCA
This sequence comes from Aphelenchus avenae, assembly GCA_020875895.1. Taxonomy (NCBI): domain Eukaryota; kingdom Metazoa; phylum Nematoda; class Chromadorea; order Rhabditida; family Aphelenchidae; genus Aphelenchus; species Aphelenchus avenae. The sequence goes on from JNEY01000057.1 coordinate 285,449, forward strand.
CACTGCACTCTAGGCATTCGCTACGACAAATACGGCTTCGAAAGTGACTGGTTACCGGCAGACTCGCTGGAAGACTTGCGCGTGAAGCACGGTTGTCTCGAGCGCTGGTTCTCGTCCAGGCCGATCCCCGGGACTAATGACACGTTATTTGTCGATGGGACGCGAACGCTGAACGAGAACATGGCCGATCTCGATGGCTTGAAATTCGCTTCAAAGGTTAGTCTGCGTTTCATGTGCGTGTGCGTGTATCTTGTCGTCTGGATTGGACATTACATGTTGTTCGTTTCAGGCGCTCGACATTCGCCAAAAACGCTTGGGCCTGCCTGCTGCTTCGAAGCGGGAGTTCTTCAAGAGCTTCGCTGAGGTAAGATTAAAACCGACTTTCGCTTTCTATGTCAACGAGTGCCCCTCGATTTAGACAGCCTGCATAAATGTGACTCCGTACGCAGCAAAAAATGCGGTGTGGGACGTGCACTCGCCTTGGCCAGTGCGGGTAAGCGAAGCGCTTCGTAACACCGCCGAATTTGCGAAGTCCTACGGCTGCAAGCTAGGAAGCCCGATGAATCCTGCAGAGAAGTGTTACGTCTGGGCCGATGAGCCGATTTCGCAAACGTAGACATGCTTCGCTTATGTATGTACATATTATTTTGCATTATTTACATTACATCCTTTTGCGTATACATTCGCTTATAAAGTTCGTTGTCAGGGTTTGTTAAACTACTGATGCTCACATACCTACTTACCTTGAACGATCTAACCATTATCTGTGTATGCCAAGAGATCTCCTAAAACACACCAGGTTTCCGACTTTCCATTTCCCACTTAGCTGCCGCGTAAACCTTAAATCTAAAAATGCTGTCAATCGATTTTATGCATAAATTAGCTTTTTGCCAAGGCGACAGACGTTGAGGACAGAAGTCTACGCCGTCGCGCAAATTCTAGTCAAGATCCAGCAGAAGTCCTTGGTTAACTTGCCAACCCATATTAGTCGAATATACATACAAAGCTTAGTCGACTCACTTTTGTATTTCCGTACGCCTTGCAAAAAATATACATGCACATGCGAATAATGAATAATGTTTTTGTCGACGTCGCTTCATGAGTGCTACACTTTCGGTGTCAATCCAGTGTCTGGAAGACTATTGCGGACTAGTTCCTTGATCTCCTGGTATTTCGGGTGTGCGGAAGTGCGAACAAGTGAGAGAATTGCCGTGTCTACGGTAGTAAGTGTGGCACCAACATGTTCGAGTTGTTCGAAAGCGTACATTCTAAAAGCGCTATGAGAGCGCGCGTGGCGCAAAAGCCGAATGATCGGTGGGTCATGTGCCTTAAACCAAGCGTTAACGATCATAAGAATGTCCTAAGAATTGAGAGCATGCCACATTCTGGAACAGCCACTTCCCCTTCACCAAACGAATTTTATTTTGGCTCAGGCTTAGATGTCCTTGCGGCCTTGACACATCGGAATCAACCCGAGTCGGGCTTAAACCGTAGCGAAGGACAAACCAAAAAGTCATTAAAAAGAACCCAAAAGTGATGGTATAAAGATTTTTGCCAACGGGCCTAACACTAATGAAAATAGCTGTGACCCAGGTTGGGGATTTTCGAGAAAAGTGCCTAGTGTATGTCGATCATTCGTTTATTTTTGGAAAAGAAATAGAACACGTTTTGCCAAGCATGAAGGACACACTGCAGGGTCCCACTGGTTCATCGCGGATCGATTGTTTCCCAGATAACAACAGGCCTCTCAGAGTGACCCGTACAGATCGTATGACGCGAGGGTACTGTTCCAAAGTTGCATAAACACAGGACGTCGCCATCGGAATACCATTTAAAGAAGTTTCCGCCTTGCGGTAAAAGACAACTTAATCTTTGTTAATTCGCCTACCTACCTACCGATCCACCATCGACATTGTCGACGTCCCGTTCACGACGAGGTGCACCGTATAGCCCTCGTCCAGTAGGTCCAGCGTCGTGTGGTAGATGCAGCAGTTAGCCGCGACGCCGCACAGAATCACTGCCTTTGTGCCTGGGCTGAGATGGTCCTTGATGGCCGGGTACACTGAGAAGTCGATTTTGGAGAGAATTGTTGGATTTATCTCACTGTAGTCCAGCTGGGACGTCGTCTTGCCCCATTCTAAAGCGGCAGATTACTATCGTCGCAAAGCTTATAGGCCAGGGCAAAAAAATTCGGTTAGGGTGCGTTCCCATACAGCCTCAAGGGCTTCTAAGCAAGCGGTTATGCCGAACCTATGGGTATACGAGTCAGGGCGGTTTGACTACGGGTTTAGGTCGCATGCATGCCTCCACGAGTAGAGCCTACTGGGTGAACACACACAGCGCTAAGGCATGTGGGGTACGGCAGTGCATGCTAGCATATCAAGCGGCTCACAGAGCACGCATCCGCGTGCATCACCATCGTCCTGATTCTGCGGGACGACTAACTGCTGCAAGCTAACATGCACGCATTGAAGCAGAAATTGTTCGGAATCGTTAGCGAGCTTTGGTAGGTTCGACACGGCGATAATTTAGAGTTTCAAAGGCCGGTTTTGCGCGTTATGGACGATCACGCTGATCGACTGATGTATTCCAGGCTCTACGGCGTGCCTTGTGTTTTTGCATACGACACCCTCCGCTCGTTTATTACCTTCAGGCTGGTGCTCGGTCACGATGGTCTTCAGGTCCAGGATCTTGGCCGCTTTGACGAGACGCTGCACCACTTGAGCCACTTCGGAAAAGTAGACCCCATGACTGCAAGACCAGCATGAACATATTGGTTCTAGAAATTTACTTGCCTGAATCCGTCCTGCATGTCGCAGATGAGCAGAACCGTTTCGTCGGCTTTCAAGCGAAGTCCTTTGCGTCGGTCAGCATGGCTTGGCATCTCTGTGTTTCTCAGGTTTGCCGCCTATAGAGTTTCCTCTAATCTGCAATAACCACGATAGTTAAAACATTGGGTAAAAAGTATTCAGGGCAATACAAGCTAAAATCCATGTCAATTCTGGACACCATGAAGAGCTGAAACTTGTTCGACATCTGTTTACGAAAGTGTACAAAACTGCGTGCTCCCACGAAGTCGCGTCGTCGTGGTAAACGTGTTTATCGCACGTGAACTGCGTTATCAGCCATTTTCTGATGTCCCCGTTAGCAACGACAGGGCAAGGGTAAACATCATCACGTACACTTTGCAATGTCGCTATGCGGACGGACTGATCAGATTCCGTTGCAACAAGCGCGAGCTATTCTTCACGCTGGATCATGACCAGGGTTGGCCGGCAGGGATGGGCAGGTCCCGGTCCCGGTCATCAAAAAAATCCCGCCCATAGCAGCTTTTATAACTAGGTCGTAATTTAGATTGATTTCGGCTATTTCTGGTAAAAGTGCTAAGGAGTTGTATTGTTCTTAACCATTACGATGCCTGCTGCCGGCTGCTCATGTAAACATTATTACAAAATCATATTTTGAAACCATTGAAGACATGACTTTAGCGCAATTTTGCATACCAAAAGTTGCTCTGATGGCGCCTGCGGCGATGTTTTGCTGCCTTTAGAATGTGTCCACTAGGGCCCTCAGGCCGCCGGTAGGCGCTGCCCGAGCAAACATTCACTAAATTAGTGAAATTTTCGTCTAAAATCTCGTTCATATTGCCTACATCGAGCCATTTTTCCTTATTTATGGTTCAATTTCTTTTTTCAAGTGACACCAGAGCTAGCTAGAACGTTGCTTTCGTCGTAGATACAAACCGCCTTCCGCAGGGCCGACCAGCACCGGAAATTACCGTATGTCCCGGTCCCGGTCCCGGAGTCGCGGTGGTTTTGGTCCCGGTCCCGGTCCCGGTCGTCAGAAAAATTCCGCCCATCCCTGTTGGCCGGCTACGGCTCCGGAGCCAATTTTAAAAACCCCGGAGCTTGGAGCTGGAGCTGCCGTTTAGCCGCTTAGCCCCGGCTCCGGGAAGAAACAAGGAAACTACTGCGAAAACTAGGATATTTTTTAGAAAAGTGGCAAACTACAAATGATTTTTCGTCGCGTAAGGCACGCTTCGTGCATCTTGAATGACTCTGAGATGAAAAAAATCACCCTAAATGGCTGTATGATGTACTGATGTAGAGCCCGGCTCCGGAGCCCGGAGCCGCTTTGAAATCTGGCCGGAGCCAGAGCTCGTCCTCGACCCCCGGCGCAGGAGCTGGAGCCGGAGCCGAATCATGACACGTAACCGGGTTTCTCTCTAGTCTCAGTGGGCTAGTCGGATACCTAAGCTCATTCTAAGTGTTGTATTAGCACAACCAAAGTACGGAGACACACGGGGATGGTGAGAACTCTTTATTAGAGGACTAACACCAAAGCTCACGCTGAGCACAACTCTGCTATCACAGTGAAACTACAGCTATATATACACATACGAGATCACGGATTAGCATATCACTATGCTGCATACGACACTAAGTGCTTCACGACACGGTCCCTCCACCGTACAAAGCAGTAGAGATCGGCGCTGGCACCCCGTACCGAATCCGTACCCGTGCTGACTCCACCCGTGCCGTACACCGTACCCGTGATCGATAAAAATTGCCATACACTGACCCGGCATAAAACACGACCCGTAATACGGCTTGACCCATGTAATACGGCTTTTTGAAGCCGTGCCGTACCGTATTAAGCAAGTACGGGTTTGGGGTTTGGTCAGTAACTTGGTACGGGCGCCGATCTCTACAAAGCTCCGGCATTGCTCCGGCAACAATGGCTGCGTACGAAGGTCGGTTCGGCGGCATGGTCGTCGCTTGGCTTCGGAGGTCGTCGTCGTTGCTCGCTGACGTCTCGATGCTTGCACTGGTCACGGGGTCGTCGTTGCTCACTCGCCGCGTGTCGTCGATGCTCTCGTTGCTGCTGATGGTAGAAAAACCTCTCTTCCGCTTCTCTCCGGCAGTAGGTAAAAAACCTCCCTTTGGGTAGGAAAAACCCTTACTGCTCTCTCGCAGAGAGGAAAAGGACTCATCACTGCTCCTCCCTCTTCGGATGACCACCCTGCTCTCTCCATATAGCTTCTCGTTCAGGTCAATTCCGAACCCTTTGATGGCTCTACGGCCCATCAAGTTATACTTGGCTCGACTCACAAACACCCTCATCGGTGCCGTCTTGCCATTGTACGTCACCGGCAGAACTACTTTACCGATCAACGGTACTGGTGCTCCCATACCGTCCAACTCAGCCGTAGGGGTGCTAAGCCTAGGCTTTCCTAACAAACTCCACGTCTTCTTTGAGACAATCGTTACTGGGCTCCCAGTGTCTAACTCTAAGCTTACGCGACGTCCAGTCATTGTCACGAAGCTTCTCATCGGTTTAGGGCAACTCTTCATGTAGCTCGTACTCTTCCTCTTAGCTTCCACGTGAAGCATACCCATCCTTGATTCACTGGATGATGTACGGCTAACGGCGACACAGTTCGCTTGATAGCGACTCTTGTTGTTCACATTGCGACTAGACTGCTTGCTCCTACAGTTATTTGCCATGTGGCCTCTTTTGCCACACTTCCGGCACTCTACCTCGGGACAATTCGCCTTGAAGTGTCCTTTCTTACCGCACTCATAGCATTTGACATCTCTCTGTGCAGCCACTTTGTGCACTCCAAATGCCTGTCCAGAACCCATAGAATGACCCTCGTTTTCGGCCATTTCCATCACTTGGGCTTGGGATAGTGCTTCCCCAGCAGTAAGTTTGTCTCTCTGGAGCAAGTGAATTCGGGTGCTCTCATGGCGTATGCCCTTCACGAACACTTGGAGAACTAGCATCTCTCTAGTCTCAGGCGTCAGCTCGCACTTGCTAGCTGCATGCTGTATCTTCGAAAAGAATTCAGCCAGGGGCTGTCCAGCCTCCTGTTGAAGCACTAGCATTTTATGACGCTCTGCTATCAGCAGCTTCTTTGGGCTATAGCGCTTCCTCAGAATTGCTAAGAGTTCCTCTGCAGTCGCTACTTCTCTAACCTCTTTGCCCTCCAAAGAGTTAATGAGTTCGCTATACACCTCTATACCGATCTCGGTAATAATCGTCGCCTTCTTTAACTCTTCACTAAGCTCGCCTCGCAGTTGAAGATTAAACTTCAACATCTGCTCATAGATGTCCCACGACATCTTTCCTGGCTGGAACGGTCCAAGTGCCCTCACTGGCATTGCCGCTTGCGCTGCGCACACATGGTGTCTTCCGCTATAGACACTCGAGCTACTCCTGCTCGTGCTCGTGCTAGCATCCTTCTTGCTAGCATCATTTCCGTACTCATCTTCTCTTCCTCCTCCTTTGTCAGGCTGTTTCACCACTGACTTAACCACTCGCCTGTGCCACGCACAGAGGGAACTCTTGCTCTAATGAGCTACACTCGCTACTTAGGATCACCACAAGTCAAGAGCTAGGCGTCCGCCTTTGTTCAAGAACTACACGTCACGAGGCTAACAGTCAAACTGGCGCGTCCGCACGCAGTTCGAGCCTGATCGCCAACTGTTGTATTAGCACAACCAAAGTACGGAGACACACGGGGATGGTGAGAACTCTTTATTAGAGGACTAACACCAAAGCTCACGCTGAGCACAACTCTGCTATCACAGTGAAACTACAGCTATATATACACATACGAGATCACGGATTAGCATATCACTATGCTGCATACGACACTAAGTGCTTCACGACACGGTCCCTCCACCGTACAAAGCAGTAGAGATCGGCGCTGGCACCCCGTACCGAATCCGTACCCGTGCTGACTCCACCCGTGCCGTACACCGTACCCGTGATCGATAAAAATTGCCATACACTGACCCGGCATAAAACACGACCCGTAATACGGCTTGACCCATGTAATACGGCTTTTTGAAGCCGTGCCGTACCGTATTAAGCAAGTACGGGTTTGGGGTTTGGTCAGTAACTTGGTACGGGCGCCGATCTCTACAAAGCAGTAAAGAAAAGTAGCATAGCGAATAGCCACAAAAATTTTACCTACTTTTAGCGATTTTCCAGGCAACATACTCCATCATGCGTTGAAAGTTCGTGACTAAGGTCATCGTTCAACAACTTTAATGAATGACACGAACCGCCGAACCCGGCGGCAACTGTATATTGCAATAACAAATCTCTCGACACTCCGAATTTCGGTTACAATGCGATTGCTCGCCGTAAATGTCGAGTCGTTCGATGGCGCTGGAAAGGCGCCAAAGACGACCGTCGTCGAGGACGCGGTCGAATCCCGAGAAGCGTCCGCCGCTCGGTTTAACTCGGAACTGTACACTGAAAGCTCGAATGGGGCTGCCCGGATTCACTTGCTTGACGAGCGGAGGGCTCGTCGAGTCGAGCTGCAGCGTGCAGCAAATGGAGCTGGCATTGTTCCTCTCGAGGACGCCGTTCAGTTCGTCGACGAGGACCTGCGCTAGTCGGCGGCCGAGCTCTGCTGACTAAACGCAAGTTGATCGACGCTCAGCTGCTGCGTATGTATGGGATGTTTAGAGATCGGCAACCAGCACAAGTACCGTATTGCGTACAAACCCACCCCGCATTCTGCATCGTACTGACCCAACACGTACCGTAACCCGTACCGAACAGTTATTTTTACACCTTTAGAAAGCCACCGAATTCTGAAGGTGTAATTCTGAATGTCGCGGCACCTCTGCCACTAGTATAACAGCGCGTTACACAACAGACCACCTATTCTATATGTCACCTTACTCCTCCCCCATAGAGCCCATAGTTGGGCAGCCGTACATGAGGTACGGGCTGCCCGCAAGGACCTACGGGTTACGATGTGGGTGGGTCCGGACAGTACGGCTTACGGTACGGTACCAGTTTTTTTGCGGTTCGTACTAGTACCGTACCGTATTACGGCCCCTAACTTCAGAACGTAAAGGTTGACTTAGGAGCGCAGAATAAAATCGAGACAATCGGGGATACCTCTAATTCGCGCTGGCAGTAAACATCGATGCATATTTTTCAGAAAGGGAACTAAAATCTGGTGCTATTGTGCGTGAGTTCAATTCCCCTTTCTCTACATATCAACCGGGGTTGGAGGGGCGATGGGAAGAGAGGGTTAACTGACCTACGGCCGCTTCCAGCTTCTCAGAACTCAACGTAGTATCCTCCATCATCCTGCCTACCCCTTGGTGCGATTTAAAAGACTCTGGTCCCGACTTTTGAGCTGACTACGTCCATGGCTGTCAAACATAGCTTATATTTTGCAACACATCATCCGCTAGGTAACACCGGGAAGCAGTTTTGACTTCGTACCCATACACATCGATCCATGGGTTTTTTCTGACGGGAAACGGAATGATGCATGGACTTATCTCCAGATCGTCTGCAGGCAAGGGCCGTAGTTGTCTGGAACAGTGACAGAACTCAAATGGAATACCCAGCGAATCGCAGGTTCGAGGCTGCGGCAGGGACTTGAACAAGCTGGTGCCTCGAACCTTGACCGGCTCGCCGGTCGCCGTTCGTCAGTGGAACGCAGGCATCGTGACTCTTTAGACCCTGCTGAAACGTAGAATTATTGCTACATGGACGGGATCTTACGGAAATCTTTCTGCTCCAATGCCGCTTTTACCTCCACTAGAGATGGGCTGGGACGTGCTGCCGAAAAGGACCAGTTACCGTTCTCATGCTTCTACCACTCTCGATCAGACGAATTTTCTTCCCGTTAAGATTTCCGATTTGCTGTCAGATGGCACGTTCTATCTGCTATATTTGGGAATGATCTTTGGGGGTCGGCTTGAGCGTTGAATAAACGGGAATAGAGTGTTCAGGCTAGTTAGCTTAAATTCCATTTCCGTCCTCTTTTAGCCCTTCCCTTATCCTGCAAAAGGAGGCCAACTTATGTCGGCTTTGATTTTATGACGTTTTACGAACGTTTACGCCCATCCACATCTCGATATCTCGATACATACCCTCAAGATGTCGATCATCGTCGCATAAGTGTCGTAGTGCGTGACGAGTTGCTTCGCGTTCAAACGTAACTGATGCATCTGCTCTTCGTTCCTCCTCCGCCACTCATTGGGAGCTGCGATAATGAGCGCGGGATTCTTGTCTTCTATGTCGCCGACGCCGGTCAAATGGATCTCGTTGATGCGCTGACCGTGATCGCCGCTGATCACGATGAAAGTATTGCATAGCTGAAAACATGACGCGATTTCCTGAGCTCATAGAGATAGCTTGGAGGGGGAGGGGGCGGATCTGTTTGGTTAAGTGGGGGGGAAAAACTTTAGGTGGGGGGGAAAACAACCCGCCAACTTTAGGAGGGGGGGAAAGTATAGGGCGTAGGTGGGGGGTGAACTTTCCCCCCCACTTAACCAAACAGGTCCAATAGGCCGCCAACTTTAAGAGGGGGGGAAAGTACAGGGGGTAGGTGGGGGGTAAACTTTCCCCCCCACCTAAAATTTTAGGTGAACTTTCCCCCCCACCTAAAGTTTTTCCCCCCCACTTAACCAAACAGATCCGCCCCCTCCCCCTCCAAGCTATCTCTATGAGCTCAGGAAATCGCGTCATGTTTTCAGCTATGCAATACTTTCATCGTGATCAGCGGCGATCACGGTCAGCGCATCAACGAGATCCATTTGACCGGCGTCGGCGACATAGAAGACAAGAATCCCGCGCTCATTATCGCAGCTCCCAATGAGTGGCGGAGGAGGAACGAAGAGCAGATGCATCAGTTACGTTTGAACGCGAAGCAACTCGTCACGCACTACGACACTTATGCGACGATGATCGACATCTTGAGGGTATGTATCGAGATATCGAGATGTGGATGGGCGTAAACGTTCGTAAAACGTCATAAAATCAAAGCCGACATAAGTTGGCCTCCTTTTGCAGGATAAGGGAAGGGCTAAAAGAGGACGGAAATGGAATTTAAGCTAACTAGCCTGAACACTCTATTCCCGTTTATTCAACGCTCAAGCCGACCCCCAAAGATCATTCCCAAATATAGCAGATAGAACGTGCCATCTGACAGCAAATCGGAAATCTTAACGGGAAGAAAATTCGTCTGATCGAGAGTGGTAGAAGCATGAGAACGGTAACTGGTCCTTTTCGGCAGCACGTCCCAGCCCATCTCTAGTGGAGGTAAAAGCGGCATTGGAGCAGAAAGATTTCCGTAAGATCCCGTCCATGTAGCAATAATTCTACGTTTCAGCAGGGTCTAAAGAGTCACGATGCCTGCGTTCCACTGACGAACGGCGACCGGCGAGCCGGTCAAGGTTCGAGGCACCAGCTTGTTCAAGTCCCTGCCGCAGCCTCGAACCTGCGATTCGCTGGGTATTCCATTTGAGTTCTGTCACTGTTCCAGACAACTACGGCCCTTGCCTGCAGACGATCTGGAGATAAGTCCATGCATCATTCCGTTTCCCGTCAGAAAAAACCCATGGATCGATGTGTATGGGTACGAAGTCAAAACTGCTTCCCGGTGTTACCTAGCGGATGATGTGTTGCAAAATATAAGCTATGTTTGACAGCCATGGACGTAGTCAGCTCAAAAGTCGGGACCAGAGTCTTTTAAATCGCACCAAGGGGTAGGCAGGATGATGGAGGATACTACGTTGAGTTCTGAGAAGCTGGAAGCGGCCGTAGGTCAGTTAACCCTCTCTTCCCATCGCCCCTCCAACCCCGGTTGATATGTAGAGAAAGGGGAATTGAACTCACGCACAATAGCACCAGATTTTAGTTCCCTTTCTGAAAAATATGCATCGATGTTTACTGCCAGCGCGAATTAGAGGTATCCCCGATTGTCTCGATTTTATTCTGCGCTCCTAAGTCAACCTTTACGTTCTGAAGTTAGGGGCCGTAATACGGTACGGTACTAGTACGAACCGCAAAAAAACTGGTACCGTACCGTAAGCCGTACTGTCCGGACCCACCCACATCGTAACCCGTAGGTCCTTGCGGGCAGCCCGTACCTCATGTACGGCTGCCCAACTATGGGCTCTATGGGGGAGGAGTAAGGTGACATATAGAATAGGTGGTCTGTTGTGTAACGCGCTGTTATACTAGTGGCAGAGGTGCCGCGACATTCAGAATTACACCTTCAGAATTCGGTGGCTTTCTAAAGGTGTAAAAATAACTGTTCGGTACGGGTTACGGTACGTGTTGGGTCAGTACGATGCAGAATGCGGGGTGGGTTTGTACGCAATACGGTACTTGTGCTGGTTGCCGATCTCTAAACATCCCATACATACGCAGCAGCTGAGCGTCGATCAACTTGCGTTTAGTCAGCAGAGCTCGGCCGCCGACTAGCGCAGGTCCTCGTCGACGAACTGAACGGCGTCCTCGAGAGGAACAATGCCAGCTCCATTTGCTGCACGCTGCAGCTCGACTCGACGAGCCCTCCGCTCGTCAAGCAAGTGAATCCGGGCAGCCCCATTCGAGCTTTCAGTGTACAGTTCCGAGTTAAACCGAGNAGTTCCGCCGGTCCAGACTCTTCTGGTACAGACTCTTGAGCCGACGGTGCAAATTTTGCCCTGGTCGAACTATTAACGGGCTTCTTCTAAAGGAACTTGAAACATTACCACTGGCGACAAAGACGTGACGGTAAAAAAACGTGAGCTTTACCAGCTGGATATTCAGCGACGTTGCCCCTAGCATTCAAAGCCTTCCGGATTAGTCCTCTTGTCAAGAAGAACGGGACTGATCCAACGCTAGACTAGCAGTATGCTTAAAGCGGCTACATAGTGCACAATTATTGAGCTAGTCGAAGTTGCTTTAGATCATTCTCTGGGCGCTGCTACTGAGCCACATCGCGCAGCTAGTTCTTGTGATCCTTGGCCGGTAGACGTTGCAACGTTACGACATACTTAGCGTACTTACATTGCTACTCTTTTTAAAAAAAAATAATAAAAATAAAAAAAGACAATAAATTTTTATTTAGCCTTTAGCTTGCGCGAATATTGCAACGAAAATCGCATAAGTTTAACTCGCTCACTTTGTCCTCTCTGAGGCAGTGTGATGGTCCACACCGAGCCCCAACAGCTACAAAAAGGAGTCCAAACCGGGACACTCACCAGGGAACCAGATATACCAAAAAGCATCAAAATGGAATATATTCTTCCCTGCGGTACAAAATAGGCTCCGCGCGAAGCCCTTATTCCGTCACAGATGTCCCAACGAAACCTCGTAATACGACTCAGACGCTTTGGGAAACTTTGACATGTGCATGCTGTCCCAACATGATCATAAAGTTAAAAAAAATTTCTGCGACTTGTTGACATAAATTAGGGCAATGTTCTCGATACTTCTAGATGGTAAAGTATTTGAGGTCAAAATGTTTACGTTTTTCTCGTCATGTTACGGGTCGCCCTCTGCGTTGTTATTTGTGCGAAGCTCGTTAATTGGGAAAACAATGTGTCGACAGCTGTCTCCACGACTTTGCGGTAGTCCGATGAGCTGTATTCTCGCTCGCTTAGCTTCGTCAAAGAGCGCTGGACTCGATCACATCCATCCGTACATAACAATAGCAAGCGTGTTCGACAAACTGCATCTCTTGACGATAACCTCGACGGAAATGTGATTCTTGGTAGCCAACAGTAGGAACAAGCCGACCTTTCGCCAATCACAGATTGAGTGAAGTTCACGAAGTTTCCATTAACCACATGCGCCAATCGAGACTGGCGCTTTTTAAGAGCGGCCTTATTCACAGTGTCGTTCACCCTTCCATCGAAACTTATTTTTCGATAGATCTCACTGTTCCTTTGCTAATGCGGTCATTAGTTGTCCTGCTGTTGGCAATGGCCAGCGCTGTCGACGCCGTCATCCGACAACGTAATCCTTCCGCTCCGTGCGACGACTTCTACGAGCATGTCTGTCGAGAGTGGAAGTCGCAGAATCCCATTCCAGAAGGACGTTCTTGGTGGAGCAAGATCGCGAAAGCCCAGCTGAAACTTGCCGAAGAAGCGTCAGGTTTGTCGCGTATTCGCAGTTGTACTTACTTCTCAAACAGTACCCGCCCAGGGACGAAACCAGACCAAAATTTCGGGGGGGGGGAGAGGGTGTCATGGCGGGGTAAATGGGCTAGAAATGGCTGGCAAAGGCATATTTCCAGGGGGCGTAGGCCGCGTGGCTTACCACTAGCTACGACCCGTCCACCTAATAGTGGCCTCACATATTATCTTTGGTGTGTTTCCTTTTTCCGATGCCGACCTGTCCGCATAGCGTCGTTGGCGCATTGACGCAAGAGCCGGGCGGAGCTTATTCTTAAAGGGGGCGGGATGTATAGAGTGACTCGAATATTATGTCCAGGGGAGATACTAATTGAGAAAGCACAGTGTTTTCCTTCGTGGACTTTACAATTTTCTGCTTAGAACTTCTACTTACGTCGACGGCCCTGTCGCACCTGGAGCAACAAGCCAGGATCATGCATGGCACTTGTTTACTCGTGGTTCAGCGAAGTCGTTGTCCTAAGCCAGACCGCGAGTGCATTGAGGAGCACAGGACTGTGGTCTACAATGCTCCTTTCAACGCTACGCAGGTAGGTAGCCCTTTGAGCACGCGTAATTTGCACTAAGATTCACCACTATTGCCTGCAGCGAGCTATCTTCAGCTCGCTGCAACATAGGTTCTTCCAGTTTTCGCTCACCTAAGCTTGATGCTACGCTTGAGGGTCCGGTTCGCGAGGGGTAGCGGCGGCCTAAAAGGGTTTAAAAAACAGACGCTCGTTTCTTTTCTGAACAAAGGGAAAAATATAAGAAAATACTATAATACTAAGAAAAGTTGGAAACTTTTTAGCCAGACGTGTTTAGCTAAGTAACTCCAGCGCCGCAGCGAAGGAGGAATGTCTTCTGTATGTTTCGGAGAACATCCCGGGAGCATCCGAAAGCATATACCTACGACTGGCATCAAGGGGCTCTGCGGTTGACGATTACGCAGTCGAGAGAGTATTTCGTGATGTCAAAGAGGCCGCAGTTCACGAGCTACGCAGTACGCGCTGGTTGGATGCAGCAACGACGGACAGATGGTCACGAACGTACAATTTGGTATCCCGTATTTCCTCTAATATTGCCTCCCCATGGGTGTTCAGGCCCGCCCCGATCGGGCCTTTCGGGTCTGGACGGCCTAGGCCAGGCCGGGCTTGGAATTTTTTGTGAAGCCCGAACGGGCCTGACACGCTATTACTAAACTTTTCATATTCAAAGATGCAATTTCGGTCAACATTTCCGTAGCACCGGGGATTTGTACAGTGTCTTCGCGTTAATCACAATAAAATGATCGAAATACACAGTTTGGTGATTTTGGGGTAAGACTTCAGATATCCCCCCCTGTACTAATTACCACAGGGGGGGGGATAACTGAAGTCTTGGGCTATAGACGTAAACTTCAGTTATCCCCCCCCTGCAGTGTATAAAATTAGTACAGGGGGGGATAACTGAAGTCTTAGGCTATAGAGTAAACTTCAGTTATCCCCCCCCCCCCTGCAGTTAACTGAAGTCTTAGGCTATAGAGTAAACTTCAGTTATCCCCCTGTTACTAACTTCATACGATACAGGGGGGATATTAGCCAACATGGAAATTCCCAGAATACTGAAGATGCACCTTCATTCTCTCGCGTATAAAACCCGTCAACCTGAAGTGTTTGAGTCGAGGGAGTGTGCATATCCCCCACCCCGCAGCGTCGGCGCCCAATAATTTGTATTCTATGGCTGCAGCAGGTGTGAGGACAAGCTCAATTCTGCGGGAGCCAAACCTCTTCAAGATGACGGGTTACAGACAATGGTGCTATAGCGCGCCCAAGCAAAAGGAAATGGGGCAGTTGAGGTGCGAAGGCAAGACAGTTAGCGTACGCTATCTCTCGTCGGAATACATAGCTCCTTATGCGCCCCATAATCATTGCTCATTCTAACGAAGCAAACTGTGGCGCGGTCCTTACGAATGGTGTTCGTTGATGGTGTTCATTGCTCATTCGGACGAAGCAAACTGTGGCGCGGGCCTTACGATTGGTGTTAACTGATGGTGCTCATTGATCGTTCTGACGAAGCAAATTGTGGCGAACTCCTTACGAATGGTGTACCCAAACAAAGCCGTACGCAAGAACCGCTGACATGTTACCCCTGCTGTGAAATTACTACAGGGGGGGGGGATAAGTGAAGTTTACGTCTATAGCCCAAGACTTCAGTTATCCCCCCCCCTGTGGTAATTAGTACAGGGGGGGGATATCTGAAGTATAGCCGATTTTGGAGGGGTGACCATAAGTTTTCGCCTTTTTTTATTTTCGGTCCGACGTTCGCGTTCGGGTGGACGGCATTGAAAATTTTCTGGCCATTCTGGCCCGATCGGCCATTTTCTGGCCCGTAAACACCCCTGGCCCCCCTATTAGTACCCTCTCCATCCAGCTTCCCCGTAGGCGCTCCTGGATTAACGCCATCATGTCCAGTTACGACATATCACGGTATCCGAGTATTTGGAAGCTGCGTCTGCTTTGACAGACGAAGCAGGAAAGGCTGCGTGCAATTTGAAAAATCGCTAGTAATTTGTAGTCCAAATATGGTAAGCACGTTGAGCGGGATGAGGTTGTTGGTTTCAGATCAACGCAATAAGGTTCTATGGCAGGCCGGCGTTCGTCGAGAGGATTCCAATTGCCAACAAGTGCTACTGCGGCGTAAGTAGACGCTTTTCAATGGGGGGCTTTTCCATCTCAAAAACGCAGCATTTAATTTAGCTGAACCTGCAATGGAACAACTCTCTGGCGCAGCACGGATATGAACTCGTATGGGTTGGACGCTACTGGCAATGCTGGCCAAAGGAAGCGCCAAATCTTCCGCTCTCCGTTAATGCTTTCTATTCCCGCAAGGACAACTCTGTCGGTCAGTGCCACCAATAGTGTACCTCTAGTTAATCTGAGCCGTTTTAGCGCTTCTTCCTGCATTCCTTCATCACGAAGACATCGTAAGTGCGTGGTCTCGAGGGCTCGTCCTCTCCGCCGAGGCTTTGTACGGCACGCTCGGTTATGTGCTCGGGCACGAAGTGGCTCACGCGATTGACAATACGGGTACGCACACGGAGATCGATTTGCTCATCAACGATCTTTCAACGCCGTAGATGACGCCCCCTTTAGGCACTCACTACGACAAAGACGGTAGAGAAGGCGACTCGATGCCGGCAGCGTCAGAGAAAGCGTTCCGCGAGAAGCAAAAGTGCCTCGACCGGTGGTACTCGTCCAAGCCGGTCCCTGCGACGAATGGCTCAGTATTTGTCGACGGTTCTCAAACGCTGGACGAGAACATGGCTGACCTCGACGGCTTGAAGTTTGCGTCAAAGGTGAGTCCAGTCCGTACACGTTACTCTCTTCTCACGACCGTGTAGCCCGCAAAATACTGATTTTCAGGCGCTTGACGTTCGCCGAAAACGCCTAGGAATGCCTGCTGCTTCAAAGCAGAAGTTCTTCAAGAGCTTTGCCGAGGTAACTCTAAGCCGCTTCTTCGGCTTCGATTTTAACTTCTGATTTTAACTTCTTCTGTTTAACTGCTCACTTTAGTTCGGTTGCGAAAGCGTCACTCCGTCTCAGGCAGAGTTCTTAGCTGCCAGCGACACTCATTCGCCTGCGGCAGTCAGGGTCAACGAAGCGCTTCGCAACAACGCCGAGTTCGCCAAGGCTTACGGCTGCGAGATAGGGAGCCGGATGAATCCTGCCGAGAAATGCCACGTCTGGGGCGGATGAACCGCTACGGGAAGTGTGACTCTTTTGAGAGTTCGAAATGTACATAATTTACGTTGTTTTGTTGTTGAATTCTGATCGTTTCTGCTCATGGTTCCGTTTGAATGAATCGCAATCCTTATACACTAAAGCGCTGGTGTCTGAATTGTCTGGTATCATTCGATAGCCCCTGTAGAGTTGAGTAAAAGACCAAAATTATAGGTTGATCGCACATGTATGCACAAAGTTATGGCCTGTCAAAGTTTATGCTTACATGCTATAGCGAGCACGCTTTACCATGCTTCCCATAGGCAACGCTTCATCTGATTTGCGGTCCTAGGGGGTTTTCCTGCATGGAGAATCCGAAAATATCGTTCATTTTTGTATAGGGAGTTTTTAGGGGGAGTTAGGGGGCAGGTCCCGTGCTTACCTGCTATGGCGGCCTACATGACTACACATGTATGCAATAACGCTAACAATGCATGCGGCAGTGCTTTTGAATCGGCTAGAGAAATCTCAGATAGCGGCGCCGGCCGCGTGGAGCGCGGCCAAGCCGTAGCACTCTCTTACATTGCTGACCATTTTCCGTGGTGGTATACCGACGATTCGTGGAAACATTTTTGTTCCTAAGGAGAGTAAATGGTCGTAGGCCTGGTGATAGCGCCGGTAAGTAGAAAGTACGTATTGACGATGAAGTGTAAGTCATAGACGTTTATGGAAAATAAAAACGAGAACACAACTCGCCCTCACAAGGATACTTAAACACTTCGTATAGTAACTATAGCCTGGCGTGGGCTTAGGAACTCTGGTCAATCGAACGCTTGGACAAATGCGATGATTCGGGAACGACGACAGCTCTGAGCTTAGGCGCAGACCTCCCGCCATGGACGCTTAGGCTTAGGCTCAGGCTTAGGCTGAGGATTAGGTGCTTAGGCTTAGAAATACAAAAGACGCAAAAATTTTCCCGAATATTCGTGATTATGTTCCCGAATCGTCGTCCTAGGAACAAAAATATTTCCACGAATCGTCTTCCGATTTCCGATTTCGATACACACCGATGCATTGATCGGCTTTTCTTCTTTCACAGATATTGCTTGAGATCCCTGTTGTTTCGAAGACAAGTGTATGAGGAGCTCCATCCTAGAAAGTTTTTGGGATGGCAGCATGGGTGCAAGCTTGCCGAGCCGAAATCATAGCTTTCTCGTTTATCTTCATCGATTCTGGTCATGGTATGGCATCGCTCTGTTTTGAGTAATTTGTCCGCTGGGCTTCAACGATGCACGCACTGCGGAGAGCAGGCAACCAATAATGGAGGCACCAGTTTTATCCTTTAACGTTCGATTGGTTCATGATTTTGAACGATCGGAACATCGAACACTGAAGCGGAACCCCAACTTCTCCCAGACCTAATTGTGACGTACTAAACCGGGCCTCGCGGCCGATAAGGCCTTTGAACCATTCTGTGCAATTTTCTTTTCACTCTAAGCGCGCTTGGACGAAGTATTTTACGGGTCTTTTGTTACTGGTCGCGTGATCCTTTGGAAGAATGTTCGATGCTGACTCAATCACCAATTTGCACGACCCACTTTTCGACGGGTGCCATCCTTCCGGGGTAAACAGACTCACGAGGACTAAGCGGATTTCGACTGGAGCCGCAAAATCTTAACGAGAAAGGTTCCCTTCGTAGCGTTGCTGCACTCCTGGACCGAGTTCTCGTCGATTACGGGAAATGAAGTTAATTCTATGTCTTCTTGTTCTGTATGCGTCAAGCGCTCACGGCCTGAGATGCTTTCAAGGCAAGTTTACCGACGCTGCGTTGATAACCGGAGAGGCGCCGCCGTGCCCATCTGACGCTGAAGCGTGCATGTCGAGCAGAGACAACGAGAATAGTGTCACAATGCTTGCGTGCCTCCTAAACAAGTGCGCGGTAAGGTCGCCGTAAGTTATGACGCAAAGTGCCGCCGTCTCGGCCGCCGCTTTCGCAATGCCTCCACAAAATTGAGAGGTTTTTCTTAGCATCTTTGAATCTTTGATCTCCCGACTCCAAATACCCGATAATGGAGTCATCGATGTGTGGACCGATCAATTAGCACAAGTTAGTGCTAGTGCAGTGCACAGGTGCACAAGCCACCCCCACCACCGCTTCGACTTTGCCGGCTTGCTGCTTCGTGGGTCGGGCAAATCGGCTTCAAAATGCCTGAAGGGACTATCAACCTTGGGAATCGTCGTTTTTTAGACTTAGCATATAAGAGCCCAATAGGACTCGTATCAGAGATTAAGCTGATCAAAACAGACACTACATACAGCATGTCTATTATAGCCCAAAACGGAAAAATTGAGAAAGAAAAAGTGAAATTATTCATAAAATTTTTAATAGGTAACAATGGTGATTTCCGGCAGAAACAAAATACGGTAAAAAGTCGGCACTCGACCCGACTTTATCGGCTTTCACGTGCCGGGGTGACCCAACAGGTTGGGTTTAGAACACGCGTAGACATGGGCCTCCCATGGGTGCGGAGCCTTACTTCAGTCAAATCTTTTTTTGAAAACATTATGATAAAAGGCAATCTTCAAAAATAGATTTTGCAGAAAGACGGCGTGACGATCGACGAAGACATCTGCTTCGAATCGGAAAATTTTAAGCACTGCTGCTGCTACGGCAACGGATGCAACAATGGCCAAAACACGGGACTCAATTATACCAAGGGTAGGAAAGGATTCAAAATAACCGGTCACACTTGCCCCACTAACCGTCACGCTTTAGTCCTTCACTGCTTCCAAGGAGCAACCCTTTGAGGGGGCCGAGATTCCCGGCGCCGGCCCGGCCCCCGGCCTCAGGCCCCGCCCCCCTCACAGGGTTGCCAAGGAGAGCTCGACAACGAAGTCTCCGATACACGGGCTCCAGCAGCATGCCCGCCGGAGACCAGGACTTGTTCCGTCACCTTCGACTTCGCATCGAACAAGACCATTCAATACTGTTCCCTCGAGCGATGTCAGGTAGGACGAACAAAGAGTACTCTGGAAAAGTTGGAAGGTCGTGCGGCTATTTTATTGAACGCCTGGTTTCAGATACCAATGAAACTGTTGCTACTTGAATGAAAACCTTAAGTTACTTAGTAATAACTTAGTAGCTACTTAATAACTTAGCCGCCGTCCACACTTATGCTTACGCTCAGTTTGTCCGGGCTTGGCTTAGGAATACTGCGAGATTTTACGGGACTTCTTTCAGTGACCCAAAACATTATTGCCCAACTAGTTAGAAGCTCACGAACGCGTACGTAGTAGCCAAAGACAAGCTTCCGGAATCTCTGAACGAGGCCTAACGTTTTTGGCGGCCACCTGCGGAAATGTACACCGCAATTACACCATTACATTACACCACAAGGTTGTTACGGAACGGCGGGTGCTTTAAGCCTAGGTCTGCATAGGCTTATAAGAAGGCTTCAAATAGAGCACTCTGGTTTCCTACAAAGATCCTCGCAACCTGAGTTGCGAAACGTTTACGACGAGCGCGCCGCCGCACGGCAAGATTTCCAGCTTCAATCCTTACTTCGCAGCCGACGAGAGCTTTGGTCGTCTCGGCAGGGTCACTAACGCGACGGTCGTGCAAATCCATTGCGACGAAGGTTACATCCTTAGTCCTCCCTATTAAATGCGTGTTGTCCGTCCGGACACTTCACGCGTATGTCCCACTTCACTCAAATTTGCATACATGAGACTGCACACGAAAACACTATAAAAGCAAGCAAATCACTGACGCTGAATCATTATGTGCTCTTCGTTCATCACTCAACAGTGAACTTCTTCATCGCTTCATCAGCTCGACACCTCCACCCGTGCTCATCGACCCAGACCTCCCAGCAGGTCTGTTCAAAGCCTTCAGTAGGTCTGTTTAGAGCTTCGGCATGACTTCTCAGGATTCCAGAAGGACTACGTAGAGATTCAATCCGGATTCTCAGATCTTCCAGCATGACTACGCAGATCTTCATGCAGCACTCCTCAGCAGCTTACGTCACACGAACATGTGAAACTCCCTGGCTCATGATCGTCGCGCGTCATCTGCACGGAAGTATCCCACAATCAAAGAACCAAACCATAGCCGCACTGCAGGGCTTAATCTGCACGCAATAAGCATTCAAACAACGCAACTGCTACGCAACCCAACCAAGACACAAGCAAAACGGCTCATACGTTACTTAGAGCTTGCAGCACGACTTCTCAGACTTCAACAAGAGCTTGAAGCAAGACGAATCAGACCTCAACTCATAGCATAAAGCAAGACGTCTCGGACATTACCTCTAGAGCTTGAAGCAGGATGTCTCAGACCTTACCTGTAAGCTGAAGCAGGGCATGACAATTCAGACCTTAAATCAAAGAATGAAGCACGGCCTCAAAGACCTTAACTCAAAAATGACGCACGGCAACTCAGACGCTGAAGCACGACGTATCAGGCTTCTTCAGACCTTAGCTCAAAGCAGGAAGCACGACGAACCAGACCTTAACTAAAAGATTGAAGCACGACGTCTCAGACTTCAGCAAGAGCTTGAAAAAAAGAATCAGACCTCAACTCATAGCATGAAGCACAACGTTTCGGACATTAACTGAGAGCTTGAAGCGCGTCGTCACAGACCTTGGCTTAAAGCCTGAAACATGACCATTCAGACCTCAACTCAGAATTTTGAAGAAATACGGTTCAGACCTTAATCGAGAAAACTCAAAGTGCTTGGCACAAGGCATCTCAAACTTCATTTCAGTGTATGAAGTCAGAGACTCAGACTATTGTTCATGTCATGATCATGTATCTTACTCATAAACAGGCCGCCGTAGGCTTTAAATCAAAGCTTGAAGCACGACGTCTCATACTTACTCACACATCAACTCAAAGCCGTAAGCACGACGACTCGCACTACAACAAGAGCTTGAAGAACGAGTCTGATCTTAACATAATGCCTAAAGGACGACCTCTCAGATCTTAACTCAAAGCCTGAAGAACGACGTCTCAGACCTTAACGCAAACAAAGCCTGGATCACGACTTCTTAGACCTTAACTCAAAGCCTGAAGCTCGACGACTCGAGCTCAACTTAAAGCTTGAAGCATGAAGACTCAGACCTTAACCCACGGCTTGAGAGTTTTGAGAGAGTCCCCTTTTGTCCACTCAGACAATGAAGCAAGAAGACTCGAAGTTCAACTCAAAGCTTGAATCTAGGCCATTCAGTTCACAATCGGAGCTTGATGCTGGACGTTTCAGACCTCTGCTCAGAGATTGAATCAACATGACTCCGCTCTCAAAGTGCGAGGACACAGAGCTTGAAGCAAGACAGCTTAGACCTTTACTTAAACTTGAAGCAAGACGACTCAACTCTTAAACGGAGAGGGCTCAGAGCTTGAAGCAAGACGACTCAGACCTCAACTTGAAGCTTTAACCGAGACGACTCAGACCTTAACACAGAGGTTGAAGCTCGAAGACTCAGTCCTCACCTTAAATCTTTAACCGAGACGAGAAAGAACTTAAGTCACAGCTTGACACAAGACGTCTTCGGTGCTAATAGAGGTATCTCAGGCTTTAACTCAAAACTTTAAATCTTTCAACAAGACTCAGAGCTTTAAACGAGAGGACTCCGACGACTGTTCACGTGACCGTGCTACTTACACATAAACAGGCCGCCGAAGGCGGCCCCTCCTTCTAGTGAGAATGTTACCTTCATGTGCAACGCCGACGAGTGGGTGCCGCTCCCGCATGCCCCTCGCGATCCTCTGCAATGCATCGTGGAGACACTCACCGACAAAATTGGCGCGCCTGTCGCAAACGTCAATGGTACGAAAGAGGAGAGCGCCTTTGCGAAGAAAGCAACCCTAGAAGTTTTCTGCGAACAACGACCATAAAGGTGCAAAAGACCAAAACTAGTCCAAATTTGCGACTAATCACCATCTGCGTGAAGTCATCATATGACGCAAAATATCTCGGACAAAGTTTGGTATTTTGGCAGACACGTCCTTTCGTTTGCTGCATGACAAAGATCAGATTTTCCCGGTTACGGGGCATGATTATACCGCGCACTGAACAATTTAAGTAGACTTTTCTGCGGCAAAAAGGTATAGATAATTCTGGTGTTTCCGCTAATTTTGGTCAACGTTTTGGCCCTGGTTTTGCTTCCAATTATTACACACTTATACATTCTACGTCATTAAAAAACTTAGCTTTAACGATTCGGACTTCTTTAGCCTTACACGGTCTCGTTGGTGGTTTTAGAGTATTGTATGCGGCTTGCATAATCGTCCTACCGGGGTTTCCAGGGCCTTTTCGAGCGGCCTATAAAATGGGCCGTTATTTTCCAACGGCTTGCTCAAAGGCACGGAGGGTGGGGAGAGGGGGGAGACTCGTGGTACAATGGCAAAGGTGGACCATTGGCGCAATTCCAGATAGTAACTTTAGGTCGTCATCGAGCCTGGCAAAGCATGTTGACCAATGATGAACGGATTGACCGATCCGATTACGTACTAGCTCCGCCTATACGTCCAAAGGCGAATAACAAGCACGAACAGACATTCATATTTCCGGCGCCTCATGGATGTGAAACATTTGGCACGAGTCCCGTGTCCGGAAGACTTTCACGAACCAGTTTCTGGATCTCCTGGTTTTTCGGGTGTGCCGAAGTGCGAACTAGCGAGAGAATTGCCGTGTCCGCGGTTGTAAGTGTGGCTCCGACGTGTTCGAGCTGTTCGAACGCGTACATTCTGAAAAGGACTAGGCATATTTGCAGTGGCGTACGGAGGATCCGAATTTAGGGGGGCCAAGAGGTTAGTGGGGGGGACAAGAGGTTGAAGATGGGCAAGATTTGAACACCACAAAAAATCTCCCTTGGTCCCCCTTACCTATATTTTTGCGGCGGCCTTCGGCCGCCGCAATCATAAGGTTCCCCCCTTGCTACTTTTCGGACCCGCCTCCACTGTCGGTACGCCACTGCATATTTGCGCGTCTCTAAAGCTAGACTAGGTAGGTATTTTGATTCAAGTGACGTAACTGTTTTGCGTTCCTCATAGTGCCCTGTTTCTGCAAAATACGTTTGTGGTTCATTCTGCGACCTACACTTGCGGTAAGCCAATATACTGACGCACTTGGATGATGAAAAAGCTATTGTAATATAGCTAGTAAAACGGTCTATATTTTCAGCTACGACTATATTCACTCCTCCTAGCACATAGGTAGCTTTATACAGTTTAGACTCCACTTAGTTCCCAACTCGACGAATGCGACTTAGCTCTTAAGGTGCCAAAAGTTTGACTCAGGAGACTCTGTGCAAGATGATCGGCTAACTTAGCAAAGTAGAAGACTGCTGTGCGACGCGGTGACATTTCCTAGTTAATCGAACTCCACGTTCATCTTCCTACCCCCTCCGTCGGTCCTTTGGCACCTAAAAAAGTCCGTCGGTCACTTGTTAAGTGTTAGCCTTCGATGGACAGCTACGTGCCCCAACCCCTCCGGAATGAATCAGTATGCCCTGCTATAGGATAAGCTAAGCTCCGCATTGTTCAAGCGTTCTTTCGACACTAACCGATCTACCATGGACATGGTCGACGTTCCATTCACGACGAGGTGGACCGCGTAGCCCTCGTCCAATAGGTCCAGCGTCGTGTGATAGACGCAGCAGTTGGCGGCGACGCCGCAAAGAATCACGGCCTTTGTGCTTGGGCTGAGGTGGTCCTTGATCGCCGGGTACATTGAGAAGTCTATTTTGGAGAGAACGGTTGGATTTATCTCGCTGAAGTCGAGTTCGGAGGTCGTCTTGCCCCATTCTAAAGCCGGTAATCAGCATCACCCTGAAGCCATGTTGCCTATGATGGAACAAAGTGTGCTGTTTAAGGTTGATTTCCATGCCGCATCAAGCGCTTCTTAACGAGCACCCATAGACTAAATCAAGCGCCCGGTTCGCTTAAATGTAGGTTCTCCAGTCGCGATTCATATCGGTGGACATCTCCAGATGCACGCATAAGCTACGGCTAAAGGCGCACGCATATGCTTGCTTGCATAGCAGTGAAGCACGCACACGCATGCATCACCATTGTCGTCGATTCATTGGCGACTAATGTAGCTTCCAATAAGTCACGCACACCGCAAAAAAAGGTAGCGCAAGCGTGCCGTCTCGTGATAGCTCGTGAGCCAGGGCAAAACGTATAAGCGCGGCTGGTACGTTCAATACGTTAAAGCTTTCCGAATTTACCTTTAGACCTACGCTAAGCAGTGCCATGCGTTGCAGGCTCCGTTCTGCTTCAAGGGCATTTTCCAAGCCCCTCTTAAAAGCCGACCGCCTGTTTACCTTCGGGCTGGTGCTCGGTCACGATGGTCTTCAGGTCCAGGATTTTGGCCGCTTTGATGAGACGCTGCACCACTTGAACAACCTCGGAAAAGTAGACCGCGTGACTGGAATTAGGCGAGCGATTAAAATGAGGGGCCAGAATCTGCTTACCTGAAGCCATCCTGCATGTCGCAGATAAGCAAAACGGTTTCCTCCGCATTTAAGCGAAGTCCTTTGCGGCGCTCCGCATGGCTTGACATCCTTACGTCGGTTAAGTAATTCGGGCTATATTCGTGGGGAAGTTTGTAATCAGCAAAAGTTACGGCGGTCAAATCAGTTCTGGAGAGCAGAGTGAACAATAAGCGCACAACGCACGCAGAGGCTATCCACGTGGTTAAGGGGTACTAAGCAATTTAGGGGTCAATAAATATGGGAGGGGTCATTTTCCCCTTTTTTAAATAAGGGAAGGTCAGCACTTTTGACCCAGCCCCATAACTAAATGTATTATGGGAGGTGGGTGTGGGCAATGAGGTGGGAGATGGGGGGGGGGGGGTCAATCCTTTCTCCATCCACTCTGCAAGCGCGATACACGTTGCCGCTCCATATTTACTGGCCTCATTCCCCACCCCTCACCGCTCCCCTTAAACTGCTAAGTAGCGATTAAGGTAATTAACAAACACAGGATTTCAGATTCTGTGATACGACATTTGCCTAAAATTCCTTTCAAACAAATGTGATGGGGGAAGTTTATCAGCTGCAACAAAAATGACCCACGGACGGGAATAAATGGTTCGCCCTCCCGGAGGCCAACTAAGGTAATAAACATGTTTGTTTCGTGCAAAGCGGTGTTATCAATCGTTTACTGAAGTCCAGGGAGCAAGAACCGAGCAAGGGTAAACACATTATCGTGCCCACGGCAGTAACGTTGTCGGCTTATGTAACGCTTCATACTTAATCAAACTGCTACGAACATTACGGGTTTCACCGCCAAGAACAAATCGTAAACGACACGTATACCATGACTACGAGTCACCCCAGCTTGCTGTCGAACGGATGGAGGAAGATGCTACCTTCTAGTGTGAACTAGCGGCTTGTCCGCGCTTCGCGCGGCCTGCGCCGCTATCGGAAATTACTCTGGCAGATAGGTACCATGGTTCATTGACGCATGTTGTTCTGCTTTACTTGTCCGACTGCCTTACAGTCGCGGTTGAGTGCATTCTAGAGTCACTGCATCTATTCAAAAGCACTGCCGCAAGCATTATCAGCGTTAATTCATAATGTGTAGTCATGCAGCGCGCACATAGCGTATGCCCGCTCAATAGCGGGCCCGCCGTAGCATGGAGCTCCCCCTAACTCCCCCTGACAAAAAACCCCCTATGCAAAAATGAACAATATTTTCGGATTCTCCATGCAGCAAAACCCCCCTAGGACCGCAAATCAGCTGTAGCGTTGCATTCTTGACCGCCATGGGAAGCATGTTATAGCGGGCCCGCTATGGCAGAGCACTTGTTGGAACTTTGATCGGCCATAACTTTTTTCTAGCCAACCGATCCGGCTGAAATCTTCCATTTTTTCATAACTTTAGAAGCCCTACTGAATGATACCAAACTTGACCCTATTGTGAACTTTTTTGGGGACGGGCAAGGAACAGCGCTTTAGTGTATAAGGATTGGATATATTGCGAATTTCTATTTGGTTGCAAATCCAAATTCCTCCCCGTCACGCTTTAGCCGCGAATATTATTCTTGTCGTTGTTTTCCAAAAAAAACTAAACAAAGAAAGCGGTTTTCCCGAAGAGACCCTTCAAAGATTGACATTGAATTCACACTGCTTTCATAGGGCCTAGCAACATTGACTGGACTCGAATGACCGGAAATATCCTGCGTTCTAATAGTACTCTGCGAAATGAAAGCATCCGGGATCATGACAATCCGGATCCCGCGAGTGCCTTCCTCCCGAGAGAGTTTGCAACTTATTTATGATCACAAATTTTTCTTTCTATGCTTCAGTGCATAGCCACCAAGGTAAGCACCAAATCTCAAATTTCCCAACTTTGAATCCTGCTTCATGCTGGAGAATTTCGGTCAAGGTGAGACGCGCAGGGGTTTCCTGCATGAACATTCCGAAATTGACGCCCGTTTTGTATGGGGGGTCATTTAAGGGGCGGATTAGGGGTCTCCTGCTGGCATGCTTTATCCGCTATCCGGTATTCCGTGCGTTCTATAACGGGTAATAAGGAAGATTTCACTCTGCGCAAGGCGCAAGGGGGCTTTATCTTCATGGAGAATCCAATAGTAATGTTTGATTTTGCACGTGGCCATTTAGCGAGGAATTAGGGCAAAACCTCTTAAACTGGCATCGAATGCTCGCTATACCTAAGCATCCATAGTCAACAATATTTCAATCATTGAAAATTCACCTGTTTCTTTTTTGTTGCGTTTTTTTTTGTTTTACATGCTAGCCCGAACAGTGTCCGACGCTGCTTCGCTTGGACCGAAACAGTTGTACGGAAAAGCAAGAGCTTTCTAAGCCCATTATTGGGGGCACTGCATGATCAGCAGCAGACAATGCTGCAGTTTATTCGAAAAAGTAATAACCTCTTAGTTGTCAAAGGGGCCGGCACGAGGACCCGGGCGAATTTGGCCAAGATCGTAGACCTTCAAGAGGCGGTTCTTGCTGCCGAGCTCGCGCTCGTAGACCAGGGATGGGCGGAACTTTTTTGACGACCGGGACCGGGACCAAAACCACCGGGACTCCGGGACCGGGACCGGGACTAACGGTATTTTCCGGAGCTGGTCGGTCCTGTGCACGGTGTTTTGATACCTAGGACGAAATCAACTTTCAAGCTAGCTCAGGTGTCACTTAAACACGAAACTAAAGCATAAAGAAGGAAAACGGCTCGCTGCAGGCGATACTAACGACATTTCTGACGAAAATTTGGCCAATTTAGCGATAGTTTGCGCGGGCAGCGACTAGAGGCGGACCCTCAGGACCTAGTGAACACATTCTAAAGGCAGTAAAGCTTCGCCGGAGGCGCCACCAGAGCAAATTTTGGTATGCGAAATTTTGACTACCTATACTACCTATATTTAGCAAATTTTGACCTAAAACTTCTTTGGTGTCGCTTGCAGCGGGCCTTTTTAAAACTTATTTTTCAAACACTTTTAACTGATTCTTTTGCTTAAAAGTGCTAAAAAAGTATTTAAAACTTGCTTTGTAGTGCCTTAAAACACGATTTTACAGGTTTAACATTACAGGACGGGGGGTGGTCCGAACCCTGATTACATTTTGATTACAGGTGAGTGGGTGGGGTCAAAAAGGGCCATGCGCAAATTACGAAAAAAAGGGAAAACTGACAAGAATAGGTACGAAATGAAGGGAAAAAGTTGGCAGCAATGGGCGAAATCGTACAAAAATGGTTCATTTTTTGTCTCGTAAATGCCTAGTCATAAAAGCTGTTATGGGTGGGATTTTTTGCGACGACCGGGACCGGGACCAAAACCTCCGGGACTCCGAGACCGGGACCGGGACCGGGACCGGACCTGCCCATCCCTATCTTAGACCGGCTTGATGTCGTCCAAGACCTTTTTGCCGCAGAAGTCCTCCACGGTGACACGAGGCTGGGCCGGAAGACAGAAGACAAACATGTTGTAGCTGTAGTCCCCGCCGAGGTCGAACTCGAGATCACCCGGACCGGCGCCGAAAGTCGCGTTGCTGAAGACGTTAAGGAAATAGCGTTAAATTTTAATTTTAAATCATTTTGTTGTGCGAAATCGAAATTGTCCCGTCAAGTTTCCTTTTCATCGTGTCCTGGAAACCTCCGATTACTAATGATTTGGCTTCGAAATTGGCTCCGGAGCTGAGCAACATCCGCTCCCAGCTTAGTCCTACGCATGAAGGTCTAATACTAGTGATGCATAAGCTTACCTAAGCAGTTTGTAGTCGCTCGGATTCGTCAAACGGTCGCCGACGTCAAGCGTGACCTTGAGCGGGGACGCGATGATGATCCGGTGCGCGGGTGCACAGAACACCTTCCCGAACACGACGACGTGGACATGGACACGACCAGTTTCGGGATCCCTCGGTAGGACGCCTGCACGTTGTCCCACCTCCTCCCCACATGAGAGAACCGAAGGCACGAGGAGCACCAGGAAAGCGACGCCAACGTGGAACATGCTGGCTGGTAAGCGAAGGAATCGAATGAAGGCTTCGAGCAGGCGTTAAGACGCTACCGAAGAGGCAGGATGTTAATCATATTCATTCCTCCATGCGTCCTACTCTGCGGCTCGTGCAAGCGTCAATCATAAGCCGCTAAAACCTCAGTCAAACATGTAATAACTAAATTTTGATCATTACGTCACCTGACGATCGATTCGCTGCGGAAAGCAATGCCATAGAAACGTCTAGCTACAGAGAATGATGTGATATAGGGCGCTACGGACGTATGCCGCAGCAGGTTGCAACATTTATTTTTATGCTTCATAAAAAGCTGGTTTAGAAAACAAACTCCGGCGCCGCTATCGGGGATTCATCCTTGCTTAAACATCTCATTCGGCACAAGTTTGGCAAGTCCCTCATTCTTCCCCGCTACGGGGCGCGTGCCATCGCGGGCTCGCTATAGCTTTTAAGCAGACCCCTCCGTCACCCACCCCCAGAGGCCCCGCCTTAAAACGTTAGTTTCAGCATCTCCATCCTGGAAAACCCATTGCAGGCGAGGTTTCGCAAGATATTTCCTTCTATGAATGCATGCACAGATGGCTTGCATTTGAGGTACGTAATGATGTTCCAGCAAGTATATGCCAATCCTTGCATAGCGCTAATTCTGCTCTAAGTTTTAATTTTCGCAGGCTTAGGCTTGCTCAAGCCTTAGCCAAGGCCAAGCCTAAGCCTAAATTTTTTCGATTTTATGCCTCAACATCAAATCTCAAAAACCCTTCATATCTCGAAAATTTTCTAAAGCTTGAAATTTTAAATATACGAAGCTTGTTTTGAATTGGTTTGAAATCGAAAAATTGAATCGAAAAATTAGGCTTAGGCTTGAGCAAGCCTAAGCCTCAAGGCTAAGCCTAAGCCTTTCAGTTCGCAGAATTCCTTTAGAAAGAGAACTTCACAGCCCCGCGTTGCGCAGAAACTTCGTTCAAATCCCAAAAAATCCTTCATATCTCGAAAATTTTCTAAAGTTCGATTTTTTTAAATTTACGAAGCTTGTTTTGAAATCGAAAAAATCGAAAAAAATTAGGCTTACGCTTGAGCAAGCCTAAGCCTCAAGCCTAAGCCTTAGCCTCAAGCCTTAGCCTCAAGCCTAAGCCTAAGCCTAAGCCTTTCAGTTCGCAGAATTCCTTCAGAA
>JNEY01000057.1:321824-335013 GCA_020875895.1 Aphelenchus avenae
AAATAATAGTTATTTTAAATGAAAGTGAATTACGAGTTCTTTAAAAAATTTTAGCCTTACCTTGCGGCTTTAATCTGCAGGTGGATGTCCTTATGGAACGGCTCGACTTCACCAGGCAGCCAACAGTGAACTTCGATGACATCGCAATCGGGGTCCACCTTGTGCGGCTCGATCCAAGGGCCGTAGCGAATGGAATAATCGTCTTTTGGATAGAGACATCTAAACTGATCCATTTAAAAAATGCTTGTAACGGGAACCCAAGCGTGTACAATGAGCACATGCGCCACAATTACGTCTAGCAAGTCCCAATAGAGGACAAATTATCCAATGCATCTCACGAGGGAAGATGGGCGGGAAGCCAGAAAATACTCCACAATACGAAGAAATTTGAATAGAAAGTTTTACCAATGCCCCAAAATTCTTCCTCCGCTTGTTCCTCAATCCCACTCAAAGCAAACAAGCAAAAAAAAGTTGCGAGTACATTCAGTTTTTGACGCTTACTAAGGCACCGCCCAGACCTTACCTGTACTGACAGTTCGCTCCCTCTGGCAGCTTCTCTGCGTCGACTACCACCGTGCCGTTGAGCAGCCGTGTGTACTGCGAAAAGCGTGGCGTACAGTTCTTCACCGGATTGTAGTCCGGATCGATGAAGTGACCAATCTCCGGATCCCATGGATCCATGTTCGGTAAATGACACGAGTCGGCAGAGAACGATTCGGGGAACGCTTCGACCGAAGTGGTCTGCGTTTCTGACGCGCCGAACGGACCGACAATGGCGTCGAGGATTTTCCTCTGCGGACGAAGAAGTGCTAAACTTTCACGTGCTCTTCGGGATTATTTTGTTGACTTAGGACAGGCGTATATATTGGCAAATTATAGCCTGCCACGCATGCACGTTTGTTGCTTTTTACGTAGACCGTCGTTCTGCACGGCAAAAAACATGCTTTTTGCATGCGCATGTACGCATTGCTGCACATGATGAGACATGCTTCCAGAGTTCCCACGCACCCGGTAGCATGCGGCACCGCTTGGGAAACACAACCCTGGACGCGGGCCCTGGGCCGGCCACGGGCCTCCGGGGGCCGGGGCCGTGGGCAGACTGTCGCGGGGGCCGGGGCCTGAGGCCGGGCTGGGGCCGGGACCCGAAGTGTCGGCCCCCGTCCACGGTTGGGTAAGCAGGACTAAATGTTCACGTAAGCATGTACGTCCAAAGCATGGCATACTGCATGCATTTTCGAAATGTCAAAACGCCGTGGTCTAATGATACTTACTTCTTCGAATATTTCCGTCTCTCGCTTCCTGCACGACATCCGCTAAGTTGACTGTTGTTGGTTGAAAGTAGGCGAATCCGCCAATGGCGAGCAGCGTGAGACAGGCATAGCGCCCCGCAATGTACGGCTATAAATAACCTTTTGAACATCCACTAACATCGGGGAAAGACAGCATTCATGGGCGAGTCAACCCGAAATCCCGGTAGGCACAGCACTTGCGCTGTTGGCCATTCTTGTTCTGAGGCTGACCACCAAGGTTTTCAGCAATGCATCGTACTCTCCTCTTGGGAAGGAGATCTAATCTCGTTACGTTCCCACTTAAGACATGGTCGCTCATGAAATTTAGTACCCTCTCCTAGTCGGAAGTTCAGAGTCAGTTTTACAAAGAACGTTTGGAGGTCGCAACCCTCACGGAAATATATTTTAAAAGATTGAGACGCTGCTTGGATGCCCTAACGGGAAGCAATACAGCTTTCAGGTGACGTCATACTTACGTTAAACTTCGTCATCGCTTCCGGATTATACAGTCAACACCCAAGAATCCACAACGGAAGCCCAACGCCTCAAGAATTTCGATAAGCACCCGTATCACCAGGCTTCTACGTCGCGAGACTAGCCCGGAGTCGAAAACCAGAGCGTGTGTCACACCCACAAGTACACAAAGGTCCCAACTTAAGTTATAAACAACGAGGTGCCTCAGGCCTGGAGGTTTGTTTGGTCTCTGATGACTGGTCCACAGTAAATACCCGGGCATATCATCACTTTAAACTCTCGGAAAATTGGCAACAACACGCGACCTTTCCGAGCTTTTTTTCCTTCGAACTTTCGAGTTTTCTTCGACGAATTTCTCTGCCTTTAAAAGTCTCCTTTTTCTTACTTTTTATTTGCCCTTGTTTTGGCGCAAGGGGCTTTTTTCTAGCAGTTGGCGCGTGGTGATTAATTGCTGGTGATTGCACGCAGGTCGTCGGCGTCAGCTGTCGTGCGGAAGTCCGCGAAATGTGCTGACGACGAAATGATGCACCGCAAGCGGGCCGAAAAACAACCTCGTGCGCTGCACGTCGGCGCTGCTATTTCCGCGAGGTGAAGCACTTCTGGAACGGGTGATGTCACTGAGAAAGAGTGCTTGAGCTAATGCTAAAGTTCAGAACTAGGGCGTTTACAGAAACATACATTGCGTCTTTCTCCGAATAATGTTCGTCATGCTGTACATCGCGTCCTTGTGCAAGGGTTTGGCGAGAGCCCTAGTTTATGCTCTATAATTTTGGCTACACCAGCCCTTTAGTGACCCCTGTCCTTAAGCCCTGACCTCCGGATACATCGCCTTAAAATTAACGTTATTTTCAAAGTCTCCATGCTGGAAAACCCCCTTCTAGGACCGATTTGGCAGATTAACCTACTTCTTACCCGCTATGGGCATGCTTCCATAGCGCTCGCTATGCAGGAGACGCAGGAGACGGGGTTCGAAACTTTGTGCAGCCGTAACTTTTTCTAGTCAACCGATACGGCTGAAAGTTTCCACTTTTTCATGGCTTTAGAAGCCCTATCGAACAATGCCAAACTTGTCCCAATAGCGAAAACTTTTTGTGCACGGACAAGGCACAGCGCT
Source organism: Aphelenchus avenae (assembly GCA_020875895.1). Lineage (NCBI taxonomy): Eukaryota > Metazoa > Nematoda > Chromadorea > Rhabditida > Aphelenchidae > Aphelenchus > Aphelenchus avenae. The sequence continues at coordinate 324,702 of JNEY01000057.1, forward strand.
TTAGCGTATAAGGATCATGTGAATCCTCTGAGTTTTCCGACCTGAAAACTATGGGAATGATCCGAGTAGATCATCAAATAAGGAAATCGACTAGGGGATGACCAGTCATCACTTGTTTAAAGACACTGTCAGTGCGATCCGGAATCAGTAACATACGTTGGACGGGATAGGCGAACGTTTCAAAACTCGTCAAATGATTTGACGAGTTTTGACGAGCGATTTGACTCAAATCGCAGAAATCCGTAAGTGTCTGCCTGCTCGGATTACATTGACTGTTCGCCGTGTTTCAGCCAGCATTTGAGAACTTTCCAGAATACGAGCCAGTACCAAGGACTGTGAAGTTCCGCCAAATTATTTTGTCCTCATCTCGTTCTGCTGCTACAATTTTTCCAGTCAGTTCCATTCACGACTAGGCGTCTGTCAGCCGACATAGGCGAAAGCCTTCGATCCGCCATTTCGAGTCTTTTTAGGCATTTAGACCACAAACCATTTAACTTTCTCACATCTGGTTTACCTCACTGGATCAAGAGCACTAGGAACGAGAGAACGCGTTTGAAAACATGGTCTGGTTCTCCAACGGTTTCGTCCTGCCCTAGCCGAAGCAAACATAGCAGAAGTTCTTTTCGCCCGCTTCTCATCTTTGCCGTTTTAGCATCTCCAGCGTTCTCGACAGCAGCTGAAGCAAGGAAACATCGATGCTAGCAAGCGAGCAAACATCTAGGTCGCTAAGAAAACGAAGCAAACTTCCTGTTCTGTGCATGTTCTGTTATTAGTTAAATTAGCTCACATTGCGCACATCATATTACCTAATTACGAATGGACGCACAATGCGCAAACGTGTCCCTACGAATATTTCAGTGACCTTTCTACCACAAACCGACTGACATTCCCACAAGTTTACGTAGCTTGCGTTCGCACCGACCCCGATTAAGCGGCAGTTCTCACGTCGCGTAAACAATGCAATGTCGACATCGACGTCAAACTATGCGTCGTAGTGGACGTCAGCTTCGCCGCAAATGTGATTTTGGGCGAAAATTGCGTGCTCCACTTGGTTGCATGCCCGCGTTCTCGTGAGTTTGGTCGTCAACAAGGGCCACATGCCGTACCGTAGCACTCGCGGAAACCGGAAGTCATGAGAAGGAACGATATTTTGATCAGCGTTTTATGTGGCCATTGCCCAGAAGAGTCTACATTTCTAGCGAAGACTGCAAGCGAAACAACTTTCCAAATTTTGGTGCCTAAGCATGATCTGCCTCTAGGCGGACATTGGGTAAGCGAAATGTAGCCATGTTTGTGAAGTCCGTTGCTGGGAAACTAAACGATTTTGGCAACTGTTTTGACAAAACGATGAAAAATTATCCCTGTAGGCGCCTCAAGGCCGCGCAAAGACACATGATTTTTTCGAAGTTCCGTTACCAGAAACCTGGTCCGAAAAAATTGGGCGACATCAAAAACCTCAACAAAAGCCAGTCCGCAGCAATTCAGTCGACCGGGCAAAGCGCAGTGTTTCCGAAGAACCTTAATTTTTCGCGACGAACTGAACTGAGCTGAACTGGAGGACAAGTTCACTTCAGTTCAGTCAGTTCACTTAAAGTTCAGTGAACGTGGCAGTTCATCGCAAAAATTAGAACGCCTCGATAGGATAAGGGGGAACGCGTTGGTCAAGAACGATTTTCCCGAAGCAAGTATAAGGTACTCACTAAGACCACTGCGGAGACAGAAATATAGCATCTGCAGGTGTATTTTTATGTAGGAGAAGCTGTAGAATGAGTCGAGTGACGTGAAGCCCCGCAAGAACGACGAAATCTGCGCTGGGAATTTCGTCAGGTAAGGATCTCCCTTAACAGAAGGTCGTCATCTTGGTCCGGACTCCCAAGTGCGCCGATTTTTTAAGCGCAACGTTCAGACTCCAGACTTATCACTATGAAGGAGACAGCTGGCCGAACAGAGCATCCCCTCAATTAAACAAATTCAGGATCATGCTCTTGAGACATGTCTGCCTCCTGCTGCCAGAACTCCACGATGAAGTCAGCATGCTTTCGTAAGGAAAGCAGAAAAATATCTCGAATATCCCTCTTTTTTAATACAGTCCTTGCGACTCTTCCGAGCCTCAGTTTGAAGCTTAAGTTTTTTTTAACTTTTAATTTTTAAAGTTTGCTTACGTTTCACTTGACTATATCTGCCCTGCATTTCTTATGCCATCGTTACCTACAAATAATTGCCACTAAAGACGACCGCTTGCCTTAAGCGGCTTCAGGAAAAAATGGAGGGAGCGACTTTCCATGCATTTTCTTAGTTATAAGATCTGCAGTGTGCTTTTTAGCACGTTGAAAGCGACACCATCACTTTAATGACTATTTTCCAAAGGTTGCAAACAACTTTCGAAAAACGTTTTTTAAGACGTCCGAAGCCTACCAAAAAATGCGCAAGATTCGCCAAAAATACGGGTTCGATAATGGGGCCCCCGTTCAAGATCCCTCCCGTACGCTATGACGCTCCCCGCACGTTTTAACGCCATTAATGGTACGGGTCCGTACCGCTAAGTGATGCGGGCACCAAGTCTAGCGTGATGCTTGCTTATCTCTAGGGCTCAAAGATGAACCGCTTTGAAGCTACATCTTCCATATGCATGCATCTCAGCCGATAAAGGCTCGAAGGACTTTCAGAGCGTTGGTACGTCTCGACTAAGTGGGCATTTTATTAATACACAAAAATCGGACAAATTTTGCCAATCGGCTGCCCAGGGAAGCACAAATTCTTTGAATGCAAAAGCCTTTTACACAAAGAATATACTCAAATAGGGCTATTTTCTTGTGGTTGTAGGTGCTCGGGCGAACGGGAGTCGAAGTTACTGATCAATGGCCGCTTCTTCGATTACGTAAAGACTTGGAGGTTCTAAAGGAAACCAGATGGAACTCATGCCGTGAAAACGCAATACAGGGCCGAGAGCAAAATAAAATGAAGAAACTGACCTTGATTTTTCGAAACTTCCGGATAGCATCGAGGGAGTCCGTGAGACATATGCTGTCAGCCAGGTGAAGCATTCCCTTGACGACGATGGAATCCGCGACTCGACCGACGGCGTCCAAAAGATGCTTGCTAGGAGAGGTCATGAACAAGGTCTCGAAGGTACAGTTAGGAAAGGCAGCGACGACGAATTCGATCATATCTTGATGACTCGGGAAGGCTAGAGTGGCCACCTGCTCCACACGGAAACCGTTGGCACGCGATGGCACGACAGTGATATTGATCGTCGATGTAGAAAGCGTAAAACAAAAACCAGCGAAATCTTCCCATCGGATACGGCTGGAGGCTTTCACCGCGAGCGAAGAACACGTCGCATTCGCGACCAGAAGCGCGTTCAGACCATGGAGGCGGAGATATGCGACGACTTCGGCGAAGACTTCGGTGGGCAGCATCACGGACGGGACGACGAGACAGCGCAAAATTTCTCGACGACGACGGAAACGACGGCGATAAATGCCAGTTGAAGCGCTTAAATATGCTCATTCATTGATGTTCAAGCGGAGTTTGTTTGCCCGAAGTTAGTTGGCCATCACTAAGGGAACTCAAATTCTCTGAAAAAGCCAAAACGAAAAAGTGCATCCCACGGTCTCCGTTGCGACTAGCACGCTCAACGGGGTACACCTTGTTTAGTCCATGAACGAAATCAACGAACGAACAGAGCTCTGTGAACGGCTCGAGAGCTACGCTCGCCTCCGGACGGCTCCATGTTGGCTGACGCTTGAGAGGGCTCGATCTGCCTGGAGCTGCCCGCGTGCGTTTTCCCCGATGGCAGTAAATAAACAACTTCCTTTTCAAACCGATCCATAAATCATGCGTCGTTCTGCCAAACCGTTAAAAGTCCCGTTTCCGTTCTGTTGCTTAATTTTTTCCGTCCTGTTTTATGCACGTCAAAGCTACCGCCTTGAATGACCGGTCAGCCGACGTAAGCGATCATGCTTTATTCCACCTTTCCGAGCCTTTTTAGGCATTTAGACCACAAACCCACTGACGTTTCGCAGATCAGGCTTACTTATTCCATTTGGTGAAGGGTGCTAGGAAGGGTAGGACGGGTTTTAAAACCCGCTTCGGTTCCATTCTGAGGTGATTTGTGCCCAGCACTATTCGGAACAAACAAAGCGGACGTTCTTTTTGCCGTTTCTCACCGTTGAGTTTTTTTTGCATTCCGGCGTTCCGGGGCAGCAGCTGAAGCAAGCAATTTTCGTTCTAGGTAACTAGCAAACATCAATGTCATCAAGAAAAAGAGGCAGTCCTCCTTTCCCTGCACGCTTTGGGCGGCATTTCCCAGGAAGCATGTCAGTTTACCTAACTTACACTGCGCAGAACTGATTATTTTAGTTACGTGGATGGATGCGTTCAACATTACCTGTATGACCCTTTTGCTATTTACCTGAACGATGCAGATTCACATACCGCACGCGTGGCCGTGAATGTTTCAGTGACATTTCCACCATAAACCGAATGACATTCTCACTAGTTTGTGTAGCTCGAGGTTCTCAGCGATCCCGATTAAGCGTCGGTTCTCACGTCGCGTAAACAGTACAATGTTGTCATCAACGCGTCGACGTCAAACTATGCGTCCCCGTTGACGGTTGTCGACGTCAGCTTCGCCGTAAATGTGATTTTGGGCCAAAATTGCGTGCTGGACTTGGTTGCATGCCCGCCGCTACATCGAGTTTGGTCGTCAACAATGACTGCATGCGGTACCGTAGTCACTCGAGGAAACCGGAAGTAATGAGAAGGAACGATATCTTGATCACTATTTTCGTGGCCTTTGCCCGCAAGCTCGTAGAAGAGTATAGTTGTTGCAACATTTTCATAAACATGATCATATCGATGGCATGAGACCCAGGCAAGAAGTAGCCTCTCTCATGGTTTCGGTAGCATCCAATGGTTCTGGGGTTACTAACCATGAAACAACGAACTAAAACTTGTCTAACGGCAACTCGAGGGTACAAAAGAAGTTCTAGGAAGGGCGCATGCAGTATGCCAAGCTGTGAGCATACATGCAAGCACTCATGCGTACCAAGCAGTGCCGCATGAAGAATACTGCAAGTGGGCGAACCGGCTCTGTCCTAACATAATCCGGCTTGAAGTAGCGTCGTGGAATTGTTAAGGCTTTAGGGGGCCCGAATAACTTCTGCACGCCACTTAGAATTCCGATATTTTCCTGTTCAAAATTCAGAATTCGGAACAAGAGAGGGCCGCTTGCGTGGAATGACCAACGAAATGGTGCGGGTTCTACAAGCCTGCATGACGCCCGAACTGTGGCCTTCTCGCATTTACGCATCCTTTTTCTTCCTTTCGATCGCGTGCTTTTATTCATTATACGACTAAACTTATTAGGCGCCTTCATGCAAGTGTCAATACACAACACTATGAGAATGCCCGGGTGAGAACGGCGACAATGCGCTTGGTCGAGACTTGCTATTCCAGTTGCTTACGTAATCGCGTGAGGCCCGCCGAGAACGAAACGCTTAGCGAGTTGGTCTTACGATCTCGGGGTGTTAACTTCGCTGTTGCTGAGCTGCTAGGCGCGGACACGTATTTACCTATTTCAGTTGCCCTTCGTCCGTTCGATTAGTTACCTAGAAGAAAAAAGTATCACTGAATTGAATACCTCGTCGGGTATCTTGCCGTTTTAGTGACTCGTGGTCGAAGAAATTTAGTAAAAATTTCGCCTACGAATCTCACGCACGACCAAGTTCACTCCCGCATTTTGATAAAGGCGGCGATCGCTTAAAAAGGGGTTTTAAACGTGTTAAATATCGGTTTAAGGAAACCAATTCAGCGACTATCCATGACAGATACGTGGATCAAACTACCACATACGATGGGGTACGTGGACGAGGAGGGGGACAGAGTACATGTAGAGCTAAAATTATTGACCCCCATGGTTAACATTGTCCCCACTCATAAAAACCTGGCCTCTAATTTTCATTTAAAAAACCTTGGTCTTGATCGATTCCTGATAGTAGACGTGGATTTGCTTCAATAGGCGGAGAACGACTAGAGTTAAACGAGACTGATGAATGTGATACATGCCCTCAAATATGACTGAACATGATTCGCACGCAGCGAGGTTCAAAACTTTATACGGAAACATTGTTTTGCATGTTCCATGAACTTTTATTTCAGGTCTTGAATTTTACTGACTTGTATGCATCAAACATGATTCCCTAACCTTCTAGGATGCAGGATTAAGCCGGAGCGGCGCGCAAACCACCTGCCCGTCGGCTTACCTCTTAATGTTTGCTACTTTGAGCGCCGGTGGCACGGCCGCAGGACGGGATCGCATGTTCTCTCGGAAGCCTGCTTTAGCATATACTTCGCCCAGCGCCGGTTTACCTGCCTCTAGGGACCGGTAGAGGAAGTTGCCTGGCGGCGGCCACGCGCCAGGTATTTACCTCGCTGCCTTTGCCGCTGCGGCCGAAGTATGCGCCGCTTTGGTGGCAAAGTGGCACGAGTCAACTGAACGCCGCACGGACCATTGGCGGCGGCCACTTCATTACCGCTCGTTTACGCCGAACGGCGGCTTACGTCACGCGGTCGCGAGCCGTGTCATTTCATTGTGCACGGCTGACTACGGCTATGACTTTTTCGAGTGTCTGTTGCAATGACTAATTAGCAGTGGCTTTGGAGCCGGTGACTTTTTGTTGTTGACGAACGGTAGCAGCCCTGATTGTACTTCATGAAACTGACCTTTTCAATACTGTTGAAGCTCCGCTGCTTCCAGTTTTTTAACGGGATGCGCTTGGGTTGTCATTCATACACTGGTGTTTCCTAGCTAGTCATAGATTACCAACCGATATTTTACGGTTGTTCGCACGCGCGTAAAGCAATCGGCGCGTTCATTTTGGAAATTACGAATATTCCTAGGAAACTAGCCCGGCGCTGGCTCCGCTAAACAAAATTTTTCGTAGGTTCAGCTTGTTTTTGAAAAAAAAGTTTTATTTGCAGAGCACCGCTGGACTTGTTTCAAAAAAAGTTTTGTTTACAGAGCACCGCTGGACTACCGTAGCTCGTTTCCAGTTTGATTGTTCCGCCTATCTTTCTCCTGGCGCTTCCTGATTCTTTAATCCCCCGTTTCGTCTTTTCTGAGATGTGTACTTTGTGACTGAGTCGTCTACGAAATCTTCGCGTGAAGCAGTGTGAACGTCAAGTGATCTCTGCAGGGTGGGCGTTCTTTAGGATGGAGGACTCGTCCATAGTTTGCGGGAATGCAAACCGTCAGAACGCAAAGCGAAACTTGTTAGGGTCCACCCTTGATAGCTGTCGGTGGCAATGCGATACGGGTCCGGGGAGTGAGAAAGGGAGTGAGGTCCCATATGCAGCATGCCATCCTTCAAATTCTGCCTTACACTTCATTTATGGTCAGAGACCGCACATTGCTCCGTGAGCCTTCGCTAAAGCTATTTAGGTATTCCCTTCAAAGTCCTCCCTTCAGAGAACTTTCGACAAACCGGCTAACGTCGAAGGTGGGCCATCCTGTAATACGTCCTATACCTCACTGCCTTTACAAAGTACCTCTTTTAAGTTTGAGCAGCGGTGGTCAGAAGTTTAAGGGTTTAAAGAACAGTGGTCAGATTTGATTAGCCCTGTCGACGGAACGTCATTCGTACGCTTTTGGGTGTTTACCAGCGTAGCCATAATTGTGACGCTGACCCCTAGCGCCCAGACTTGCTCTGCCGCTCGTCGGCTACAGACTTGGTCACACTAAACTGTTAATATGATAGTCTTCTCGTGCCCTTCGCCCGCCCGCCGCGCAGAGCGGTTTGGAGGCAAAAATTGCGCTAGGACCCGTTCTGCGATCCCTCATAGTATCAACCGTGATAACCAGCGAATCGCGTTAAGTTGCTTGTTTTGACTACCGATTAAAAATATCCACTAGGGTTTTCGTAGGCTAAAATTTACGCGGACGCTGAGACCTTTCGCAGTTCACAGATCGTACAGCGTCTTGGGTGTCTACGACCTCGTGTTTAAATTGGCGACCGGCTTGGTAGGCCCACCCAATTCTGAAAAGCTGAGGCCCGGGTCAGGGTCCGGGCCCCCAGAACCGGGCCATTCAAATGGCTCGTGCGTGCTAAGATTAAGTTAAAGTTCTAAGATTAAGCCGACGACCGAGAGAGCACGACTTAGCGCTTGGGCTCAGCGTCACAATTATGGCTACGCGAGTAAACACCCAAAAACGCACGAATGACGTTCCGTCGCCAGGGCTAATATCTGCGTCAGATAGACAGGGCGCTAAGTTGGTCGCAAAGTCAGCAAGTTTTAGCCACTAACGGCTCCTCGTGGCTATTCCTGTGTATACAGTGAAATTTGAGTCACATCAGATCCGTAAAACACCGTAAACACGGCGCGTGTCAGACCCCTTGGTTATCAGGAAAGCAGTCGAGCACATGACGCCTGCGTCGTCCCTTACGATATGGCCGCTGATCCTTACCATGCGCTAATCAGCCGTGCATAGTGTTCGGCCCAGGTCCAGCCCGGGTCGGCCTCCCTGGGCCTGGGCCGGCCCTAAAAACCCAAAGTCCAGACATCTAATTTTAAGACGTTGATGTACATGAGTTACTCGAATTGTGTACAAATGTAACGACCGAGGAAAGTTACGGTCACAGTCGTCTACTGTTACGTCCGAACTTTACCTTTCGTTCCTCCATAGTTAGTCGGGAAACTTGCTGCGCGTATTTGAATTCGTTACCTACACTATTTTTCGCCGTGTGAATGTGAACCTCGTGTGCGTAAGCGAGCGCGTAAAATTAGCGTCGACATTTGCCGGGCTGATTACTAAAACGTGTGCTCTACGCAGAGAAGTTGACTGTTCCTTATTGCCTACGTCATTAGCGGCGTGGTTATACAGCAGTAGTGTGGCTGTCGTAGTCGGATTCTACTCTTAGCGCGAACCTTTCTAAGACAGAAACTGTGAACGTGGGAACCGCAACAGGTCGCATGGTCATGCTATCTTTGTTGTTTTAGTACGTCGGGCACTCCATGGGTTCAAAAAGCTTCTCCTGCATTTCTTCTTCCTCTACCTGCATTAACCTGCTTCCGTCCAACCCGCCTCAGTCGAATCACGCAAACAAATTGCGCTTCGCCTGCTATTCGGCTTAAATCTTTCATTCCTTACCCCCTGTCAACCGGGTTCAACAGACGTTCCAATCGAGTCTCGTACCGGCTCGCTGGCCTTCGTAACCGAGTCCCAGGGCTGGCCCGGATGGCCTGATCGGGCCGGCAGTCTTCGTAACCGCTAACTGTGCCTAACCGGCCCGGCATGGCGTATGCCAAGTCCGCGGGGGCCCGCTTGCTAGTGTTGCCCTGCGTACTCGATCGCTTGCTTTTTATTTATTTTGACAATATGATAAACTCTTTTGTTTCTCATATGATCTCTTGTGTTCCGTGTAGCCAACAACATCATTTCTTGTTAAGTTGCTAAATCGGCACAAAGCAGCTTTCCTCGCCTAGCAGTTGCCGTATGCTTGCGTCAGCGAATCCATTAATAATGCTTTCAAAAGCGTAGCTGAGCAGGTGAAATGGTGCCGAATCGATTACATGTTAGTCACATAAGGTTTCTTTCTGCATGTTGCCAGTAGCGGTTTTCTATGTCGAGTCCTTCCTAATTATGCATGTGGCGCGATCTGCGCTGTTCGAACCCGGTGATCGTAGAGGTTACCGCTCGTTTTGACGCGAGTTTTCTCCATTCTCACGTCATTCAAACAAGAAAACCTTGACGGATGAGGACCAGGGGCCTTGCGGGACCGGCCTGGGCAGGGCTCTCAACTCCAAAACAGCGATTCCGGGCCCGGCAGGTGAAATTCCGGGGTAAATCCGGGGGTCAGGGTAAAATTCCGGGGGTAAATCCGGGGGTATCTGTCTAGCTGATTCCTAAACGCTTTAAGCTTTATTGACGCTTCATAACAATGCCGATTAACAACTACGCGCTGTATTTAGCCACAGTACGTGCGTTTTTCAACAACTCGCGGTCTGCACCGAAAATATTGTGCATATCGGCGCACTCCACGTTCTGGAATTGCATTTGATCGCGAGCAGCGCCCGGGGGTAAAATTAGCAAAGGGGGTACCCTTATGATTGCGGCGGCCGAAGGGCGCCGCAAAATTATAGGTAAGGGGGAAGCAAAGTTAACACCTATAACTTATAACAAGTCCGTGACAATTTAAGTCAGAGGCAAAAAAGCTGAATTTAACCCCCGGATTTTACCTATGAAAATCCGGGGGCAAACGGTCAAAATCCGGGGGTACCCCCGGAATTCCGGGGGGTTTTGAGACCCCTG
>JNEY01000057.1:388369-402345 GCA_020875895.1 Aphelenchus avenae
CGACATGGACCGCCGCCGTGATCAGCAACGCCGTTCCCGCTCGCCGCGTCGTGACCGCTCGCCGCGCCGTGACCGTGACCAGCGCCGTACGCCGCCTGCAGACCACCCGACCAGCCAGCTCAGCCGAGAGCAGCGCGTGCTCGTCGCCATCGAACGCCAGCGTGGAGTGGCCATCACCGCCGCCGAACACGTGATGCAGAGAACCCAGGCCGAGAACACCCAGCGCGCCGAAGAAGTGCTCAACAACCTCGGCGGAATCCAGCAGCTGCTCGACAACATCTCGGACAAGCTCATCGACATCACCAACAAGATCGACATGCTCAACGAGCGCGTGAACAACGTCGAGGACCAGCTCGAGAAGATGCGCAAGACGGGCCAGTCGCCGAACAAGACCAAGGACAATGCCAAGAAGCCTTCGGCCTAAACGGGGAGGAGTGTCATACCCGTCATAGATATGCAAATCTACCTATGGATATTCCTATATATAGCGGTCATTTACCTGTATGTGTATCTAGCCTTACCAGCTAATAAACCATCTACCGCTCTCTCCTTTGCTTCCTTAGCCTTAGTTGTTAGGACACAACAAAACCGACGTGGAAAATATGTATTTTTCTCCTCTACAACGTAGGCTATAAGTCATTTACCAATATACGATGGTCTTAGACAAGTTAAAGGGCCACAACCGAAGCGGCATCGGAAACTGTGGCGTATTTTATCATTTTTTCGCTGATTTCAACTGTGTTTAACGACCAAAAGTGCCGAACCTTTTTGACTAAAATTAAGAAATCGATAGAGATTTGTGCCGTTTCTACGGCTTTTGAAATCAACGAGTAATCGTCATTTTTCAAATATTTTTGATCTTTCCGAAAATTTTTTGTATTTTTTGTTGAAATTTTTTTTCATACTCTTTTCGTTTAAGCATAATGATCATTCTGCCATCGTTTCGTTTAAGTGGGGTACGCCGATCTTACCCTAAACAGGGGCAAAGTTCACAGGTTGCACATTTTTGGAAGTTTTGCTAGAATGGGATGACTCAAAAGAATACACTTATTACGCTGCTTATGAATAAATACAAGAAATGAAACTCCCTAGGAAACACGAAAAAAGTCGCGCCACACATCAAATCAAAAGAATGCAGTGCTGTCGGGAAAATAGTGCTATACAAAAGATACCTCAGCTAGCGGTGTCGGCCGCGCGTCAGCGCGGCCTAGCCGCTAGTGTTGAGTAACGCGCTTAACTATACCGAACTGCGCAACGCACACTTGTGGAAGCTAGACTCCAAACTGCAACGGGCATTGCAAATGGATGGATTACATAATATACTTGCCTGATTAACACTATTGTCGTACTCAGTATGTGCCACTTTCTCATTACGAATCGCCTCAGACCAGAGGACTCAAGATAGCTTTGTATGGAAAGTTTATTTCACTGTTTTGATATATTTTCGATTATGAGTGTTATCGAAATCCCTCAAATAATCGCATCCGCTTATTTTCCACCTACACTGGCGTTGCCACTAGCGCCAGCACTCAGCTGAAGAAGGTGAGCGTGGAGCAGCTTGTAGAGCACCACTGTGAGGTCGTCCACTGCGCTGCCGACCTGCTCCAGCAGCTCATCCAGGGCGCTTCCGAGGCCAGTCTGGAGGTAGACGTCGCCCTGAATTTATGCAATGTATAGATGCCAACATTTTTGGAAAGACCAACCTTGCGGATGCCCTCACCAACGCCGTTGGTGAGATCCTGCGCGCCGCTGCCGGTGCCTCGGACGGTGTCGCCGATCTCGTGGAGCAGTTCACCGAGGAGGTCGTTGCCGCTAAAGTCGCCGAAGCCCTCGAGGCCCGAGCTGACGCCGATCGTGAGGTCGTTTGCGCCGCTGCCGGTGCCGATCACGATCTCGCCGAGGCCGCTGCCCAGGTTGCCCAGGCCGACGCCCTTCAGGCCGCTGCCCAGGTTGTCCGTCAGCGCCTCCGTTCCCGAGCCGAGCGCCTTCAGAAGGACCGCCAGGTTGTCGCCGATGCCGAGCAGTCCGCCGCTGTTCGTGCCCAGTCCGAGCAGTTGCCCATTGTTTCCTTGACCAAGCAAGTCTCCCAGCAGGCTTCCCTGTCCGGTGAGTCCGCCGAGGAGTCCTTGGTTGCCACCCAGTCCGAGCGGGCCACCGCCCTGACCTCCAAGGAGGCCGCCAAGAAGACCTCCGTTATTGCCACCTTCGAGAAGGCCGAGAATAGGGGCGCGCTAAGAACATATTTTAGTCCAGATTGTTTGCCCATTTGCCTGTCTGCGATTGCTATGTTTCTTACCTTCGCACGATTTGTATTCGCAGCGTTGACGGCTCCAAGCAAGCCAATGACGAGGCATAGGCGGACACCGGAGAAGCGCATTGCGGTCGAAGTAGAGTAGCTCAGTGGAGTTGCTTCAAAACTGAATTATTTGTTCTCCAGTCTAAGCGTTTAAATACTCTGTCATGGACGTGTAGCCGGCACTGTCACCCATTCAAAACAATAATATTTTGACCGACTGTTGCTCATTTGCATAGGCCTGCGGTTACCGTTTACAGTGTTCTTGTCGAAGAATTTTGCACCTTGATGGGCAAGCGACATTTTCGACGTAAATATTTGTAAATTTCTAGAGCGATGTGCGACAGATTTGGACGCTTATCCTGTTGATGCTGTCGACTAGGACGAGCTCTCAATTTGCACTACTTTGAAAAGTTGGTCAAACATCATTCCATTTATTCCGTTTTGCGTTTGCTGCAATGTCGAGTCCATCGGTCAGAAGAGTCAGACTCTCGGAAAATCGGCTTCTTACTAAAGTGCCGACCGATACTGACAATTTCGAAGATCCACCCATCTAACCTCCAATGATGTACGTCGTCGACGTCGTCGCATGGTGGTACGCATGGCGTGCGGACTTGTCCCATGCGGAGCATGCGAAAACAAGAGCTGAGCGCCCGCCATACACATGCTGGTCTAGGGCGATGTCGATATCCGGAAGCACCGTCTTTGGTCTGGCAACAGTGCAGACACTCGCTCCCGATGTTTCACGAAACGCATACTAAGGCCCCGTTTTCTTGGTCGCAACGAGCTAAATTAGAACGAATCGTCGAAACATTGCAAGCTCTACAAGTAAACTACCTATACACCTGCTGATACAAGAATGAGTCTAGGACGGCGAACTCTGTGCCTGGCCGCCTTTACACTGTACATGTACACATGTACAGCCATGTTCCAGGATACTGAGTTTGTGCCATCCAACGACAGTAACTGTTCGATAATGCCGCGCGACGCTCTTTTTTTCGTTCTAAGCGCACGATGCAACTCAAATGTCTTCGTCTCAAGCCTGAGTCCGTACAAAACTCAGTAGTACGTCCCTTCGTAGTAACAACGTCCGCTTCCGCTTCCCTTTCTTCGTTTTCTGACGACTAGCATTAGCACGTGTGAGCCGGTCCTCGCCTAAGGCTATGTCTCCGTCGTACACATGTCGTTCGACAAACTTGGTCGGACGGCAACCTTCCGACTCGTGAGCATTGGAGGACATCAGTCGGAAGCAGTCGGAGGCAGTCGTAAGCACTAGTCGTACGGTCCATGGATATTGAAGAACCAGCCAAATGGAAGCCCGAGTCTGGACCTTCATGATTTATGCTGTCACAACACGTAGTTGCATCATTCAGCCACAACCTACAAAATTCGATGCCGTAGCATAGGTTGTTCGTCCGTTCACTGGATCTGCATATGCAATGAATCGGACGGGCGAAGGATTTTATCGCAAATATTTTCGAAGTTTTAAGCGATCTATGACAAAGTCCTGTGTTTACGACGTTCTGCAAGTTGCGTTCGCTGACGCTACGGAATAACGCCGCAAACACTGGCGCCGATCCTTGCCGTAGATCGCTTCTTAGTCTTCGGCAGCGGCCTGAAGGGCGTCGGCCTGGGCAACCTGGGCAGCGGCCTGGGAGAGATCGTGATCGACACCGGCAGCGGCGCCAACGACCTCACCATCGGCGTCAGCTCGGGCCTCGAGGGCTTCGGCGACTTCAGCGGCAACGACCTGCTCGGCGAGCTGCTCCACGAGATCGGCGACACCGTCCGCGGCACCGGCAGTGGCGCGCAGGACCTCACCAACGGCGTCGGAGAGGGCATTCGAAAGGTGAGCTCGTCTTGGCGATGCGGAAGCCATTTTGAGCATTAATTTTAGGGTGACGTCTACCTCCAGACCGGCCTCGGAAGCGCCCTTGATGAGCTTCTCGAGCAGGTCGGCAGCGCAGTGGACGACCTCACTGTAGTGCTCTACAAGCTGCTCCATGCCCGTCTTCTTCAGCTCAGTGCTGCCGCTAGTGGCAACGCCGGTGTCGGTGGAAAATAAGCTGGAAGATTCTTTGCATTACTCATAGTCATAGTCGAAAAGAGATCTTACAAACTAAACAAAGCTTTCAGACGAACATATTGCTTCGAGGATCTACTATACACCCAACTGGTATTAGTCAAAGTCTCAAGTCGCCAAGTCGTCCAGGCCCGTGTGATCGCATTCGCTACTGCGTTTGCGCATTCTGTCATAGCCCTACGCAGGCATACATCTTAGCGTTACCGCATGCATGCATCGCAAATTCCTAGCGCTCTTTTGTATTCTCTCTTTCTCGTGTGCGAACCGCACACTATCGCACGTCAGCAGGAGTTAAATTTGGAACATTGAGGGGCATGTCTGAATACCATCAGCACGGTATTGCCATCTGACTAACCGTAAGGTAGCCATACAAACAAAAACGTCGCATGGCATCTTTATTTGAGCAAAAGACGTTTTCGCTTAAAGTTTTTTTTATTTGGCAAGTCCTGGCTGCAGTGCCCGACATGCCTAAGAGCTTGATCTCACGGTGAAGACGGTTCCGCCGGTGCCATGCTCCGAACGACAGACCAGTCGAATAAGTTCTGCGCGAAGCGGTCGACTAAGATAATTGGGTGCATAGCAACAACGATGAGATGCACGGAAAGCGCCTAATTAATACGGCATACCTGGTACCTATAAGGGCAACGGGTCCACAGAAGGACTGAACGTCGACGATGTATACGAGGTACCGCATAAGCGGTCCAACGATTTCCGGTATGACGGTAACGAAACCCCCCGCACACGAGAAAACCGGCGTAGAAAAGCTGCGCGACAAATTGCAGACAGGCGAACACTGCAAGTTCGATCACTTTAAGTCATGCTAACGTCCTTCGAGCGTGCCTGCGCAGCTGTGCCGATCATCTCTCTGGTCTTCCTACTCGTAGGCGTTAAGACAGTGTCACGTGAACACCCCTCTTGAGGCCATTTTGACCGATTTTATGGGTCCACCCCCCTGTCCCCGACCTCCACCCCGCCTATCCTGAAATCCTGCCTACGGCCCTGTATCTGTCCCGGGGATAGTTATCGGGGAACCTATTCCAAGCAACGTAGACATTCTTAAAGCCATTTCGGCAGGGTCTTCACCTGCCGAAAAAAATCCCTTATGGAGCGTTTGTCAGCGCGTCGTGGCCAGTGACACAAGCATGATACAGAGCTCACGCAAACTACAGAATCGTACAAGACCTGGGAGACGGGACGAACTCAAGATGTACACACCTTTTACCTGCAACTTACACGTATTGTATCAAGGCTTTTCACGATTGCCCTAACGCTTGATTAGGCATAAAAATGGCATAGTGTCAAAAGGGACACCATGGAAGTCCGTTTCCTGCTTAGTTAAACCACTGCAACTCACGCAGCAGTCTGTAGTCTTCGGAAAGTTGGATTTTCCTTTGCAAGTCCAAGCGCAGAAACGCCACAATAGTCGCCAAGCCCATAGCGAAACTTAGCACCGTCGAGAAGAGGGCGATAATTAACGCTATCAGATGCCGGGCCTGAAATGTGAGATCAGTCATTCCATCACAAAGAGCATAGAAGCGAACCGAGTTCATCGAAGGAGAAAGTATGCTGACGGCAATCACTCCTTCCGTCTTGTACCATTCCGTGTTGTACTTTATCGGAGCGAACCTAAGAAGTTTGTGATTCACTATTAGCCTAAAGCGCTGGCTTAATGTGCCAAAAGCTACGAATCGGTGGAGTGTCGTAGCACGTTAAAGGAAGGCTTTTTGTATTATTACGCTGGGACATAATTCAAATACAACTTAACAAACACCGATCAAGGGTACCACAGCTACACCGCACGTACATGCATGCTGCATAGTAGAGATCGGCGCCGGTACACGTGCCGTACCCGTACCCGTGGTAAACCCATCCGTGCCGTACCCGTATCCATGGTGCACCCTCCCGTGCCATGTAGTCGTGCCGTGGTGGACCCAAGAATGCCGAGCCGTGTACACTAACACGGCATAAACACGGCTTGCTTTAGCACTGCTTGGCAAAACACGGCTTGTTTTTGGCACCCATGCCGTATCCGTACCCGCGGTGGACCCTCCTGTGCCGTGTTGCCGTGCCGTATAATGCGGGTACGAGTACGGGTTTGGCCCGTACCTTGGTACGGGCGCCGAACTCTACTGCATACATGCGTGCGCTTATGCATAATAAGCGGTATTGCATGCTAGCGGTATCGGATGTAGGGATATTCTCGAATGCCATGTTGCATACAGTCGTACGGACTACCTAAACGCTTACTGATACAGAAGCATGTAATATTCTTGTCATGAATAGCGGAAACATTGACGACGGCACGAGTGCAGGCATGCGAACTACGCGTTCCCTGAATTGAAAATCTCCTACGTGAAGGTGCAGAACCGGCCGGCATATAGCCGTGTAGCGGTTTAACGAGATGACGACGTGCATTAGGAGCTGAAGGTTGGCGGACCACATGCAAAGCAGGTAGTGGACGTTGATCCAGTAGCTTAGCAGGAGCGAATCCGGCGCAAGACGATAGAAAATTAGAGCCGTCTGAAGGCTTGTTGTATGCTCATTCAAATGCATTTAGGGAGCTTCCAGAAAATATGAAAGCATTACGTCGCCTTATTTGACCCCCCTCCCCCCTCCTCCCTGTAATCAAAATGCATTAAGGCAAATATTCTGGCTGGCACGAAATTTGAGGCATGTTCTCTCCATGGTCGGGTAAGGTTGGGCTCACCAACAGCGGTCACAGCTCGCAAAAAAAAACATTTGGCTCGCTACAGGACAAGAATTACTTCGCAAACAAAAAAATATAACAATAAGTGACTTTTTTCTGTACCAGGATAATTTCTCAGTCACAGAAACAAATATTTCGAAAAAAACTACCTTAAAACACAACTAAACTAACACAACACTAAACAAGAAAAACCATATCCTATAAAATAACCTCAAGTTGAACCCAGCGGCCCGAGCTCGCGCCTCGAAGAGAAGGCCCTTGCAGATGTCTGGAGCATCGATTCGGAAAAAACTTACGAACACATAATTTACACAGTCGGACAGACTTTGCACCGTGTAGAGTCTGTAGAAACTTCCGTCGAACGCTGCCTTCTTCCCGCCCATGCCTCGGATGACCAGGAACAAAACAAGGAAGTGCAGTAAAAGGAAGAACAGCTCCAGAACAGGTTGAACGAGCGAATACCCCATTTTCAGCGAAGCTTATGCTTGCGACGTCGACTCGAGACGACGACAATGTCCGTAGTGTGGGTGTGCCAGTAAAGGAAGCCAAGGTACGTACTTGCCACGAGTGCTTAATGATGGGTAGATTTACCGGGAAGAAATGTCTCAAAGTCCCTGCGGACGTCTTACCGGCGTATTAGGCACACACTGTCTGCTAGTAAATAACACGCCTAACGCTGGTTATATGTGAGAATGCTAACGCTGATGTTGGTAACTCGTAATGCGCACCTGCGACAAGTACATGTTGCGTATTCTCTCGGGAATTAGGGGTTGGTAAAGTCGCCCGCTGAGTCATATGGATTCTAAAAAGGCGACGAGCTCTAGGCTAGACGCATGAGAATTGGAAAAAAAACTAAGTGCAAATCGGTGGTTGCAATTGCTCCTAGACGTGCATGTCGTAGACGCATTTGGCCGCGTAACGGTTTGTGAATACTCATCATGAACGTGGCTCCAGGGATGCGTTCGCGACGAACCCCGCTCGTTCATGAAATAGGTAAACCCCCAGGATCTTTTCAAGCTACAACCGCCTTCTGTATGTTGAATATTTTGGTCGCAAACACCCCGTTCCGTACAGCCCCTACACCCCACAGACCCTACAGGCCAGTGTTCGGCACCCGACCAGACTTAGTCGGCCGACCGACCCGTCTACCGACTTTGGTCGGGTCGTGTGGATGGGCCCACGGGGGTAGGGGGGGGGGGGTGGGTCACATCGAGTCGGGTTGGCGGGGATGGGGGAGAGGTTACTCATCACGAAAGTGGTTCCAGGAATTATCATGAAACATCGGTACCGATCCAGTCTTGAAGCTCCCAGGAAGCGGACACCTTCCTAACTGCGGTACGGATTATTGTATGGAACGATGCAGCTGGCGTCTGAGAAACATGGTCATGCACAGCGAGTACATTGAACCAATCTGCTTCCGATTAAATGTCTCTTGTCTCTATGTGAAACAGAAAATCCGGACGTCCGGATACATTCTTGCCTCGTTAAGCCTTCGAAGTCGACCTGTGCGTAGAGCCGTGGCGAGGTTAAAGCCAAACCCAGTGACGACGCTCGCTACGCGAATGATGACAGTTAGCACATTTCGTACTTGAAAATGCAGTTTCCACCCGTAAAAGCGTGCATACGGGCGGGTTACTGGCTTACATTAGTGCGGACAAGGTAGCCAGAAGACATTGGGCGAATTTTATTCGAGCGTCAAGTCGGATAAGTGTCTATTTTCGTTTTTGCCGACATTTGGTTTTAAGGTTGATCCCATGCTGGAAGCCGCATACCATGCGTCCACCATGCGATAACCTTATTGAGAGTGACATTTGTTGGGTGCAAAGAATTATTTCCCATATCGATGAGAATTGGCAAAGTTGAAACCTCTGTTATTCAGCCAGTCGGGCTGTTTATTGCATCAGTTGCAGAACGAAATGATGTTTGAGCAAGGTTACAGTGTATGCAAGTGGAGGCCACATCCTAGTCAACAGCATTAATAGGATCGACACAAGGGTTTGCCCCGCAGCATTCCAAAACTTGAAAATATTTACATTAATAACGCCCTGTTGAGCACCTAGGTGCTAAATTGTTCGTTAAGAGCACTGACGACGATAACCGAGAGATTATGCAAATGAGCAGCTATCGGTCAAAATATTGTTGTTTTGGTCAACAGCTACCGGTCAACGGAGACGGACGGTCTACTAGAGAACGGTATTTAAGCGCTTTGAGCGGAGAACGAACAATTCAGTTTTTGAATTACTAGCTACTTCTACTTCTGTCCACAATGCGCTTCTCCGGTGTCCGCCTATGCCTCGTCATTGGTGTGCTTGGAGCCGTCAACGCTGCGAACACTAATCGTGCGAAGGTAAGGCACCAAAGATGAAGCCCAACAATCAGTACTTAGCGCTCATATTTTAGCGAGCCCCCATAATCGGCCTTCTCGAAGGCGGCGCTAACGGCGGTCTTCTTGGGGGTCTCCTTGGAGGTCAGGGTGGTGGCTCGCTGGGACTGGGCGGCAACCAAGGACTACTCGGCGGACTGACCGGACAGGGAAGCCTGCTGGGAGACCTTCTCGGCCAGGGCGGCAACGGCCAACTGCTCGGAATCGGCACGAACAGCGGCGGGCTGCTCGGCATCGGCGACAACCTGGCGGTCCTTCTGAAGGCGCTCGGCTCGGGCACGGAGGGCCTGACGGACAACCTAGGTAGTGGCTTGAAGGGCGTCGGCCTGGGCAACCTGGGCAGCGGCCTGGGAGAGATCGTGATCGGCACCGGCAGCGGCGCCAACGACCTCACGATCGGCGTCAGCTCAGGCCTCGAGGGCTTCGGCGACTTCAGCGGCAACGACCTGCTCGGTGAGTTGCTTCACGAGATCGGGGACACCGTCCGCGGCACCGGCAGCGGAGCTCAGGACCTCACCAACGGCGTCGGTGAGGGCATTCGAAAGGTCAGCACTTCCGGACACTATGGGCGCGAAGAATAGCACTGATTTAGGGCGATGTGTACCTCCAAACAGGCCTCGGAAGCGCCCTGGATGAGTTGCTGGAGCAGGTCGGCAGCGCTGTGGACGACCTCACTGTGGTGCTCTACAAGCTACTCCACGCCCACCTTCTTCGGCTCACTGGCGGAGCTAGCGGAAACGTTGGTGGCATTGGCGTTGGTGGTGGAAAATAATACTGTTCGGATACACGTAGATAATACACCTTTTATTTAAAAATTAGTAAAATCCAGATGCCAAATGGAGAATAAAGGTTTTTATGCAAAACTCAAAACGTACACCAGTAACTATCTAATATGGCCCCGAGCCACTTTACCATAAAATGGGTCAAGTCTAGTGGACAAGTAAAAACAGGTCGCGGCTATGTGTGCTTGCTCGCCCAAGAAGTGCTCACCCATCCCATAGACAAATCATACAAACTATGCCCTAGCCGTACATCTCCTCCATGGGGACTATTGGCTATCACGTTGACGAGGCGATATAATCGTGAACTTTGCAGACAAACTCCCTTTCGCCTTTCTCTACTCCAGTCGCTTTTTGAAAGTTACGTCAAAATTGCGTATCGCATGATCATGTTCAGAACCCAGATTGTTCAGAAGATTCAAGCTGGACTTCGCACTACTGCAACGAGCGATCTCTGGGGAGGCGTGCAGCGTGGCAGTATTCCCATCCGAACGTGCTCGAGCAAGGCAACAAGTTTACGTCAATAACGGCTTAATGAGACAATCGCATAGTGCTTCACTGGCTTCTAGCCGGCGCTTCACGAAGTCAGCGTCGCTACCGGGGATTGCCAAATTCAGAGTTACCCTTGGCTTTCTGCCGAATTCCTTAGGATGGAAGACACCAAAGTTAGAGATCACAAGTGGCCTCTCTTAGACGAGCACAGACATCATCGCATTTCGGCCTTTTCCTCTCTCGGGATTTTCGAAGCCCACGTCAAAAGGGCGTTCTCGCATGATCCGCGAACGGTTTTGCTAGGAGATTCAAGTTGTACTTCGCCCCAAGCTAATGAGTGTTCTCAAGGGAGTAGAGGCAGGCGTGGCAGTATCATTCGCGTGTGCTCGAGCAAGGCAACAAGTTTACGTTTAAAAGGGCTTGACAAGAAGATCGACTAGCATTTCATCAAGCGACGCGATGAAAGCTCCGTGCACCGCAGGATTCTACCGCTACAGCGAGAACTTGGTCGCCGCCATTGCGTATTCGTCTAATACTCTCCTGTTTTATCTGGTCCTGTTCCACACTCCAAGGGAGCTTCGTGTATACAGTAGAGTTCTTCTGTTTGCTTGTATAGTCGACTACATCTTCATCACATCAAATTTCGTCCTAGAGCCGGTAAGTCTTCCACATTACTTACATAATCGGAGGGGTCCTAACTTGGTCGAAGCCCACGTGGGTCTGTTTTCTTTCCGCTAGTTTCAGTAATGGGAT
Organism: Aphelenchus avenae; assembly: GCA_020875895.1. NCBI lineage: Eukaryota > Metazoa > Nematoda > Chromadorea > Rhabditida > Aphelenchidae > Aphelenchus > Aphelenchus avenae. The sequence continues at coordinate 399,860 of JNEY01000057.1, forward strand.
CTCATCGTAAATATTCGGCAGGATCGTATCTTACATTTGGTTTGGGTTTCGCTTTGAGGGGTTCGATGGACACCATGAATCATTAAAAGTGACGTTTGCGACTTTAATTCAGCGCTTTTTGCGCATTTTGACAGCAACCGTACGTTGGTTATAATCTCTGATTTAGCACATCACCATTCATGGCGGGTCGTTTTTCTTCGTCTTCAACTCTTTCATCGAAACGAGAAGCCCTGACGTGGCAATGGGATTCGCACTTTTCTACCTGTTCACGCTCTACTTCGTGGTCGTATGGGTGACCGTTCCGTTCGTATATCGTTACGCTTTGATCTGCAGGTAAGCGAGCTTCGAGAGGGCTGGGTCGCTTCGCTCGAGCTTACGGCGTCGAGCTTCGATTTCAGGAAGACCGTGATTAACAACTGGATGTTTGCCACCCTTATCCTCTTTGCGGTACTGAGCGGAATGTCTGTGCCCGTATCCGGCTACTTCATCTACTACGTACCTATGTGGGACTGGCTTGCGGCAGAGCGGCATCTTTTCGACGCACTCCCATGCGTTTTTAACGCACAAGTCCCGTTATTTTCCATGGACGTATGCCATTCAGAAAGTTCAACGTAGAAAAATAAGCGCTTGTAGATGCCGATGGTGAAGCGACTACCAATGGGCATCGCGGCAGTGACCGTAGCGTACAACTATGCGGTGATCACATGGTGTAGCTTCAGCATATGGCGGAAGCTCAAGGCAAACGGTGTGCAACTGAGTTCAAAGACCGAGGCAATGCATCGACAGATGAACAAGATGCTGGTCATTCAGGTAGGCTACTCTGACGGCAGTTTTTTGAGCGATTTTCGGTTTCGGGGATTCGCGTTACGACTTCGAAGCTTGTCTGATTTCTGTACTTCGGAAATGGTTCGGTCCAAACTTGGATTCGTACTAAATTTCGAAAAGTCCAGCCCTGACTGAAGCAAGCGGCTACTGAAGGACTTTTAGGCGATTGGACCGATTCTTCTCGTTGTCTCGCCGCTCATAATGATGTTCGTGGTCACGTATCAGCGCAGGCAGGAAGCGCCGGAGCTGATGCTGGTGTGCACGATGCTCTCATGGATCACGCTGCTCAACCCGCTCTCCACCATATACTTCGTCAAGGCGTATCGCTACAAGGCGCTCCAAATCCTGCTTCGTCGTCCCGGTAAAGTGGAGCCATCGCGAGCGGGCGATCCTACAACCTGTGTCTCTGGGTTAAGCGTCGGCTAAGGTGAAAGCGTTCGTCTCTCAAGCAAGCGTCGATAAAAAAAGTTTCTTTCAGATTCTGACTCTAATAACTCTAGCCAATAAATTAGTTTACTTTAACATTTAAGATGTCTCTCTTGAACTGAGGTTGGGCGTCGCGTGGCCGGAACAAGAGCATCTGGAAGGTGTTTGCGAATACGGTCGTTAGGAACCGCTTGGATTGTCATTTAAAACGGAAGATTCCGGTCCTTCTGCCCAGCCTAACTTTCGTCTAGTCGTACTGTTTTAATTCCGTTATACGCTTTCAAAAAGAGCAGTTTATTCGCGTGCTAAAAAGTCGTTAATGTGGGCGAATCGGCGACGTCAACTCTGGCGGTGTGTTGTCGTACGTCAAGTATTGTCACAGTCTGCGACGTAGATCGAAGAAGATGCGTCTTGAAGGCGCGAAAATGCCTGATCAGCAATCGCCGGTAGGGTGTGACGAAGTAGAGCACTGCGATGCTGTCCAACACAGCGTGCGTGCTCGAGAGCATGAAGTAGGCGTTCCCCGCTGTCTGGGCCGATTTGGACTCCGCAGAAATGAGCAAAACGGTGGTGAGCAGTGGCATCAGTAAGCAGACGTAACCAAGCGCAATCTGCGCGCTAAAAGCGCGAAACAGCATGATTTGCAGGCGATACGACTTCATTTTCTTGGCGGACGAACGCCGCAGTCGGTACAGCAACACCATCCAAAGGGCGACGCCGCAGCTAAATGAAGGTATCGATATCAGATTGCGGCATTTTGCTCTACGATCCAGGGCCGTAGGCAGAATTTCAGGATAGGTAGTGGAGGTCGTCGGGGACAGGCGCGTGGGCCCCTCAGATGGGTCAAAAAACGGGTCAAAATGGCCCAACTCACCAAAATAACGTTAAAAAAATGGCATTCTTAGCTGCTAAGATGGGAGGAAGAGGGGAATTTCCAGAAGAGAACTCACCATTTCAAAAATAACTTACCCGAGAAAGATCAGTAAACTGACGCTTAACGTAACCATGAACAACGTAGTGCCAGGCGTCCGCAGGAAGATAAAATTAATGTTGACGTCGCGAAAGTGCTGCCAATCTGCATAAAGGTCTGCCGCTTTGTCTGAGCTCGCGGAAGCGTGAAAGCTTCCACCGATGAGCATTCCTTCAAACACGAGGTGCCAGGACACGTTTAGGAATGCGTAGAAAGCGTAAACACCCTTGGACTTGTCGAAGAACTCCATTATCTTCCCAGTAGA
>JNEY01000057.1:424591-438212 GCA_020875895.1 Aphelenchus avenae
ATCGGCGTCAGCTCGGGCCTCGAGGGCTTCGGCGACTTCAGCGGCAACGACCTCCTCGGCGAGCTGCTCCACGAGATCGGCGACACAGTCCGAGGCACCGGCAGCGGCGCGCAGGACCTCACCAACGGCGTCGGCGAAGGCATCCGAAAGGTAAGCTTTTCTCCGGGAGGTGGTTCGCAATTCATCGCTTTCAGGGCGACGTCTACCTCCAGACCGGCCTCGGGAGCGCCCTGGACGAGTTGCTGGAGCAGGTCGGAAGCGCAGTCGACGACCTCACAGTGGTCCTCTACAAGCTGCTACATGCCCATCTTCTTCAGCTCACTGCTGGAGCTAGTGGCAATGTCGGCGTTGGAGGAAAATAAGCGGAACGATCATAAAACTCATAATCGAAAAGATTTCAAAATAATAAATAAACATCATGTACGCACCTCTCATGTGTCCTCTGATCTGAGGTATATGTGGTAGAGATACGATCATTCCCATGCGGTATGACCGAAGTTAGCTCGGACTTCAGACCTTAGTCCTATTCGTCCTGTTCACTCAGTGGGTTCGCCTACATCGGCCGTCTTCAATAAGCCTCTTCCACCTCCTGTATGACCCTCTGTTTACCACTCTTTGGCCACCATTCACGCCAATTTACAATACCGGGGCGGGGGATATGAGTGCTTGCAATGCAAAAGTAGTACCTGCAAAGGTAGTACGAGGAGGACTTCCCTCCTTATTTGTTTTGTCATTTTATAGTATTGGCGGGTCTTACTGCAAGGGACCTCTTAAAAGTGTGCTCCGCTCTGTTACCACTAGCTCTCAGTGGAGAAGCACACTTTAGAGTGTGGTTCGAATCCCAACTTCCGTTTTTCTTGGGATAAGTGGTCTACCAAAAACCGTCCATTTGCAATGGACTGCCCCTCCCTCATCTGAACTTCCTGCAGTGAAACGGATAAGGTATTCGCGGACTTCTTATCCAAACGGTAGGGTCGCTTATACTCGGAAGTTCTCACCCTTGCACTCCTGCGTTCATCGGATTAACAGATACCGCCCCGATTCCTTCATTTCCATACCGTTTTGTGCACGCTGAGTGCAGTGATGCTGCGCACGGCTCTGAGCTTAGGCGTATGCGTTCTCTTCGCCATCGTGCTCACCACAGCCAATGGAGGTGTTCTACAGCGTCCGCTATGCCGTGATCACCGTCCCATCAGTATATTCGTCAAGACAAATTCGCGTCGTCCAGTCCTCGTGAGGATGATGATGCCATCTGAATCCCTGTGAGAATGACATCGCGGAAGTCACGTGAAAACGTGGATGCCAATTTTTTTATGAAGTCCGCGAGGACGAGATCTTTATCTCCATCCTTGTGAGGATTCTGATGAAATTTGAAAGAAATTGCTTCAGTTCCCCCTAATTTTCCCGCGTTCCTGGACCTCTAGAGGATATACTCGTCCTCATGAAAATAAGGAGGAAGGTGTGATCCTTGAGGAAACCTTCTTGTAATGAGGATCGCATAGGGATTTGCGCCAAGTCTTTCACCCTGTTCAATTATTATTATTTTATCATATTATTACGAATTCATTAACCAAGTGGTAATAAAGCCCCGTTAGGGTATTACAAACTTCAGTGAAAACAATCAGGTTTAAGAACAATCACCAGAGTCCATGTGCGGTTCCAGCTAAAAGCGTAATAATCACTAAGTTCTAGGCAGGACTCCTAGTTCACCTTCCCGTAGAAGGGGAGGGAACCAAGAAACGTGCGACGAGGTCTACCTTTCAACGAATCTTTGCGACATACCTAAGTAAAAATGCCTCGGCGGCGGTGTTTGCTGCCACACTAAACGCTCTCTTTCGATGGTGGTGTTACCACACCCTGGCCACACAACTGAGTCGTCCACCGCCTGGAGGATTTTTGGAACTGGAACTCCTGATTTAAGGGAGCGGGCGTGAATTTTCGGGGAAAAGCGGTCACTCAACCCAGCGTTTTAAGCGTCGAGTTTAAACGCTTTTTCGAGCTGGGACCAGCACTGTCAGAGCGGTATGGACTACGGCAGAATCAGTGGCAGACGAGAGGTTTCGACACTAATCAGTCCCGCATTGCTGATCGCATGTCTGTATTTGGGGTGCGGTTTCCACCTCATTTTGTGATTTCTAGCGCCGACCGCGGCTACGAACCTCACGTCATTATGTTGCCTACCGGATGCTCTGAACGACGTCTGCAGAACACACAACAGCGATCCGGTCTACGGCTTCAATCCACCGTTTGTTCAGCTGAGCCCTTAGCGTTGCCTAGAGAACGAAGGTCATCGATTTCGATCATAAATACGGGAGGAAACATTGAGAAAAAAGCATCAACAAAGCACGTAGTTCGCACGGAAGATGCAGACTTCGGTAGTCATTGTCCTCCTTGCCCTGGGCGCAGCAGTCACGGCCGACACAACCGTACGTTGGGAAGACCGATGATCCTTTTTTCAGTAACTAAAATTTTTAACTCCACTTTACTTGTTTACTATAATAAAATTTATGATTTAGCTGTTGATACTTTAAAATAGGTATACTAAAATATTATTTTTTCATTATTATTAAAGGTTTACCATGCAAGTATTTGTGCACAATTTATTTTATTTTTTTGTTTTATGAACATACCCTAGAAATTATTTTCAGTGTCAAGACAGCGGGAAGTTCAAGTGCGGGAATGTGGTCTCCTACTGCAGCGATCCGAAGTACAAAGAGGGCATGACGCTGAATTGCGCCAAGACCTGCGGTTTCTGCACCGACGCGCCTGCACCTAATCCGGCGGACCCAAAGCCCGCAGGAGAATCGGTACGTTTCGGAAAATGCCAGTCCTGCTTGGCCACCACGCTTGACTGGCCACTGACATGCGGCATAGCGCCCTAACCCCTCAACATGGTTGGCGGCCGTGGCGTAGCGATAGTGGGGACAGGGGGTCCATGTTCCCCTCCCCCAAAATTTCGGAGGGTTCGAAAGGTAGCAAAGGAGGACCCTTATGTTCGCGGCGGCCGAAGGCCAAGCGAAAAATATGGTAAGTGGGTACCAAGCGGCATTTTTCGGCGGACAAGATCTTGGCCCACCCTAGACCCTTCCCCCCCCCCCTAAAATCAGATCCTCGGTACGCCACTGGTCGGTGGAACCCGCTCGAAGTCAAGGGGCCGGCCATCTGATGTGCCACCATTCAGAGCGGCGGCGTGGAGTGCGCGGTGTGCCAATTCGCGGTCCGCCAGATGCGCGACTACCTGAACGCGCCCGCGACGAACGTGAGCCGGACCGTCGACGAGGGCATCTGCCATGGCGCCGGTCAGTACGAGCAGTCGTGCCACGTGTTTGCGCAAGCCTTCATTCCGCAGTTCCTCGAGGACTTCTTCCCCGATCTCGAGAACGAACTCCAGGTACGTAGATGTTTTTGAGACACTACGGAATGAACACGACGAGACTGACACTTTTAGCTCTGCCAAAGCATCAAGTTCTGCGCCTGAGAGCATAGCTNACTGCCGAAATTTAACGGGAATCACGCTCAGCGTCCGTATGTTTTAAGTAGAGATCCCCCGTACCGTACTGGCCCCCGCCCCTACGTGCATACCATACTGACCCTGTTTCGTTCCCAATACTGTACTGCAAGCGTGTACCGCACTCCGTACCGTGCTGACACCCCTACCGTACTGACCATGGACCGTCCTCCGTACTGCCCGGACCGTACTCCGTACCGTACTGACACCGGTATCGTATTCCCCGTACTGTCCTCCGAACCGAAATCCGTACCGGACTGACCCGCCGCCTACCCAAATCCGTCCCTTACTGACCCCACCCACGCCTCCTCCGCCGCGTGCCATACTTTGAGCGAAAAAGTACAGTACCGTAGCATTGAACCGATACGGAATGGCTAGGTACGCACGGAATCCTACGACGCCGCCGTAGTCGGCACTGTTGGACCCCTCTCCCATGCCATGCTACCAGTAATGTAAATACGGTACGATACAGAGTACGGTACGGTACGGGCGGCGCTTCGACTCTAGCTGTGACCGCAGCTTTGATCAGAGCACTATACCCATCCATTTAGTGAACTGGGACTCATGCCTGATCCACGTCAACGAACTGAAGTCCTTCTGGATCTTCGAGCTTATGGACAGCGCTGTTAGCTACGGCATTCCGCTAGCAATCACCGTGCCTTTGTATGCCCGCACATGCTACACACTCTGGCCGCGACTATTCCTCAAAGGGAAAGGTAGGCTTACGACTGGTTTGTATAAAGCTTCAAGCCACAACAAGCATTGTGTTAAATGTCTCGCCGCCAGGCGCTGGCAGAGCGAATTTTCTGCTTTTGTCGTTGGTGTCGCTTATGAGCCTATTCACTTTGTTTTTGTTTTTCTCTATTCCTTTTTGGCGTCGAGACTATTCGATTGATCAGCACGGGGTGGGACGGAGTCTTTAAGACAATGATCTCGACCGTTCCCAGGGCTGCACGTATTTTGGGTCCCCCTTTTGGGTTCCGGTGTTTTGGGTCCCAGCTAAAATTTCGAAGAGTGTTTTGGGTCCCGGCGTTTTTGGGTCCCAGAAAAAAATAGCGAAAAACATTTGCAGGTGGCGGAAAACGAGACGGGAGTGAAGGAAAATGCGCATTTTTTGAGTCTTCACGTGAAAGATTTTCTGGGACCCAAAAAGCAGGACCCAAAAACGCGGGACCAAAAAGGGGGACCCAAAACAGCTTTCGAACTTTTATCCGGGACCCAAAACACTTGAACCCAAAAAGGGCGTTACCGTTCCCAGGCATGCGGATGTCTCAAAAGCGTTGTATGACGACTAAATAGTTTCTGTATGCAGCCCAATAGCACCAGGACTTTCAAACTTCGCAGATGATGCTGCAGCTCCCTTTGGCAGAAACTAGCGAGACGCGTGAACATTTTAGACCTCAGCGATCCTTGCCAGTTTCCCGTGCAGTCCGCGAACAACAGACGCCAAGTGACAAAGATGCTGCTCATCTGCCTACTCATTTTTGTCGTCTGCTACACTCCCATGGCAGTGCATCTCTTTCGCACGTAAGGACTGACCGGACTTGTGTAGTTCCGCCACTTGGGGGGCACCCCTGGGCAACCGGGACCTAGGCGCGCCGGGCCGGGCCGTATTTAGCAGGGGGTTGGAGGGGGGACCCTTCCTGAAGAAAAATTTTCAGGAAGTTAGTAAACAAATCAGGTAAAAAGGCTCTGAATTTACTAGTATATGGGGAACTGTTGACATGGGCGCCCGAGTGTACCCGGTGATTTTGGACGGTCTTTCTGGCCCAATAGGATGAAGAGCTGAACTAGACATGTGCCGAACTGGTATCTTCGTGTGAGTTCATTATCGACATTTACTTTCCAGATCGCTAGCAAACACTGTCGCGGAATGGCGGGCCGAATACGTCTTCTTCAACTGCGTGTTTTTACAAGTGGCAAGCACCGTTAACCCTTTTATCTATACCCTTCTTTGCTCCACTTTTAGAGAGAGGGTTAAGAAGCTGGTGGAGTTCAAAAAATCTTCCTCTTGAAAACGTTCATGTCGGTAACCGCTACGTTTATCACTTTTCGGATAATTGACCGCGATAAAAATCAAATAGTACTCACTACTAAACGCCAACAAACGAATAAAAAACTTTATTTTTAATGAATTGTAACGAGTCTATCAGTAGGTTAAAGAAAACTAGTACAATACAGTGTGTCTGCCTATTTTCCACCACCGACGCCGATGCCACCAACGTTTCCGCTAGCTCCACCAGCGAGCTGAAGAAGATGTGCATGGAGCAGCTTGTAGAGCACCACTGTGAGGTCGTCCACTGCGCTGCCGACCTGCTCTAGCAGCTCATCGAGGGCGCTTCCGAGGCCGGTCTGGAGGTAGACGTCGCCCTAAAATAAATATATAAGGCTAAATCTATAAGCTTAGATGTAAGCAATTTCCAAGCAAGACCAACCTTTCGAATGCCCTCGCCGACGCCGTTGGTGAGGTCCTGCGCGCCGCTGCCGGTGCCTCGGACTGTGTCGCCGATCTCGTGGAGCAGCTCGCCGAGGAGGTCGTTGCCGCTGAAGTCGCCGAAGCCCTCGAGGCCCGAGCTGACGCCGATGGTGAGGTCGTTGGCGCCACTGCCGGTGCCGATCACGATCTCTCCCAGACCGCTGCCCAGGTTGCCCAAACCGACGCCCTTTAGGCCGCTGCCCAGGTTGTCCGTGAGTGCCTCCGTTCCCGAGCCGAGTGCCTTCAGAAGGACCGCCAGGTTGTCACCAATGCCGAGCAGTCCGCCGCTGTTCGTACCCAATGCGAGCAGCTTGCCATTGCCCTGGCCGAGCAGGTCTCCCAAGAGACTTCCAGGTCCTGTGAGCCCGCCAAGCAGTCCGTCTCCATCGCCGCCCAGGCCCAAAAGTCCGCCGTCGCCGCCGAGGAGACCGTCAAGAGGACCGCCGCCTTCGAGAAGTCCGAGTATGGGGGATCGCTACAAACTTGGCACTATATCGTCACGCTGAATCCGAGACGCCTTGCCAAGACTCCACTGATAAACGCTTACCTTAGCGCGATTGACGTTAGCGGCGTTGACGGCTCCAAGCACACCGACGACAACGCAGAGGCTCGAGAAGTGCATGATTGACCGTAGTAGATTCAGTAGAATAATGCTTGTTGATTCACACAAAGTGAATTGTTCAACCTCCGTCGACGGCTTTTTTATAGCAATCACACTGCCACCGTCCCCGCTATCGGGTTGGACAACATCAATATTTTGACCGGGGCTTTGGCCCAATTTGCATAGATTGACGGTCGCCAACCCCAGCGGTGCTCACCACCCGTTAGCACCGAACTGGACATACGAAGCTTTTTGTTGTAAATATTTACGATACTTCATGTGGTCTACCCTCATGTAGCGCATATGACCGGCAACAAACCCCACCACCATTTGCACCAAAATGGGCGGTCGAGGGCTTTTGTGGTAAATATTTTCGAAATTTAGAGTGATCTACGACTATTTTCGGTACGAGTGGTTGGTTTGCTATCATTTGACGATGGCATACACGTCAATTTGCATACAGTGAAAAGTGCGACAGACATCAGCGCGTTCTGCAAGTGTGCTTGCGGGTTCACGAATGATGCAACTTAACGTCGGAGTTACCTGTCCCATTGTCACATTCAATCTTAGGCCTCAGACCATCGACTAGAGCCAGATTGCCTAGCCTTTTTCGGTCCCAAAATCTTACGGTCCCAGGAGTCACGTACTTAAACTGTTTTGTTGAGCAAGACAGGTTTTGTTCTGATCATCTAGGCAAGCGTGTCTAAAAAAGGCATGTCGCCAACGCTGGCGACTGTCATAGAAGGAGGGAGGGCTTCAACGATTGCCTGCGACGGTCACATGATCCCCGAATACCGCCCAAGCAAGGCGGACTCATAATCGGCGCGTTGTATGACGACACCCTTTTCGGATAGGTCCTCAAGTAAAATAGGCTGACCCTAGTCGCCGACTGTACTTTTTTGAGCCGGCTTTAGTCGTAGATTTCGAGAAAAGTGTAACTAATTTGTCTATTGACTTAAAATGGTACTGCACTTCCTATTAGGGGAAGACAGGTCTCACCACATAGTCAAGTTTTAGGGTAATGCTCGTTGAAAGAGGTCGAAGTCGCCTCATGAAGGCCTTCCATGCGAGGTCTGAGACTATCTTCTATTACACCTAACAGAAGTCAGCGCTTCATTTGAGTATTGTATTGGCCTTCTATCATCACTTCTGAAAAAACTACCCATTTCGAGTTGTCGAACTCTTTTTTAAGGAACAGATGGGCTCTTGCAAGTCTTTAAGTAACGGTTCGAGACCGGCTCACTGACAAGCTAGCGGAAGGCCCCCTTACTAGCATGCTTTATGAAACGCCTACTTGCAGTCTTACTTAGCAATCAGCTAGGCAGACAGTCATAACGTTTACTAGGCAAAACAGTGTGCATATTTTCACGGTTATCGTTAGCTATTCGTCAGAAATTAACTGAAATTCGTCGCGACTGAATAGTGCGCATAATGAGAGAATAAAAAAAAGCTGACACTTTCCCCATCGTCGATCTAACCCTACTTGCGGTTAATTAAGCTGTACTGAATGTCCACCGTGTTCATCAGGACTCCAAGGTGGTCTTGGTCGGTCAACTAAAAGCGTTTGTTGAGGACTGAAGTACAGTCACACAGAGCTGCAGTGCTCACCGTCACTGTGCGATCGGACGCTGGCACCTGCGTAGTAATCTGACCGCACAACTGATGCCCAACGATTTCGTCCTTTGTCGTTAAGAGAGAGTTTACGTACTTTCCTTCGTAGTGTTTTCTGAAAGCAATTTATCAGGGATGATTCTACCGGAAAAAAATAGCGAAAAAAGCTGAGGTCATCTTTAAAAAATAAAGAACAAAATATCAAGTAGTAATAAAGTAGTTTGTTGACCGAACAAAAGCTCGAATTAGCTCCTTTTAAACCTCACGCCACTTTTTAGCTGAAATTGAGAAGCATGCCTTTTTAAAGTCTCCGCCCTCGACGAAGTTGAATGTCGACAACATGTTTTATTTCAGTGTTGTCCCGTGAAACAGCCTTTTGTTTAAATAGGACAAAAACAGTAAAAATGAAAATGAAACAAAAGCAAGCGTCCCACCCTACTTCAGCGAAATTGTCAGGTTAGCGCTTTTACACAAAAGCTACCTAAAATTTCGCTTACTTCAAGTTAATGTCCGCTAGGAACTTCGATGCGCAAGACAAGCCGTTCACGTCGTTGCACTGAGACGACTCGTGCAAAAGTGCACAGAAGAACGCGCCGTGGTTCGGACCGGCGATCCCGAGGAACGAGTGGACTTTGTCCCTCAGCGGCTTGCCCAGGTTCTCCTTCGTGTCGACGCACTTGCCTCCGAGAACAGCCTAAGAATAGCCTTCCTTCCAAAGTTCGAAATAATAGCCTTCCGCGGTTTCGCTGCATACCCGTTAGTCGCTGCCAGGTGGCATACAAGACCGGTTGAGAATTCGGGTCGGTTTCGGATGTCGGCCATTTTATAAAAAAACGAGCGACACATTAAATTGCTATCGGTCGTTGATCCCGTGACACTCGAGACGCCACACCTCCCCAGCAGCATGAACAGTTGTAAACTACTGTTCCGCCCTCGTCGCGTTGCAACGTCATGTTTATGGTGAGCGGGCGGGGGCTGAGATCAGGATGCGTGGACGCCACCCAGAACGGGACGGGCGAAAGGGAGTCGATGAGTCATAGAACGCTCTGTCTCGCGTACCCGTTCTTTTCATAAGAGAGGACCCTTTGATGAAGAAAACTTTTTGGGAGTTGTTAATTTTCAAGCCAAAATGGAAATATTCCTGAAACTACCTCATTAGTGGAACTTTTTTAGGCATCTTGAATGCCATGCATTGAAAAGAAAGTTCGGTGTACAGTGTAATACACTCAGGAGTATTCGGCTAATTAAGTCGTTTCCAACCCTCCCGCCTTAACTCAAAAGCAGTCTTTCCCCATGCTAAGACACACGCAGCAGTGAGAAAATCTCAAGAAGCCCGCGTACCTTTCGCGAAATCGGCGTTCCCATTGAGAAGCCGATAACGTCGACGGTCGAATTAGCGTAGTCACTAACGACCGTAATCAGTGTGCGTATCTGAAGCGCTATTGCAACTACTCCGATGCTCACAGTCGGGAAGTTACCTGCTTCACGAACTCGCATTTTATCGGGTCGACGAGGAACTGCGATTTGCGTCCCAAGTCGCCGTAGCTCGTCGCGAACACCTCCTCACCGCGGTATCCGTGCTTGTCCACCAACTGTCCGCGCAAAGCGCCCAAGTCTCCCGCTATCTGTCCCACGCCATGAACGTAGATCACCGGGCGGTGCCTGAATCAGTCGTTTGGTAGCGTCCAGGAATTAAACTGTCCGTTTGCCGCCTTGAAATTTGTTGGTTTAGAGACCTTGTGCATGCTTATGAATGCCTGAAATGAAGTAAAAACAATGAAAAAATTCCAAACATCCCTTTAAAACAGTCAGGCCGGCATGGCTAATTTGTACTTTTAACTTCGATATGGGTGTCACCTATGTAAATTAACATTTTGCCCGCCGTCCATATCGTAGTGGCCCCGCATGGATAAGGAGTACCCTAGCTAGGGCCTAGCTGCTAGGCCTCTGGCGATGTTTGACAAACCGGGCCGGACAGGCAAAAATGCGTTGGCGCCGGCAGCCCCAAGGAAGTTTTAGTCGAAAGCTTGCAACTTATAGTGTACATTCGACGCATAGTCCTGCGGAAGCCATGTAATATGGTACTTATTTGGCATAGCACCTGCCCAGCCCTCCACGCATACGCCTGAAAGGTTCGTAGTCAGGATCGGCGCACTGCAACGCCGTGGTTTCCCACAGTTCCCTGGCGCTCCCTTTGCAAACGTCTACTTAGTAAAGCGCCTACTTAGTGGAAGTACGTGCTCGATGAATACCGCCGCCAAAGGAACCTCCGGGTCCGTAGTCTTCGCGAGCCAGAAGCCGTTCGATGCCGCGGCCGTAGCGTTGTCTCAGAAACGCGCGAAAGTTTGGGTGAAAGTTGGCATCAACATAAATGATCAAAATGGACAAGAGGAAGAAGGCGGTTTTCATCGCAGCTGGGATTGACTATCTGAGGCATCCGCGTCGGTTTTATGTACAGTTTTCTGATCCAAACGCTTTTCGAAATTTGGCACTGTTTTGTTTGTATGCTGTTCGTCGGGGTCTAAATAGACAATATTTTTGGCGGAATCCAGTGGCGCTAGTGCTGGTTTTTAGCAGAACGTCAGCAATTCTGCGACTTTGAACGCGCCTGTAACCGACTAAGCGGATTAAAAGGGTGCTTTCGACACATATTGGCAACGAAAAATTTGCCTACGGCTCGGTCTGACGATCTCTGACCGTTTTCATTTCTGCTAGGCAGACGGGATAATGTGGTGTTGTTTGGTACCCATTTCTTGTTATTTTCTGATCCGGGTTCCCTTCTGACCCTAGTATACCCTGTGCTGAAAGTAGCCTGATCCTGTTGCCGTCTCTCGGTACAGACACTTCCAAACCGACCCATCGGGGGACATACGCCTGTGGACACCGAGGGATACGGCACCGTTTCGTTCTGAGTTTTGCCACCGAGTGTAACGTAGCCCTTTTTGGCGCGTCTTCTCCAGTTGATGAAGAAGAGTGCTTCATCAATGGTACGCGGGCGGTAAGAATGCAGTCATGACAGGTACGTACAAGAATAGGTACTAGATTCGAGGGCAAAACGTGCCAAACGAACGAACTTTTTGCGACATTAAAACTGTGCGTATGCATGAGGGTAACGAGAAACAATCGCACTGAATGTCATGCTCATCGCACACAAATAGGCAGACGACACGGGGGCGTTTGTGGCAAGCGGTGCAATTGAGGACCAAGCAAGCATGGGATGCATGGGACTGTCGTACGCTCGTATGAAGGGGGTACATGCGACACTTGTTGGATGTCTGTGAAAGCTCCATGGGAAACAAGACAGACAGTCGCCAAGTCACTGTTTTCCGTCCAGTGAAATCCGTGGAATCCACGCGAACCACTCGCATAGGTAAGACGCTATTTTACAAGTATGCGAACGCAGAAATCTGCAGCATCAAACATGCGGAGGGCGTCAGCGCAAACTCCTAAAACACAACTTCGCGAAGATGACGAACGCATTTTAAACGCAAAATCAATTGTTGCGAGATTGGGTAGGTCTTCAGCGTCTGTAGCACAGGCGCACAGCCCGCGGCTTGTCACGTAGCGACGCAGGCAAAGTTTTCCGATTCGTGTCTTATCCCCATTTCGTTCGTTTTTTTTGAGGGAAGATAAACTCTCTCTGCCATAGAGAGTCTTTCTTGTACGTTTTCAGGGACGTTCATATTTCTAGTGAGCGAAAGCTCGATGGTAAGCCGAATTATAGGGTCAGCATAAGCAGGGTGCTCAGATCGCCTCCCCGGGGACGTTTCGCCTCCCCTAGGGGTGACGCCGCCTCCCCGCGGCTTCACCGCGGGGAGGCGAAAATGTTATTTTTTGTGGGTCAGATGAAATTTTCAATGAAAAGCTACAAAAATTGCCGAAAAAAACCGTTGGTATCGCCTGCGGCGGGCTTAATATCTCGTTTCTCTACGGGAAACGCTCCGATAATGCTCCAAATTCGCCTGCGGCGGACCGAAAAGTTTAAATTTTCGACTCGCAAAGTGCGAAATCAGTTCACAAAACTACGCTTTAGGCGCCTACGGCGGGCTGTTTTGTACAGCAGAAAGCCGGTTTGCAATAGAAACATCCATAAAATTGTAGAAAAAACCGTTGGCGTAGTTTCCCTACGGGAAAACCTGCAATAATGCTCCAAATTCGCCTGCAGTGGCAAAAAAACGTCATATTTTCAACTGGAAAATAGCAAATAATCTTTAAACCATTAGGATACCTGCTTTAAAGCTCAAAGAGAAAGCAGAGAACGCGCAAAAGGTTGAAACATTTCGCCTCCCCAGGCATAAAAAAATGCACTGTTCGCCTCCCCAAGCCGGTTCCACGCCTCCCCAAGCCGAATTTAATCTGAGCAGCGTGAGCATAAGCCTAAAGGCTAGTTATCTTCTTTGCGCCGTTCGCGCATTACTTGGCAACGTTTGCCACGAAGTTTAAAGAAGTCGACTGTACGACCGCTCAAGGACCATAATATGCAAGTTCAACACATTTTTCTCGCTCGACGCATAGTGGGACACTTTCGACGCTCTCCCGACGTTACATCGTTCTTTCCTCCGCCCACTCACCCACCCGGAAACTTCCTCGCACCAAAATGACGGTTAAACTTCTCCGGGTTTGATGCGTTTCTTTCCGAAAAACTTCGCGTGACAGACTAACTTGGCAGCGAGTCGCCGACGTCATCCCGGGAGGACGACCTTTTGTAACGCACTTTAAATTGGACGGTCAATCGTTGAAGTTCCGCATTCGTATTTAAGGCGTTCTCGAATAAAGTCGCAATGATGGTAGTGCCTTTTCTTTGGCTTGTCTATAATGGAGTTAGTATATTCCTCAAACGCTCTGCCCCATTTAGCAATGGGAAGCCCTGCATATATGGCTCGTTGGCTCATCAAAGTAATTTCTAGGATCTCGGAACTGAATCCAGTTTCGTCGTATTGAAATGTATAATTTCTTCGTGTCGTCAGTTTTCCGGTTTGTGCTCGAACTGATGATTTTGTTTTGAGTTTTAGCGAACAGCGTCTCTTCGATGATCCGCCTTCTTCTAATCGCTATTGCCCTGCCGACATGCGCTGCCCTAACTAAGAACTTGATTAATCGGAAACAGTCGAATTCTATAATGCCTATTTATTCTTCATCGGACAAATCATCGAATGCAAAAGGTCGTGCGAGCGACAAATGCGTCACTTATACCAGCGGAAGCGGCGACACTTGCTACAAAATTGGCACCGAATTCGGTTTGGACAAGACCTACTTCTTCGAGCTGAATCCTGGAATTCAGTGCCGACCAGAATTGAAGGTAAGCCGGTTTTATGAGGTCCTTGAAAAGCGAAATATTTACCTAGGAGGGAATAGTACAGATTTTCAAGCTGTAAGGGGACAGGTGAAGCATGACGTTTGTTTCAAGTCTTATTGTTTTCGGTGG